>BSUD01000008.1:82290395-82461309 GCA_033239045.1 Fagopyrum esculentum | reverse complement strand
AAAGGTCCCATGAAGTCAATCCCCCATACATCAAAGATTTCCACTTCTTGGATGTTGTTAAGTGGCATCTCGTTCCTCCTTGATAGGTTCCCTGTTCTTTGGCATGCATCACAAGAAACAACAAAAGATTGCACATCCTTAAATAATGTAGGCCAAAAGAAACCGGAACGCAATACCTTGGCGCATGTTTTATCGGTGCTAGCATGCCCTCCACATGGAAGTGAGTGACAATGCTTTATGACGCTATTAACTTCGTCTTCCGGAATGCACCTTCGAAGCATCCCATCCGGTCCGCGCTTGAATAGCAGCGGCTCATCCCAGTAGTAATGTCGCACTTCCTTGAGGAATTTCTTCTTTTGGGAGTACGTCAATCCGGGCGGTATTTCCTGGCAAACAAGATAATTCACGATATCAGCATACCAAGGACCTTTATTATCAGAAAGTTGGTGGAGGGAATGGTCCGCCAACTGTGGGTGAATGTCAGAGAAGGGAGAAGGAAAATTTTTATTCTCAGTAATCTCAGTTGACATTGTCTCGCTGTCGACCTCGGTCGAGGCGCAAAGGCGTTGACCGAGGTGTTCTTCAGACGCCTCGCTCAGTCCAGAAAGTGCCTCGGTCGAGGTACTGCTACTGGATCCGAGGCTGGAAATCTTCGTTTCCTGGATTAGCTTCTCAGTTTTAGCTCCTGGATCCTCTTCCAGTGCTTTTAAGCTCCGTATATCTGCATCACAAGAAGCATCTATACCTTCCTCCATTAAACTGAAGCTTATAACTCTTTCGAGTGGATCTTTAATAAGGATAGAGCTCACCGATTCTCTTGATTCCTCTTCATCGTAGATGTTGAAGATATCATCAGTTATTTGCTCCCCTTTCATGGCTGCAAGTAGTGCGAACTCCACCTCATCGCCACCAACGTTGAATTTCAACTTGGCGTTCTTGCAATCCACATTGCAACCCGAAGTTGCTAGAAATGGCCTCCCGAGAATGATAGGAACAGGATAATCTGCGGGAATGTCAAGTACGACAAAATCTATGGGTAGATAGAAGTTACCTAACTTGACCGGAACGTCCTCCAAAATGCCCACGGGATGGGTGATTGATAGCATGAATTATAGTCTATATTTTGGGGTTTGTTTGGACGTTTTATCTTTCATAATCTGCATGTTTGTATGTACATTATGTGATTTTACTACCATTTCATCTACCTTTGCGAGAATCGAGGTCTACACCTAGTTTCGTTGTAATTGCAGGTAATATGGTACGTTTTGCATCGAAAAGGAGCAAAAGGAGTCAAGAGTCATTTGGAGCTACATTCAGGAAGCACAACCATGGATTAAAGATTTACTTTGGACCAGTTTTGAGAGATTCTACACTCAGTTATGATCACCTCGGTTGCCCAGAGATTCATCTCGACCGAGGCGATCCAGAGACGCCGACTCGACCGAGGCGAACACCTAGGACGCGGCGAGAATATTTTATTCTTGGCTGAGATCTTTTAAAATTGGAAAGTGATCTTATATTTTTGGGCTGAGCTTCTAGAAGGAAGGAGATATGCAGAATATATATTTTACCTATTTTTATGGGATAATATCTTCTCAAGATTTATTATCTTTGGAGGTTTATTTTTCCTATAAAAAGGATTGGATTTTCCACAAATCCGATCATGCTTAGAGGCTGCATACACCGCATACGATCCGATTACAGCTGAGGACACGCAGCAGCCGCATCATACTCCAATTTGGGAGAGAGTTGAAGAACCTTTTTGAAGGTTGAAGGAAGATTGAAGACTATAGCTTTATAGCTTTTTGGAGGGTTTTGTAAGATTGTCTTCAATTCCTTTCCTTGTTGTCTTGTCTTATTGGATCATTATCCAAGGAACGATTTTGTGTGATATTTGATTCAGTTATTGAAGTGTTTTCATTAAATTCTTCTTTGTTCAAATATTCACCTTCTTCCCATATATTTAATACTTTCATTATGATGATGAGTGGCTAATTTCCTTGTGTGATTCTAGGGTGATTGGCTGAAGGTTGTGGGAAAAACAATGATAGAATGATCTTAATCACAGTAGGACCCTGAAGGTTCGAGTCTTTAACCCTAACCCTAAGCATCTCGTTCAGTCGATGAACATCTCGGCCGGGGTGGAAACTGGCTGACCGAGGTGGCTTATCCGATCCTTAACTGAGAGTTAATGTGTTAGAGTTTGCCAAATCCTATTCTTATTATACCTTTCTGGTTCAAAGCAAGCTTAGGATGAGACTTACCCGGTAATTCCTTAGTTTGTATACTAACGATCATAAGTGTAGGTAATAAAGGCTTGTCCTTTATTGGGGTTTGAGTGTGCTTCCATCCCATCTTTGTGAGTTAGCCTGAGACTTACCCGGTAAAGGTTGATTCTATTCCCTTAGATGGTGTGTTAGTTTGAGGCAATAGTTCTTTATCTTAATTCCTTGAGACTTACCCGGTAATAGGAGTTACGGTTTGGGATTAGTGTGTAGTGAGACTTACCCGGTGATCTACTCCACTTTAGAAACACCTTCCCCATGCAAAAATCTCAGCTTGTCCGCTTATCTATAGATCTTGAGTTGGAACCACAACTAGATGCTTTAATCCCTAGAATTGCATGTTTGCTTATTTGACATTTTATTCATCTTTGATTGTATACTTGCTCTTGTGGTTAGCATTAACACTAGCATACCGTATTGGACTTTGTTTCACTAAGTCCCTGTGATCGACCCCTGGAATTTTCTTGCTTTTACTACGATTGACCCGTACACTGCGGGTTCGCATCCTTGTTTTAAGCTTAAGTCTAGGGTTATAAATTTAAAGCTTGCACACACCGTTTGGACCGAGGTGGTACGGACCGAGGCGGTTCTGCAGAAACCCTAGTCGCCTCGGTTGCTTCAAGAATCAACTCGGTCGAGGTGTTCTGACAGTGACCGAGGTGCTTCTTTCTTCTCAGAATCTCGAACTTCTCCCTTTTCTGGAATGCTCCTTCCTGTTATCTGTCTAGAACACCAAAAACAAAGCAAAGCAAGGCAAAAACAAAAAAAACTATCTAAACTAGACTAGAAAACGGGAAAGAAAGCAATACCTTGGGTTGCCTCCCAAGAAGCGCTTGATTTAAGGTCGCTAGCTGGACCATGGTGCGTCTCAAAGGAGGTAGATCGGTGCGACCTCCTCAACCGGCGTTTCCGGTTGGTACTTCTTAAGTCTATGACCGTTGACCTTGAAGCTTCCGCTAGTTTCGCCCCATATCTCAACTGCACCATGAGGGAAAACATGTTTCACAACGTAAGGTCCGGTCCATCTAGATTTCAACTTACCTGGAAAAAGACGGAGGCGGGAGTTGAAGAGTAGAACTAAATCTCCTTCGTTAAGCTCCTTTGGAACGATACGCTTGTCATGCCATCTCTTCGTCCTTTCCTTGTAGATCTTGGCATTCTCATAGGCGTTCAAACGCAGCTCCTCCAGCTCGTTAAGTTCCAATAGTCGCTTCTCACCAGCCTCCTTAATGTCAAAGTTCAACCATTTGATAGCCCAATACGCTTTGTGCTCCAACTCAACGGGCAAGTGGCAAGATTTCCCATACACCAAATTATAAGGGGTGGTGCCTATGGGAGTCTTGAATGCGGTCCTGTATGCCCAAAGAGCATCGTCTAATTTCATGGACCAATCCTTCCTCGTCCTAGAGACGGTCTTCTCCAAAATTGCCTTGATTTCTCTGTTTGAGATCTCGACCTGTCCACTAGTTTGAGGGTGATAAGCGGTTGATACCTTGTGGGTTACCCCATACTTCGATAGAAGTGCCTTAAACTTCCGGTTGATGAAATGCGTTCCTCCATCGCTGATGATGATGCGTGGAGTTCCAAATCGTGGAAAGATAGTTCTATTCAAGAACTTCACAACCACCTTGGCGTCGTTAGTGGGAGAAGCGATGGCTTCGACCCATCTAGAGACGTAATCCACTGCAAGGAGAATGTAGAGGTTTCCTCCTGAGGATGGGAAAGGTCCCATGAAGTCAATCCCCCATACATCAAAGATTTCCACTTCTTGGATGTTGTTAAGTGGCATTTCGTTCCTCCTTGATAGGTTCCCTGTTCTTTGGCATGCATCACAAGAAACAACGAAAGATTGCACATCCTTAAATAATGTAGGCCAAAAGAAACCGGAACGTAATACCTTAGCGCATGTTTTATCGGTGCTAGCATGCCCTCCGCAAGGAAGTGAATGGCAATGCCTTATGACGCTATTAACTTCATCTTCCGGAATGCACCTTCGAAGCATCCCATCCGGTCCGCGCTTGAATAGCAGCGGCTCATCCCAGTAGTAATGTCGTACTTCCTTGAGGAATTTCTTCTTTTGGGAGTACGTCAATCCGGGCGGTATTTCCTGGCAAACAAGATAATTCACAATATCAGCATACCAAGGACCTTTATTATCAGAAAGTTGGTGGAGGGAATGATCCGCCAACTGTGGGTGAATGTCAGAGAAGGGAGTAGAAAAATTGTTATTCTCTGTAATCTCAGTCTGAATCGTCTCGCTGTCGACCTCGGTCGAGGCGCAAAGGCGTTGACCGAGGTGTTCTTCAGACGCCTCGCTCAGTCCAGAAAGTGCCTCGGTCGAGGTACTGCTACTGGATCCGAGGCTGGAAATCTTCGTTTCCTGGATTAGCTTCTCAGTTTTAGCTCCTGGATCCTCTTCCAGTGCTTTTAAGCTCCGTATATCTGCATCACAAGAAGCATCTATACCTTCCTCCATTAAACTGAAGCTAATAACTCTTTCGAGTGGATCATTAATAAGGATAGAGCTCACCAATTCTCTTGATTCCTCTTCATCGTAGATGTTGAAGATATCATCAGTTAGTTGCTCCCCTTTCATGGCTGCAAGTAGTGCGAACTCCACCTCATCGCCACCAACGTTGAATTTCAACTTGGCGTTCTTGCAATCCACATTGCAACCCGAAGTTGCTAGAAATGGCCTCCCGAGAATGATAGGAACAGGATAATCTGCGGGAATGTCAAGTACGACAAAATCTATGGGTAGATAGAAGTTACCTAACTTGACCGGAACGTCCTCCAAAATGCCCACGGGATGGGTGATTGATAGCATGAATTATAGTCTATATTTTGGGGTTTGTTTGGACGTTTTATCTTTCATAATCTGCATGTTTGTATGTACATTATGTGATTTTACTACCATTTCATCTACCTTTGCGAGAATCGAGGTCTACACCTAGTTTCGTTGTAATTGCAGGTAATATGGTACGTTTTGCATCGAAAAGGAGCAAAAGGAGTCAAGAGTCATTTGGAGCTACATTCAGGAAGCACAACCATGGATTAAAGATTTACTTTGGACCAGTTTTGAGAGATTCTACACTCAGTTATGATCACCTCGGTTGCCCAGAGATTCATCTCGACCGAGGCGATCCAGAGACGCCGACTCGACCGAGGCGAACACCTAGGACGCGGCGAGAATATTTTATTCTTGGCTGAGATCTTTTAAAATTGGAAAGTGATCTTATATTTTTGGGCTGAGCTTCTAGAAGGAAGGAGATATGCAGAATATATATTTTACCTATATTTATGGGATAATATCTTCTTAAGATTTATTATTTTTGGAGGTTTATTTTTCCTATAAAAAGGATTGGATTTTCCACAAATCCGATCGTGCTTACACACCGGAACATCCGCTATCAGCGCAGCAGCCGCATCCTACTCCAATTTGGGAGAGAGTTGAAGAACCTTTTTGAAGGTTGAAGGAAGATTGAAGACTATAGCTTTATAGCTTTTTGGAGGGTTTTGTAAGATTATCTTCAATTCCTTTCCTTGATTGTCTTGTCTTGTTGGATCATTATCCAAGGAACGATTTTGTGTGAAATTTGATTCAGTTATTGAAGTGTTTTCATTAAATTCTTCTTTATTCAAATATTCACCTTCTTCCCATATATTTAATACTTTCATTATGATGATGAGTGGCTAATTTCCTTGTGTGATTCTAGGGTGATTGGCTGAAGGTTGTGGGAAAAACAATGATAGAATGATCTTAATCACAGTAGGATCCTGAAAGTTCGAGTCTTTAACCTTAACCCTAAGCATCTCGTTCGGTTGATGAACATCTCGGCCGGGGTGGAAACTGGCTGACCGAGGTGTCTTATCCGATCCTTAACTGAGAGTTAATGTGTTAGAGTTTGCCAAATCCTATTCTTATTATACCTTTCTGGTTCAAAGCAAGCTTAGGATGAGACTTACCCGGTAATTCCTTAGTTTGTATACCAACGATCATAAGTTTAGGTAATAAAGGCTTGTCCTTTATTGGGGTTTGAGTGTGCTTCCATCCCATCTTTGTGAGTTAGCCTGAGACTTACCCGGTAAAGGTTGATTCTATTCCCTTAGATGGTGTGTTAGTTTGAGGCAATAGTTCTTTATCTTAATTCCTTGAGACTTACCCGGTAATAGGAGTTACGGTTTGGGATTAGTGTGTAGTGAGACTTACCCGGTGATCTACTCCACTTTAGAAACACCTTCCCCATGCAAAAATCTCAGCTTGTCCGCTTATCTATAGATCTTGAGTTGGAACCACAACTAGATGCTTTAATCCCTAGAATTGCATGTTTGCTTATTTGACATTTTATTCATCTTTGATTGTATACTTGCTCTTGTGGTTAGCATTAACACTAGCATACCGTATTGGACTTTGTTTCACTAAGTCCCTGTGATCGACCCCTGGAATTTTCTTGCTTTTACTACGATTGACCCGTACACTGCGGGTTCGCATCCTTGTTTTAAGCTTAAGTCTAGGGTTATAAATTTAAAGCTTGCACACACCGTTTGGACCGAGGTGGTACGGACCGAGGCGGTTCTGCAGAAACCCTAGTCGCCTCGGTTGCTTCAAGAATCAACTCGGTCGAGGTGTTCTGACAGTGACCGAGGTGCTTCTTTCTTCTCAGAATCTCGAACTTCTCCTTTTCTGGAGTGCTCCTTCCTGTTGTCTGTCTAGAACCCCAAAAACAAACAAAGCAAAGCAAAAACAAAAAACTATCTAAACTAGACTAGAAAACGGGAAAGAAAGCAATACCTTGGGTTGCCTCCCAAGAAGCGCTTGATTTAAGGTCGCTAGCTGGACCATGGTGCGTCTCAAAGGAGGTAGATCGGCGCGACCTCCTCAACCGGCGTTTCCGGTTGGTACTTCTTAAGTCTATGACCGTTGACCTTGAAGCTTCCGCTAGTTTCACCCCATATCTCAACTGCACCATGAGGGAAAACATGTTTCACAACGTAAGGTCCGGTCCATCTAGATTTCAACTTACCTGGAAAAAGACGGAGGTGGGAGTTGAAGAGTAGAACTAAATCTCCTTCGTTAAGCTCCTTTGGAATGATACGCTTGTCATGCCATCTCTTTGTCCTTTCCTTGTAGATTTTGGCATTCTCATAGGCGTTCAAACGCAGCTCCTCCAGCTCGTTAAGTTCCAATAGTCGCTTCTCACCAGCATCCTTAATGTCAAAGTTCAACCATTTGATAGCCCAATATGCTTTGTGCTCCAACTCAACGGGCAAGTGGCAAGATTTCCCATACACCAAATTATAAGGGGTGGTGCCTATGGGAGTCTTGAATGCGGTCCTGTACGCCCAAAGAGCATCGTCTAATTTCATGGACCAATCCTTCCTCGTTCTAGAGACGGTCTTTTCCAAAATCGCTTTGATTTCTCTGTTCGAGATCTCGACCTGTCCACTAGTTTGAGGGTGATAAGCGGTTGATACCTTGTGGGTTACCCCATACTTCGATAGAAGTGCCTTAAACTTCCGGTTGATGAAATGCGTTCCTCCATCGCTGATGATGATGCGTGGAGTTCCAAATCGTGGAAAGATAGTTCTATTCAAGAACTTCACAACCACCTTGGCGTCGTTAGTGGGAGAAGCGATGGCTTCGACCCATCTAGAGACGTAATCCACTGCAAGGAGAATGTAGAGGTTTCCTCCTGAGGATGGGAAAGGTCCCATGAAGTCAATCCCCCATACATCAAAGATTTCCACTTCTTGGATGTTGTTAAGTGGCATTTCGTTCCTCCTTGATAGGTTCCCTGTTCTTTGGCATGCATCACAAGAAACAACGAAAGATTGCACATCCTTAAATAATGTAGGCCAAAAGAAACCGGAACGTAATACCTTAGCGCATGTTTTATCGGTGCTAGCATGCCCTCCGCAAGGAAGTGAATGGCAATGCCTTATGACGCTATTAACTTCATCTTCCGGAATGCACCTTCGAAGCATCCCATCCGGTCCGCGCTTGAATAGCAGCGGCTCATCCCAATAGTAATGTCGTACTTCCTTGAGGAATTTCTTCTTTTGGGAGTACGTCAATCCGGGCGGTATTTCCTGGCAAACAAGATAATTCACAATATCAGCATACCAAGGACCTTTATTATCAGAAAGTTGGTGGAGGGAATGATCCGCCAACTGTGGGTGAATGTCAGAGAAGGGAGTAGAAAAATTGTTATTCTCAGCAATCTCAGTTGACATTGTCTCGCTGTCGACCTCGGTCGAGGCGCAAAGGCGTTGACCGAGGTGTTCTTCAGACGCCTCGCTCAGTCCAGAAAGTGCCTCGGTCGAGGTACTGCTACTGGATCCGAGGCTGGAAATCTTCGTTTCCTGGATCAGCTTCTCAGTTATGGCTCCTGGATCTTCTTCCAGTGCTTTCAAGCTTCGTATATCTGCATCACAAGAAGCATCTATACCTTCCTCCATTAAACTGAAGCTAATAACTCTTTCGAGTGGATCATCAATAAGGATAGAGCTCACCAATTCTCTTGATTCTTCTTCATCGTAGATGTTGAAGATATCATCAGTTAGTTGCTCTCCTTTCATGGCTGCAAGTAGTGCGAATTCCACCTCATCGTCACCAACGTTGAATTTCAACTTGGCGTTCTTGCAATCCACGTTGCAACCCGAAGTTGCTAGAAATGGCCTCCCGAGAATGATAGGAACAGGATAATCTGCGGGAATGTCAAGTACGACAAAATCTATGGGTAGATAGAAGTTACCTAACTTGACCGGAACGTCCTCCAAAATGCCCACGGGATGGGTGATGGAGCGGTCCGCCATGTAGAGTCGAATCTTGACCGGCTTGGGCTCTCCAAGACCGATCTTAATGCATAGCTCCAGCGGAATGATGCTCACGCTGGCTCCTAGATCGCAAAGGGCTTCACAAGTGACATCCCCAACTTGAATGGGAATGCAAAATGAGCCGGGATCTCTCAACTTAGGTGGCATCTTCTCCCTCATGATCTTTATAAGCTCCGAAGACTTAGATGTCATCCTAACTTCACCAACATCCTCCAACTTCCTCTTCCTTGATAGGATCTCCTTTAAGAACTTCCCATAGGCGGGCATACCTAAAATAGCATCAAGGAAAGGAATGTTAATATGGAGCTTATTCATCAAGTCAAGGAACTTACCAAAGTGCTTGTCAAGATGTGCTCTGGCTCTGGACTGGGGGAATGGAAGTGGTGGTTTATATGCAGGAGGTGGAACATAAGCTTCAGCCGTTCCTCCTCCTTTCTGTTGCACCGCCTCGGTTGGCATCTCGGTCGAGGTGTTCTTCGACTGGATCTGGACCGAGGTGGTCTGCGTCGATCGAGGTACTGGATCTGCAGTTTTGAGTCCACTCCTCGTCGTGATGGCCATGCATTGGCCCTTAGGGTTAGTTTCCGTCTTTGCTGGAAGCTTCCCTGGATCTCTTGGCGCTTCATTCGCCCTATTAGCAAGTTGTTGTTCGAAGGACTTTTGGGCCCTCGAAAATGAAGTCATAGAATTCTCCATAGCACTAAGCTTGATCAAGATTGCCTCCAGGACTGCGTCCTTCTTTTCCGGCTGAGACGAACTTGATCCTTGCCCTTGGCTCTTCAATGGAGTGGAAGAAGAAGAAGGAGGAGAGAGGAAAGGATTAGAGGAATCATTAGAGTTGGAGTTTGAATAATTGTTACCGTTGTTTTGGTTATTATTCGCTCTCCAATTGTTGCTATTGGATCCTCTATTGTTGTTGTAGTTGTTGTTTCGGGGTCCGTTGTTGTTGTTACGGTACCCGTTTTTGTTGTTGTTGTTGTTGTTCCTTTGCCCTTGCTCCTCCGGTTTAGCTTGAGCCATCAATAGCTCCTTCAACTGCTTCACGTCGTTCTTCAAGGATGTGAATTGGTTGTTGTTGGTTTGAGTCTCTTGAAAGTTGACTCTTTTAACTCCACCTTCAGCTCCTTGGTGGGTGTACTTCTCCATGTGCAAGGCTTGCTTCTCAATGAAGTCCCAAGCCTCGTCAACCGCCATGTCCACGAATGTACCGGCGGAGAGTAGTTGGAGATTGAACTGGGTGTTTCCGTCCAGTCCTTTGAAGTAGATCTCCAACAACTCGATCTTTGGAATCCCATGATGTGGGCAATCCAAAAGGATATCCTTGAACCGCTCCCATGATTTGGACAAGCTCTCCTTGTCTTTCATGATGAAAGCATTGATCTTCCCTCTCATTTCAGCAGTCTTTGAGGGGGGAAAGAATTTGGTCAAGAATTCCGTAGTCATCTCTTCCCATGTGCTGATCTTTCCTGCAGGAAGAGATTGATACCAAGTAAGAGCTCTATCTTTAAGGGAAAAGTAGAAAGGTCTTAGCTTGTAGTTGTTATTTTCAATTCTGGGAGGTCGCAAGGTCTCCATCAAGATCTCGTAGTTTTGAAGATGTTGATGCGGCGACTCCTTCTCCAGCCCTCCGAATTGACATTGGCGAATCATGGCTAGAACTTGCGGTCTAAGCTCGTAGTCGTGATCCGCTGGATCTCCTAGGTTCACTCCTGGACGCCTCAGTTGTTGATTAGGGTCCATCCTTTGACCTAGGGTCTGTGGAATTCCTGCAAGAAGAACATCTCGGACTGGCATCCGAAGCGGATGCACATCGGCCGGGGCGTCAGGTACTGGAATCTGCCTCGGTCGAGGATCAACTACTGGATCCTGCATCGGTCGAGGTTGAATCTGGTTCCGAATTGCTGCAATCTCAGCTTCGATTGCTGCATTCCTGGCCTGATTCTCTTCTTTTTCCTGCCTTAGCTCTTCTTTACTGAGACGTAGCTGCTCCTGCGTCTCTCTCAATTGGGCCAAAAGATCGTGATCGTCTTGTTGGGCCATCTTCGCTTCTCTTAAGCGTCGCTTGTATGTCTTTTCTGGTTCGGGATCGTAAGGAACGATTTCCTTTCCAGTGCGGGTTCTTCGCATATACCTAAGAAAGAACCTGCAAAAGTCACTCAAGTAGAGTGGTAAGACAACACGGGGCAAATGCCCCAAGAGCAAAACGTACCGGCTCGGTCTAGACCAAGTCCCCGGCAACGGCGCCAAAAACTTGTTCGCTCCAAACGGTGTGTGCAAGCTTTAAATTTATAACCCTAGACTTAAGCTTAAAACAAGGATGCGAACCCGCAGTGTACGGGTCAATCGTAGTAAAAGCAAGAAAATTCCAGGGGTCGATCACAGGGACTTAGTGAAACAAAGTCCAGTACGGTATGCTAATGTCAATGCTAACCACAAGAGCAAGTATACAATCAAAGATGAATAAGATGTCAAATAAGCAAACATGCAATTCTAGGGATTAAAGCATCTAGTTGTGGTTCCAACTCAAGATCTATAGGTAAGCGGACAAAGCTGAGATTTTTGCATGGGGAAGGTGTTTCTAAAGTGGAGTAGATCACCGGGTAAGTCTCACTACACACTAATCCCAAACCGTAACTCCTATTACCGGGTAAGTCTCAAGGAATTAAGATAAAGAACTATAACCTCAAACTAACATACCATCTAAGGGAATAGAATCAACCTTTACCGGGTAAGTCTCAGGCTAACTCACAAAGATGGGATGGAAGCACACTCAAACCCCAATAAAGGACAAACCTTTATTACCTACACTTATGATCGTTGGTATACAAACTAAGGAATTACCGGGTAAGTCTCATCCTAAGCTTGCTTTGAACCAGAAAGGTATAATAAGAATAGGATTTGGCAAACTCTCCTTGTCCTTCATGATGAAAGCATTGATCTTCCCTCTCATTTCAGCAGTCTTTGAGGGGGGAAAGAATTTGGTCAAGAATTCCGTAGTCATCTCTTCCCATGTGCTGATCTTTCCTGCAGGAAGAGATTGATACCAAGTAAGAGCTCTATCTTTAAGAGAAAAGTAGAAAGGTCTTAGCTTGTAGTTGTTATTTTCAATTCTGGGAGGTCGCAAGGTCTCCATCAAGATCTCGTAGTTTTGAAGATGTTGATGCGGCGACTCCTTCTCTAGCCCTCCGAATTGACATTGGCGAATCATCGCTAGAACTTGCGGTCGAAGTTCGTAGTCATGGTCCGCTGGATCTCCTAGGTTCACTCCTGGACGCCTCAGCTGTTGATTAGGGTCCATCCTTTGACCTAGGGTCTGTGGAATTCCTGCAAGAAGAACATCTCGGACTGGCATCCGAAGTGGATGCACATCGGCCGGGGCGTCAGGAACTGGGACTTGCCTCGGTCGAGGATCAATTACTGGATCCTGCATCGGTCGAGGTTGAATCTGGTTCCGAATTGCTGCAATCTCAGCTTCGATTGCTGCATTCCTGGCCTGATTCTCTTCTTTTTCCTGCCTTAGTTCTTCCTTACTGAGACGTAGCTGCTCCTGCGTTTCTCTCAATTGGGCCAAAAGATCGTGATCGTCTTGTTGGGCCATCTTCGCTTCTCTTAAGCGTCGTTTGTATGTCTTTTCTGGTTCGGGATCGTAAGGAACGATTTCCTTTCCAGTGCGGGTTCTTCGCATATACCTAAGAAAGAACCTGCAAAAGTCACTCAAGTAGAGTGGTAAGACAACACGGGGCAAATGCCCCAAGAGCAAACCGTACCGGCTCGGTCTAGACCAAGTCCCCGGCAACGGCGCCAAAAACTTGTTCGCTCCAAACGGTGTGTGCAAGCTTTAAATTTATAACCCTAGACTTAAGCTTAAAACAAGGATGCGAACCCGCAGTGTACGGGTCAATCGTAGTAAAAGCAAGAAAATTCCAGGGGTCGATCACAGGGACTTAGTGAAACAAAGTCCAATACGGTATGCTAGTGTTAATGCTAACCACAAGAGCAAGTATACGATCAAAGATGAATAAGATGTCAAATAAAACAAACATGCAATTCTAGGGATTAAAGCATCTAGTTGTGGTTCCAACTCAAGATCTATAGATAAGCGGACAAAGCTGAGATTTTTGCAAGGGGAAGGTGTTTCTAAAGTGGAGTAGATCACCGGGTAAGTCTCACTACACACTAATCCTAAACCGTAACTCCTATTACCGGGTAAGTCTCAAGGAATTAAGATAAAGAACTATAACCTCAAACTAACACACCATCTAGGGGAATAGAATCAACCTTTACCGGGTAAGTCTCAGGCTAACTCACAAAGATGGGATGGAAGCACACTCAAACCCCAATAAAGGATAAACCTTTATTACCTACACTTATGATCGTTAGTACACAAACTAAGGAATTACCGGGTAAGTCTCATCCTAAGCTTGCTTTGAACCAGAAAGGTGTAATAAGGATAGGATTTGGCAAACTCTAACACTTAACTCTCAGTTTAGGGTCGGATAAGTCACCTCGGTCAGCCAGTTCCCACCCCGGCCGAGATGTTCATCGACTGAACGAGATGCTTAGGATTAAGGTTAAAGACTCGAACTTTCAGGATCCTACTGTGATTAAGATCATTCTATCATTGTTTTTCCCACAACCTTCAGCCAATCACCCTAGAATCGCACAAGGAAATTAGCCACTCATCATCATAATGAAAGTATTAAATATATGGGAAGAAGGTGAATATTTGAACAAAGAAGAATTTAATGAAAACACTTCAATAACTGAATCAAATATCACACAAAATCGTTCCTTGGATAACAATCCAACAAGACAAGACAACAAGGAAAGGAATTGAAGATAATCTTACAAAACCCTCCAAAAAGCTATAAAGCTATAATCTTCAAATCTTCCTTCAACCTTCAAAAAGGTTCTTCAACTCTCTCCCCAAATTGGAGTAGATGCGGCTGCTGTGTATGTAGGGTATTGATCGATGTATGCAGCCTGTATATGCAGCCTGTATATGCAGCCTGTATATGCAGCCTGTATATGCAGCCTGTATATGCAGCCTCCGATTTGTGGAAAATCCAACCCTTTTTATAGGAAAAATAACCCTCCAAAGATAAGAAATCTTAAGAAGATATTATCCCATAAATATAGGTAAAATATATATTCTGCATATCTCCTTCCTTCTAGAAGCTCAGCCCAAAAATATAAGATCACTTTCCAATTTTAAAAGATCTCAGCCAAGAATAAAATATTCTCGCCGCGTCCTAGGTGTTCGCCTCGGTCGAGTCGGTGTCTCTGGATCGCCTCGGTCGAGATGAATCTCTGGTCAACCGAGGTGATTCATAACTGAGTGTAGAATCTCTCAAAACTGGTCCAAAGTAAATCTTTAATCCATGGTTGTGCTTCCTGAATGTAGCTCCAAATGACTCTTGACTCCTTTTGCTCCTTTTCGATGCAAAACGTACCATATTACCTGCAATTACAACGAAACTAGGTGTAGACCTCGATTCTCGCAAAGGTAGATGAAATGGTAGTAAAATCACATAATGTACATACAAACATGCAGATTATGAAAGATAAAACGTCCAAACAAACCCCAAAATATAGACTATAATTCATGCTATCAACATGTTGAAACTGAATCTCAGCCATAGTGTGCTGGCAGTGTAGTCTCTCCTGCATCTCTCTAATGTCTAAAGACAAGGCAGCGTAAGAATCTATCACCTGGTCCGTCAGATTATTGATCCGGCGGTGAGCAACTGGATCCCTCTGCCTGTGTACCCTACGCCTGGTTGGACGTGCTGGTGCTGCAGCTGGCTCCTCCTCAGTCTTGTCGTCGTCCAGATCGACGACTAGCACACTAGTCCCAGCTGTATCTGTGCATGTGTCCATGACAGCACCGCCATCCTCATCATCATCATCCTGCTCCTCAGCCTCATCCTCCTCATCCTGTCTTTGAGCTGCTGCATCTCTGGCATCCTCCATAAGCGGAATTTATGCAGTCTGCCAGTAGTGCGGGTCATAAACAGAGAACTGAGCTGACCACCTAATACCCTGGGGTGCAGTCTGCTCCCAGGGCATCGCCACATATGGCGTAGTAAGTTTGTGAGGAACCAGTATCCTCCGAGTGATCATCTCCTGAAGCCTGAGTGGCTTGACAGCCGCCACCATAGTGCATGCACTCAGATCCATGTCCATGTAACTCGCAATGTGCGTACTATCCCTCCACAACAGATATCCCCCTTCGCCTTGGCCTTGATCTTGTGCAAATCCTCTGACATCAAAACTCCAAAATCTGGAACTCCTCCGGTCACCATGCAGTACAGACTCAACATCTCACCCTGTATGATCTTAAGGGGCGTCTCAGTACGCGCCAGAAGAGTCTCGCTAAAGATCCTGTGAGCAAGTCTAAAAGCCAAGTGAAATATAATCCGCTCCTTCGAATCTCCAAGTCGTCACCTGTCAGCGTGCTCAACCACATGAGCAATCTGTCCCCAAAACTCTCGAGCTACGGCTCGAGAAGGAAAATCAGCAACAGTGGGGGCCAGGAAGCCAAAGATGTCCCTCCAGTGGTCCATAGGAACTAGATAGTTCCGGTTCATCAACCGGTACTTGATGGCGCGCTCGGTGGGCAAGTAAGTGACGGAGCTAACAAACTCTTGTGTCGGCTCAAGATAGGTTGGAGCTCTAATTTTAGTGAACTACTCCAGCCCCACCGCTGATATCATCCGCCTCAGATCCTCATCAACATAGAGGTAATCAAAAGCGAAAATGTCCAGAAACCGTGGTGCAACCACTGGACGTGCCGCTATGCGGTCATAGTCGACTTGGTGACGCTCGTGAATCACCGGTCTAGAGCGGCGTGAAGAAGAAGAAGGGGAAGAAGAAGATTTGTCTCTCAGAATCAACTGCCTGTCAGAACTCATCTTTTCTGTACTCTGTCAGACCACCTCGGTCTCTCTGACAACTCTCACTAACACCTCGGCTGAGGCACAAGCCGACTGGACCGAGGCGAAGTGTTTTGCGATCGATTCTCTCAAAAATCCAGTTCTTTTCCCCCAATATCACTAGCAATTGTTCCTATGGGGTACTTAATCCTTTTCCAGCACAATGCAGGGGCAACCAAAGCCCAAATCTAATGAAATCAGTAGAGGAAGAGGGAGTTAGGGTTTTTTCGATTTTACCCCAAATTTGATCAATTCGGACCGTTTTTGCTGTAGATTGATGGTTGCAGATCGATCCTCTACCCTTTCCTTGCAGTTTGGAAGCGAGAATCGTCGAAAACGGGCAAAAATCAGAGAAGCGAGGCGAAGATTGCGTTTTGGTCGAGAGGGAGGTAGAAGGAGGAGAGAGAAATCTCAGCCCCCTTTTATACCCTTTTTTGGAACTGCTGTCACCTCGGTCGAGATGGTCTCGACTGGAACGAGGTGTACGGACCGAGGTGGGTCTTCAATAACCCTAGTCGCCTCGGTTGCTCAAGAATCATCTCGGTCGAGGTGCTGTGACAACAACCGAGATGTGTCTCAGTCAAACTCCGTCTTCTCAAATTCTCGAACTTCTGTCCATCCAGTGTTGCTCCTGGGTTGTATTCCTTCCTTAGATGTCACCTGTTGTCTGTCTAGGACGCCAAAAACAAAACAAAGCAAAGCAAAGCAAAAGCAAACTATCTAAAGCTAGACTAGAAAAAGGGAAAAGAAAGCAATACCTTGGGTTGCCTCTCAAGAAGCGCTTGGTTTAAGGTCGCTAGCTGGACCTTTCCTCATAGAATTCCTCAATGTACCTCGAACACCTTTGAGTGCTCATCACATCCATCATAAAACTCTTCCAAAAAGGTTCTGGTTCCTAATTTCACTGGCAAATGGTAAGATCTCCCACGTACAAGCTTGTACAGTTTGATTCTCACCGTCATCCTTCTAGCTTTCATGCACTTCAATGGGACATAATCTAACCTTGCGTCCCATCCTTTCCTGGATCGAGAAAACAGCTTCTTGAGGATTCTAGTAGCTTCCCCATCTTCAGCTTGGGAATAGTACAAGGTCTTTCCCACGTGAGTGACCCCATACTTGAACAAAAGACACTTCATCACCTTAGTGGTGAAGCGCTTGTTAACTTCACTCTTCATAATCCAAGGAGCATCTTCTTCCAATAATTTCATGGGAGGTTTCATCATGATCTTAAGAGGTTCTTTCGGAAGAGACCTCCAGCTCTTCGGTGCATCCCTGAAGAAATCTAGATATTTAGTAGGAATTTCAAAGGGAGTAAGAGAAGGCACCTTATAAAGTTCTCCAAAGCTTGGGATAAGTTTCATGTTAGGCTGATAATCCACACATGAAATCTCTCCCAACTCAGCTGATCTTTCTTCCACCTAGGCCACAGTCTTAGTAATTTGGCCAAGGTTCTCTACATCTTCCACTTCCAGTTCTACAAATTCTTCTTCCATCTCGGCCGATCTCTCTTCCACCTCGGCCGATCTCTCTTTTTCCTCGGCCGTGTACCCTGTGGGAGTGGATTGTGCCGCTCTTTTAAAGTCAGTCTGGCCTGACATCATAGAACCTCTCAGACTCCATGGCGGTATGAAAGGGTAAGGTTATCACAACCACGCATATGGGGCAATCAGTAAACATAGGTTGGTATAAACGACATCTCATGCTATCATAGCAAACATACAAAGCACACACCACTCATGCAAACACCCAATATAAGGATAGCAGCTAAGTAAGTCCTACAGACTTACCTCAACCTCGATCACAACTCAACCACGATCACCTCTACACTAGGGGGCAACACAGTCTATAAACAAGCATAAAAAGATATATCAATCTCCTAACAACACAAGGCATAAACCGATCACAAGGGATCCATAGGTATCAAGCTCAACCTCAAAACCTCAACTAACATCAACCTAAGTCCTTAAAGCCATACAAGGCATAAACCGATCACAACCTCATCAAAACTCAACCTCACACATCTATCATGATCCTATACTCTCACACTTGGAAAGGAGGGAACAAAGGCATCCTAAGGATAGCCTAGAAGCACAAACACCTGTAGAACCAAGAGAAGACCATGCTGATGCAGGTGGGCGCAGGGGCACCTCACTAGTGGCGCTAGGGCGGATCACTGGCCGGCGCAAGGGCGCTTGTAAGGTGGCGCAGGGGCGGTTGGTGTGCAGAATACACCACCTTAGCTTTTTCTTCACTTCTTCCTTCGATTCTCTACTCTTCTTTACTCAAACAACAACATATATACAGAACATACACATATATACATCAACATAAGCCAAACTTTGCTAGAATAAGATACAATCCTAAGGAGTCAATGCTAGACTAAGGAAAGGAAGGAAAAGAGACAAGAATATGAAAGGAAGAGGAAGAAAGGGATGGAAGCCATGAAAGCTTACTAGGCTGAAGATCCAAAAGCTCACAATATAACCAAAACTTCCTCAAGCTGGCTCACAAGGCTCAACAACCATAACCAACATCAAAACAGAGCATAAAAGCTCACAAACTCACACACAACCTCAAAGAAGATCAAAGATGATCCAAGGGAGAAGAGAGGGGAAGAAATGTACGCAAGAGAGAGAGAGATGGAGCTGAGAAATATAAACACTTATCAGGAGGTAAGGGATGAAGTATATAAAGGAGGTAAAAAGGGTAAAGTAGGGTCAAAGGGTTAATGAACACAGCTGCAACACACAGAGCCGCGGGGGAGGACTCTGTGAGCCGCAAAGGCGGCCTGTTCGCTCCAAATGGTGTGCGCAAGCTTTAAATATATAACCCAAGACGTTTGTTAAAAAGAAGGATGCGAACCCGCAGTGTACGGGTCAATCGTAGTAAAAGCAAGAAATTCCGGGGTGTCGATCTTAGGGACTTAGGTGAAACAAAGCAAGTATAGGTTGTCAATATTGCAACTAACCACAAAAGCGATTAAAACAATCAAAGATGATAATATAGTCAATTAAGGAAACATGCAAATTCTAGGGATTAAAGCATCTAGTTGTGGTTCCAACTCAAGATCTAAAGATAAGCGAGCAAAGCTGAGATTTGCAAAGGGAAGGTGTTTCTAAAATGGAATAGATCACCGGGTAAGTCTCACTACTCACAATCCCAAGCCGTAACTCCTATTACCGGGTAAGTCTCAAGAAATTAAGGAAAAGAACTATAACCTCAAACCAACACACCACCTAAGGGAATAGAATTAACCTTTACCGGGTAAGTCTCAGGCTAACTCACAAAGATGGAATGAAAGCACACTCAAACCTCAATAAAGGATAAACCTTTACTACCTATACTTATGATCTTAGGTAAACAAACAAAGGAATTACCGGGTAAGTCTCATCCTAATCTTGCATTGAACCAGGAAAGGTGTAATAAGAATAGGATTTGGAAAACTCTAACACTTAACTCTCAGTTTCGGATCAGATAAGGTCACCTCGGTCAGTCAAGTTCCACCCCAGCCGAGATGTTCATCGACTGAACGAGATGTTCTAGGGTTAAGGATAAAGACTCGAGCTTTCAGGGTCCTACTGGAATTTAAGATTATTCTATCATTGTTTTTCCCACAACCTTCAGCCAATCACCCTAGAATCGCACAAAGAAATTAGCCAATCATCATCATGAAAGCAATAATCAAATATAAGGGAAGAAGGTGAATAATTGAACACGAAAACCTTAAGAAAAAGGCTTCAATAACTGAATCAATTATCAAACAAACAAGCGTTCCTTGGATCACAATCCAATAAGACAATCAAACCAAAGGGAATATAAGAAAGCCTTACAAATCCCCTTCAAAAGCTATGACAAAGCTATCAATCCTTCCTAGATTGATCTTCAATCTTCCTTCCTTCAAACACTCCTGGAAAAATCCCTTAATTGCTGGATGCTTTCAGCTCTCTAAGCCTGTCTAAGCATGCGGTGATCCAAAGATCTGAAATCTCTTGATCCGAAGATCTGAAATATCTTGATCCGAAGATGGTTGAATTGTAGAAAATCCAAACCTTTATATAGGAGAATTATCTTCCAAAGATAAAATATCTTAAGAAGATAATTTCCTATAAAATATATTCAAATCTCCTAATATAAATATCTTCCTTCCAGCTATAAGATATTTCTATAAAATATATCCATATCTCCTTGAATAAAATTATCTTAAAAAGATAATTTTATAGGAAATATCTTAAAAGATAATTTCCTAATAAAATATATCTTATCTCCAAAATAGATCTCCTAAAATATATGATCTTCCTTCCAAAAATCCAGCCTACAAATATAAGATCCCTTCTTCCAAAAATAAAAGATCTCAGCCAAGAATAAAATATATCTCGCCGCGTCCAAGGTGTTCGCCTCGGTCGGGACGCTCCTCTGGATCACCTCGGTCGAGATGGTACTGTAGCTGACCGAGGTGGCTCTAAACTGAATGTGAAATCTCTAAAATCTGGTCCAAAGTAAATCTTTAATCCAATTCCATGCTTCCTGGATTCTTCCTTATGCTCCTGAATGTAGCTCCAATGACTCCTTAGCTCCTTTTTGATGCAAAACGTGCCATTTTACCTACGATTACAATGAAACTTGGTGTAGACTTCGATTCCTGCAAAGGTAGATGAAACGACAATATAATCACATAATATACATCCAAACATGCAGATTATTGAAGATAAAACGTCTAAACAGGTCCCAAAATATAGACTACAATTCATGCTATCAAAATACCCCATACTTAGCCCTTGCTTGTCCCCAATCAAGTTCCAAATCTTAGATACAAGATAGAGTAAATTGAGAAGATGGTTCAGCTAACCCTTTCTTTCCCTCTTTTGTGACAGCTAACATTGGATTCTTCCTTAAGCTCCTGAATGTAACGGGATTTATTCCAAAATCCCACCCCGACCCCTCATTTTTTACCCTTGCTTTTTGAACCCTCGGTTCCTAGAGTAAATCGAGAAGATGTGTCAACTAAGCCTTGGTTTCCCTCTTTTGTGGCAGCCTTGTTCCTTATCTCTCTCTCCTCTCATTTCACTCTCAAGTGAAATGTTTCCCTCCTCCACACTCTTTCTCTCTTTTGGCTTGGAACTTGGAGGCCCTCCTCTTTCCCTCCCTCTTGTGTGTGAATTGTCCTACGTTGGTGTCCTCTGCAAATCCGTTTGAATGGGTAAGTCTTCTTCTTTCCCCTCCCTCACCTTCATCCCCTTCCTTGAGCTTCAATGGTCGAAGCCATGGATCTTAAGCTTTTCTTCTCCCTTTTGGCTTGCATGTGAGTGGATCATGTCTTGGATGTTTCCTTGAGTGTGGATCCATGTAGTGGATGTTCTGGAGCCAAGCAAGGAAGCTAGGAGGCCATGGAACATCAAGGAAACCATCGAAGAATCCATCGTAGATCGGCCACTGGAGCTCGAATGCCCCCGCGGCTCGACGGTGCCGCAGGGGCGGCATTTGCACTAAACCACAAGTGCAGCCAGCCTTAGCCGCAAGGGCAGACAGCCCAGGCCGCAGGGGCCAACACTAGCTCTTCCGGCCCTCCCTTGCGGTCTTCTTCCCTCTTTCGCGGCGGTTCTTCCTCTTTCCGATCCCGTTTCTTTTCTTGGCGAGTTCCCTACCTTGAGTATGTATTCTTAGATGATCTTAGAGAGTGTTGATGAAAGAAGCATGCTTGGTTTGGACCTAGGATAGTTGGAATGCCATGTAGTGGCTTGTGGACCCTAGGCCAGTATGGAGAGGTTGTTGGAATGTTCTAAGGATTGAAGTCTGTATGTTTTTTAGTGGTACATGAGATGAGTGTAGGGCTATCATTTTGAGGCTTATGCCGTTGAGATTGTAAGTTTATAGTTGTGAGCTTATGGTAGTTCAGATTATGGGCTAGGATATGGGTATCCTAGCATAGTGTTGTTACTGTTGTGATCATCGACACTAGGCATGTTATCCTAGTGATGTTGTGAGTTATGAAATTGCGAAATCTGAGGGTTTAAAAGTCTTAGGACTTCTAGCTTCTATTGAGTGCGATGTGAGCATGAGGAATTCTAGGATGCGGTCCTAGAATTGAGAGTCAAATGGTCTTCCGTTTATCATTTTTATAGAAGTCTAAATACTTCTATTGTGAGTGGGTTGTTGTTGATATAGTTATCTTCTTGTGAGCAGGTTATAAGCTTCCTCCCTAAGGAAGCGATAGTATTGTGAGTTGAGTGTGGTGACGAGGTAAGTCTCCGTACTTACTTAGCTCGTATTCCTTGTATTAGCATTGATGCGTGTTTGGAGGTTCTTGGCCACTAGCTCGTGCTGGTTAGACGGTCGGAGGCATCCGTACCGTTCCATGCCGGAAGTGCGGACCGAGGCGAGTTTCGGGGATTCTCGTGTCACAAAAGAAGTTGAATTAGAACGGGATATGACTTAATAATAGTAAAGATAATAAACCGAATTGGTATGGTTTTGAGTATGTTGTGTGTCTATGATGATTTACTTGTGTTTGTGCCTTTCCCATTGATTCTAATGCTCCGAATATTAGCTAACGGTTTTATACCGATTGTTGTAGAATGCCTTGCAGTTTAGGAATGCGGCCGAGAGATCCGAAAGAGTGGGCAGCCGGGGTCCGTACATTTTAGGAAGGGTTTTTGGTTCGAGTTGAGTTGTGGTTTGTCCTTCGGTTGTTGTGTTTTGTTTGTTGCGTGTTGATAGCATGAAATATGACTATATTTTAGGCACTTGTTTTGATTGTTTTTCCCTTCTAGATGTGTACATGGATATGAGTTTGAAGCATTTATGAACACATTCACCTATTTTGTCGATATAGAGATCTACACAAGCTTTGTTATTTTCATAGGTGATTAAAGGCTAGAATTGGAGCATATATGAAGGGAATGGAGTATTAGATCATGCTAGATGTCAAGGAGATGCTTTGGAGAAGCTAAGGAAGGGGCATGATCTAAGAACTTCACGAAACGAAGGCTTTCACAAAGGCTTTTGAGTTCCACGACCTAAACCACGACCGTGGTTATGCATTGAGTTCGTGGAAGGTGATTTTGAAGAGCAACAGAAAGTTCCACGCCTGAAACCACGGCCGTAGAATGATACACTAGGCCGTGATTTCCATGACGATACCACGTGTCTTATTTGCCACGTCAGCAATAGTTGTTGGGCTTTCTCGTAACCCTATTTTTCCCTATAAGAAGGCTGAAGACGGAAGAAAATGGGAAGTTCGGATACACTTGCATTTACGGCGGTTTATACCCGAAGAGAGAGATTTTGGATCGTTGCTTGGGAAGATTCTGAGAAAGACGCGATTTGAAGATTGTGTACTTCGAGATTATCTTAGGGTTTACGTTTGGAGACGGATTGACATCCCGTTCTTGGTTGTTCCTTAAGATTGTTGTGAGGATTTCTATTCCCTATTCCGCATTCATTAAACACATACTTTGGTTGTTCGGATTTGAGATTGATTTCGATTGTTATTGAGTTTTCGAGGGTTTTACCTCTTTCTCTTTTATAATTGAGATTTGATTAAATGATGATGGTTATTGGCTAAAACCCTTTAGCAAATCTAAGGTGAAGGGTTGATAGTTGTGGCTTCGATAATGATAAATCGATCGTAAAGAGATTGGACCCTGAGATTTGCGAGAAACCTCGCCGAGAACCTTTTCCACGGTCTGTTCTTGAGTTCCACGGCCGTGGTTCTTCAAGATCCAGCCGTGATTTGCTCTGTTGTACGAACTTTTCTTTAGCTTTAATCTAAAGTTAAAGATTTGCTTTAACCTATCCTTGACTTGCCTTTTCTAGGTAGTAGTGAGACTCAACATCCTCTATTTCCGTTTCGAGTGTCACAACCTTAATCATTTTGGCTTGTCTTTGATTCCTTGGGTTTGAGCATGGGTATTTGAGAGTAATTCTTATCCTTCGATCCTTTCTATACTGCAGCCTCAACAACCTTTATAGAGAGAGCCTTTGGGTGAGACATATAGGGTTTTGGAACTTCACCGTACATAACCTTACATTAGATATACCTTTGCAATCCCGACTCTGTCCTTATATCTTTAGAATATCTTGAATCAATTGTCACAATTGGATACTTGGATCTTTAGGATTGATGTTTTCCCAATATTTGCAAAGCTTCTATAGTTTACTTGCTCGATAATTTGTGAACTGAATTTGATCCCCCAAATCCTAAGTTCGATACTTTGGAATTCTTGCTTTACTACGCCGATCCATACACTGCGGGTTTGCTTGCTTTGATTTATGTTTTATAAATTTAAAGCTTATTTGCACGCACACTTTGAAGCGAACACGTGTATGGCGCTTGGTCTTTAAGTTGTATCTCGGCTGAAGTCTTTTGTGGTATTCTTTCGGGTTCCTTAGCATTTTGATAACATGCATTATAGTCTATATTTTGGGACTTGTTTGGACGTTTTATCTTCAATAATCTGCATGTATGGCTGTATATTATGTGATTATATTGTTGTTTCATCTACCTTTACGTTAATCGAGGTCTACACCAAGTTTCGTTGTAATCGTAGGTAAAATGACACGTTTTGGATCAAAACGGAGCTAAGGAGTCATAGGAGCTACATTCTGGAGCTTAAAGAAGAACTCAGGAAGCATGGAATTAATGAAGAAGATTTACTTTGGACCAGATTTGAGAGATTTCACATTCAGCTGAGATTCACCTCGGTCAGCTACAGTGTCACCTCGACCGTGGTGATCTTGAGAAGTGCCCCAACCGAGGTGAATACCCTGGCACCGGCGAGATCATATCTTTTGGTTGAGATCTTTTATTTTTGGAAAGAAGATATCTTATATTTTTGGGCTGAATTTCTGGAATGAAGATATTATATTTGGGAGATCTATTTTAGAGATATGGATATATTTTATAGGAAATTATCTTTTTAAGATATTATTATCTTTGAAAGATAATTCTCTTATATAAAGGGTTAGATTTTTCACAATTCAGCCATCTTTTGATCAGATATATTCTCCACACAGCAGTTAGAAGATTTTCTGGAAGTTTGAAGGAAGCATTGAACATTGAAGGAAGGAAGATTCATAGTTTTGAGATAGCTTTTGAGGGAGTTTGTAAGATTTTATTAGATTCCCTTTGGTTTGTTGTCTTGTTTAAAGTGTGATTCGAGGAACGCAGATTTGTGAATTATTTGATTCAGTTATTGAAGCCTTGTTCCTAAGGTTTTTGTGTTCAAATATTCATTCCTTTCTCATATATTTGATTGTTGTTTTCATGATGATGAGTGGCTAAATTCCTTGTGCGATTCTAGGGTTATTGGCTGAAAGTTCTGGGAAAGACAATGATAGAATGATCTTAATCCTAGTAGGACCCTGAAAGCTCGAGTCTTTAACCTTAACCCTAGAGTACCTTGCTCAGTCGATGAACATCTCGGCCGGGGTGGAACTTGACTGACCGAGGTAGCCTTTTTTGATCCGAAACTGAGAGTTAAGTGTTATAGTTTCCAAATCCTATTTTTATTACACCTTTCCTGGTTCAATGCAAACTGAGGATGACATTTACCCGGTGGTTCCTTAAATTGTTTACCTAAGATCATAAGTGTAGGTAATAAAGGTTTATCCTTTATTGGGGTTTAAGTGTGCCTTCATCCCATCTTTGTGAGCTAGCCTGAGACTTACCCGGTAAAGGTTGATTCTATTCCCTTAGGTGATGTGTTGGTTTGAGATTATAGTTCCTTTCCTTACTACCTTGAGACTTACCCGGTAATAGGAGCTTTGGTTTGGGATAGTGAGTAGTGAGACTTACCCGGTAATCTATTCCCACTTTAGAAACACCTTCTCTTTGCAAAATCTCAGCTTTATCCACATTATCTTCAGAGATCTTGAGTCGGAACCACAACTAGATGCTTTAATCCCTAGAATCCGCATTTTCCCCTTATTTGACCTTATTATCATCTTTTATTGCTTTAATTGCTTTTGTGGTTATTAGTTGCATTGACAACCTATTCTTGCTTAGTTTCACCTAAGTCCCTGAGATCGACACCCCGGGATTCTTGCTTTTTACTATAATTGATCCATACACTGCGGGTTCGCATCCTTGTTTTAAGCATATTTCTTGGGATATAAATTTAAAGCTTGCACACACCGTTTGGAGCGAACGAGTTTTTGGAACCGTTGCTGGGGACTTGGTCTAGACTAAGCCGGTTGCGGTTGTCTTTCGGGGCAATTGCCCTTGTTGCTACTAGCCACTCTACTTGAGTGCTTTTGCAGGATCTTTTTCTTAGGTTTATGCGAAGAACCCGAGATGGAAAGGAAATCGTTCCTTACGATCCCGAACCAGAAAAGACATACAAAAGACGCTTGAAAGAAGTTAAAATGGTCAACCAAGACAATCGCGATCTTAAGGCCGAATTGAAGAGGCGCGGGAACAGCTACGCCCAATAAGGAAGAATTGCAGCGAGAAAGAGAGCATACTCGCACCAGAACTGCAGAGATTGATCCAGATATGGCCGATCTACGAGTGTTACGCTAAGAATGTAACACTCAAAAGTCTTAAATTTATAACTCGAAATATTTTTCCTAACTCCTTGCGAACCCACAGTGTACGGGTCGTTTTGTAGTAAGGATAGTATTTCGAGGTCGAACACAAAGACTAAGGTGAAATTGAATCAAATAGTGACTAAGGATAGTGTAAATCTAGGCTAAGAAAAGAGAAAGAAATAAAGAAAAGAAAATCTCAATGTCTTTGGATTGGTTTTTTGGTGATCAATCAAGGATCACAAATCATGCAAGATTAAAAAACAACTAAGTTAGCAATCACAAATAAGCAAACACAAACACGAGATAGGTAATCAAAGAGAGAAAAGCGGATTCTAGGGGTTAGAAATTTCGGTTATGGCATTGGACTCAAGCTTCTAATCATTCTTTGGGTCAACTATGGTATGTTGGGAAATGGTGTTTCTCAAATGGAACCAATCACCGGGTAGGTCTCATGATCCACTAATCCCGCAACTAAGGTTCTATTACCGGGTAAGTCTCTAGGAGCCTAGGGTTGAGAAATCTACACAAACCGGATTGCTATCTAGGGATCTAACCTCTCCTTACCGGGTAAGTCTCGGGAAGTGAAGTCCTAAACATCAATCCTAGCACACTCAATCCCATAGCGGCTTATGAGGCTCACTACTACCTAGAGTTCATTATCTTTGGCACTTAAGATCGGAAATCACCGGGTATGTCTCTTTCCTCACTAAGATTGCTAGCATTAGGTCACTCTAGGCTAGTTTAAGCTTAAAAAACACTAGGATTTCAACAATCTAATATCCTAACATGCAGATTTATCAATACAAGCAAGTCAGACGAAATCACGGGTAGTTCATCTCATTCTACGGCCGTGGACTTGCTAGAACGAACCGTGGTTTTCAACAGTAGCTAAGTATAAGCAAACAAATCATCCGAAGGTACATTTAAGTCTATTCTATCATAGTCCAAGCCATAACCATCATTCCCTTACCCTAGAATCGCATCTATTTAGCCAAAAATATGCATCTTAACAATCAAACTCAACAAGCATACATCAATGGCTTCCATAGCAAGGAAATGGAATGAAAGAGAAACGAAACAAGTAGGATAAGAAAATCAAGTTGAATAAAAGTCAAGAAGGACTTATAATCCTTCAAAAGAAGGTTCGAATCGTTTCTTACAATCCTACCAAATGTCTTCAACAAAACTCACTCAAAACCACTCAAAAACTATGAAAATTGTGGAACTAATACTCTTCTTCTTCTTCTCCAACATTGAGAGTGTTTCTTCTCCTCCAAGAGTAGCTCCAATCCCATGGTGTGTTGTTGTGAAAGTGTGGGAGAGAATGGAATTCAGAATGTCCCCTCTACAGCTTGTAGGACCACCTTTTATTCTCCACCATTTACAAGAGTCGGTTATGGAGATCGTGGGACACCTGTCACAGCTATGTAGAGGAAACCACGGCCTATTTCCACGCCCGTGGAAGTCCCAATGACCGTGGTTTTGGTGTCTCAGCCTTCTTTGGATCATTAAGTCACGAGTTGGTGTAAGGCATGCACCAACAAGGTCCTATATGTTCTCCTTTGCTCCTAGCTTGCTCCCTAATGAGTCCGGAAGTGTGTCATTATGAGGAACGATCCTCGAATGTATCGATTAAGCTCCAAAAGCTCCCCAAAATACCTACAAAACCTACAATAGTGCGTGTAGATGTCTATCTCGACAATATGCATGAATTGAACGTAAACATCATGAACTAATGCCATACTATGCATGAATAGCGGGAAAAACTATCTAAATGGATGCCTAAACTAACGTCATAAATTGTGTTATCAACGGGCCCGGATTTTTCATCGACCAGATCCTCGACCAAGGCAGGACCTAGTCCTAGTTGCCACGGCCGAGATACATCCACCTCGGATGCCTGTCCGAGATGTTCTTTTTGCAAGAATTCCACAAACCCTAGGATAGAGGATGTACCCTAACTAGCAAGTGAGGCGTCCAGGAGTCAACCTAGGTGATCCAGCGGAACATGATTACGAACTTCAACCGCAAGTTCTATCCATGATCCGCCGATGCCAGTGTGGAGGTTTAGAGAGGGAGTCTCCGCATCAGCATTTGCAAAACTACAAGATCCAGATGGAGACCTTGAGATCTTCAAGGCTGGAAAACAACAATTACAAGCTAAGGCCTTTTTACTTTTCTTTGAAGGACAGGGCGCTTACTAGGTATCAATATCTTCCACCCGGAAAGATAAAAACTTGGGAAGAGATGACGACGGAGTTCTTAACAAAGTTCTTTCCCCCCTCCAAGACCGCTGAAACGAGAGGGAAGATTAACGCATTCATCATGAAGGACAAGGAGAGTTTGTCCAAGTCATGAGAGAGATTCAAGGATGTTCTTTTGGATTGCCCACATCATGGGATTCCAAAGATAGAGTTGTTGGAGATATACTTCAAGGGATTGGATGAAGCTACTCAATTTAATCTTCAACTACTCTCCTCCGGCACATTCATTGACATGCCGATAGACAAAGCTTGGGAGTTCATTGAAAAGCAAGCTTGGAAGTCCAAGAAGCTCCATTAAATGACAATCAACTCATCTCCCTCAAGAACGATGTGAAGCAATTGAAGGACCTTTTGGTTGCTCACAATAGAGGCCCCAACAGCAATAATTAGAGATCTAATCAAAATTCGGGTAACCCTTATTCTAAATCAAATTCTAATAATCCTTTTAACCCCTCTTCTTATTCTTCTTCTACTCCATTGAAGAGCCAGGAGCCTGGATCAAGTTCGTCCCAGCCAGAAGAAAGATGCATTGATGGAGGCCATCTTGATCAAACTCAACGCTATGGAGACGTTCATGACTTCATTTTCGATGGCACAAAAAGCCTTAGAGCAATAATTCTTTAATAAGGCAAATGAAGCCCCAAGAGATCCACGGAAGCTCCCAGCAAGGACAGAGAGAAACCCCAGAGGACTGATCATGGCAATAACGACGAGAAGTGGACTGTAAACTGTAGATCCAGTATCTCGGTCGATGCCAGTGCAGACGAAGGACACCTCGGTTCAGGTATTGACGAGGAACACTTCGGTCGAGGTGCCACCCGAGGTGGAGTCCCAGAAAGCGAATGACAAATCTGAAGTTTATGTCCCACCTCCTACTTGTAAACCACCACTTCCATTCCCTCAATCAAGGGCCAAAGCACATTTAGACAAGCACTTTGGTAAGTTCCTTGACTTGATGAATAAACTACATATTAACATCCCTTTCCTTGATGCTATTCTAGGGATGTCCGCCTATGGGAAGTTCTTACAAGAGATTCTATCAAGGAAGAGGAAGCTGGAAGACTTTGGAGAAGTAAGGATGACATCTAAATCCTCGAAGCTCATTCAAATCATGAAGGAGAAGATGCCACCCAAGTTGAGAGATCCCAGCTCGTTTTGCATTCCCATTCAAGTTGGGAATGTAACTTGTGAGGCATTGTGTGATCTTGGAGCCAGCGTGAGCATCGTCCCGCTGGAGCTATGTGTGAAGATCGGACTTGGAGAGCCCAAGCTGTTGAAGATAAGGTTGTACATGGGGGATCGCTCCATTACTCATCCCGTGGGCATCTTGGAAGACGTTCCGGTTAAGTTAGGTAACTTCTATTTACTTATAGTCTTTGTTGTCCTTGATATACCCGCATATTTTCCGTTCCTATCATTCTCAGGAGACCATTTATAGCAACTTCGGGTTGCAATGTGGATTGTAAGAACGCCAAGTTGAAATTCAACATTGGCGGAGATCAAGTGGAGTTTTCATTGCTTGCTGCAATGAAAGGAGAGCCGCTGGAGGATGATATCTTCAACATCTATGATGAAGAAGAATCAAGAGAATTGGTGAGCTCTATCCTTATTAATGACCCTCTTGAAAGAATTATTAGTTTTAGCTTAATGGAGGAAGGTATAGATGATTCTTGTGATGTAGATATATGGAGCTTAAAGGCACTGGAAGCAGATCCAAGAGCTAAGATTGAGAAACTGATCCAAGAGAGGAGAAATTCAAGTTTCGGTCCCAATTCCAGTACCTCGACCGAGGCACTTTCTGGATCAAGCGAGGTGTTCTCATCTGAAGAACATCTCGGTCAACCACCTCGGACACCGACCGAGACAGCAAGCGAGATGTTGTCAACTGAGGACAACAAACTTCTTACACCCTTTTCTAAGACTCATTCACGGTTGGTGAGCACTGGATCCACCAAGCTTCTGCTAATAAAGAACCTTGGTATGCTGACATTGTTAATTATCTTGTTTTCCAGGAAATACCGCCCAGATTGACGTACGCTCAAAGGAAGAAATTCTTCATAGATGTACGCCACTACTACTGGGATGAACCTCTACTGTTTAAGAGAGGTGCGGATGGGATGCTTCAACGATGCATTCCAGAAGATGAAGTTACTTGTGTTATACGGCATTGCAACTCGCTTCCTTGTGGAGGACATGCTAGCCCTCACAAAACGTGCGCTAAGGTATTACATTCTGGTTTGTTTTGGCCTACATTATTTAAGGATGTGCAAACGTTTGTTGTTTCTTGTGATGCATGCCAAAGAATAGGGAACTTGTCTAGAAGAAACGATATGCCACTTAACAATATCCAAAAGGTTGAGATTTTTGATGTATGGGGAGTTGATTTCATGGGACCTTTCCCATCATCCGCAAGGAACCTCTACATTCTCCTAGTTGTCGATTACGTCTCTAGATGGGTGGTAGCCATTGCCTCTCCCACTAATGATGCCATGGTGGTTGTGAAGTTCTTCAATCGGACTATCTTTCCACGTTTTGGGACACCACGTATCATTATCAGCGATGGAGGGACATATTTCATGAACCGGAAGTTTAAAGCACTTCTATCGAAGTATGGGGTAACCCACAAGGTAGAAACCCCTTATCACCATCAAACTAGTGGATAGGTCAAGATCTCGAATAGAGAAATCAAGGCAATTTTGGAGAAGACTGTCTCTAGGACAAGGAGGGATTGGTCCATGAAGTTGGACGACGCTCTTTGGGCCTACATGACCGTGTTCAAGACTCCCATTGGTACCAACCCTTACAATTTGGTATATGGGAAGTTTTGCCATCTACCCGTTGAGTTAGAGCACAAGGCTTATTGGGCAATCAAGTGGTTGAATTTCGATATCAAGGAAGCCGGTGAGAAGAGGCTATTGGACATCAATGAGCTGGAAGAGTTGCGCTTGAATGCTTATGAGAATGCCAAGATCTACAAGGAAAGGACAAAGAGATGGCATGACAAGCATATCATTCCTAAGGAGTTCAAAGAAGGAGATTTTGTTCTACTCTTCAACTCCCGCCTTCGCCTCTTTCCAAGAAAGTTGAAATCTAGATGGACAGGACCTTACGTTATGAAACATGTTTTCCCTTATGGTGCAGTTGAGATTTGGGGAGAAACAAGCGGAAGCTTCAAGGTCAATGGTCATAAGCTTAAGAAATACCAACCGGAAGTCCAGGTTGAGGAGATTGCACCACTATACCTTGTTTAGGGATGCCATACGGTCCAGCTAGCGACCTTAAATCAAGCGCTTATTAGGAGGCAACCCAAGGTATTGCTTTCTTTTCCCTTTTTCTAGTTTACTTTTAGATAGTTTGCTTTTGCTTTGCTTTGTTTTGTTTTTGGCGTCCGAGACAGAAAGAAGGTACTTTCTAAGGAAGGATTACAAATCATGAGCAACATTGGAAGGACAGAAGTTCGAAAATTTGAGAAGAAGGAGTTTAACTGAGACATATCTCGGTTGCTGTCAGAGCACCTCGACCGAGATGTTTCTTAAGCAACCGAGGCGACTAGGTCTGACAATCCAGTCAACCATCTTGGTCCGGTCGGGACCACTTCGACCGAGGTGACAATAGAATCGGCGAGGGGTATAAAAGGTGAAAGAATTTCTCTCTCTTCCCTCCCATTTTCCTTCTCGATCGCGGCTGCCCCCTTATCTCGTTTCTTCGTTTTTCGATCGATTTCCACGATTTTTGCTCCGATCTCGCAAGGAAAAGCGAGAGGATCATATTGCAAGGGAGAAACTACAAGAAAAACGCCTCGAATGTGCGTAATTTGGGGTAAATTGTCAAAAACCCTAACTTTCCCTCCCTTTACTGATTTTAGAGATTAGTGGCTTTGGTTGCCACAGATTTGTGCTGAAAAGAGTATAAGTACCCCATAGGAAGCAATTGGTAGTGATTTTCGGGGAAAATAACTGAAAATCAGAGAGAGGAAACCGAACAGCATTTCGCCTCGGTCTAGTCGAGTTGTGTCTCGGCCGAGGTGTTCTTCAGGCTGTTAGACCGACCGAGGTGACCTTGTCAGCAGAAACTATGAGTTCTTGTTTTGATCTTCAATTGATTCTGAGGGATTCCCCCATTGGTCCATCTCCTTCCCCTTCCTCTAGACCTTCTATCCCGGTGATCCATGAGTGTCACCAGGCAGATTTTGACCGTATATGCGGGCGTCCCATGATTGCCCCGCGCTTTTTGGATGTTACAGCTTTCGAGTGCCTCCACATGGTGGAGGACTTGAAGAAGATGATTTCCATGGTGGGGCTGGAGCAGTTTATGGAGATCCGAGATCCAGCCTACCTCGAGCCGACCTTGGAGTTTGTGAGTTTTGTCACTCACAAGCCTGAGAGGAACAACATCAAGTACCGGTTGCTGAACCGGAACTACATGGTTCCTATGGATCAGTTCAGAGATATTTTTGGCTTCCCGACTCCTATAGTTCCCGACTTTCCTTCTCGAGCAGTGGCTCGACAGTTTTGGGGGCAGATTGCCCATGTGGTGGAGCATGTTGACAGATGGAGACCTGGAGACTCCAGGGAGCGCATTATATTTCATTTAGCATTCCGTCAAGCCCACCGCATTTTTAGTGAGACTCTTCTGGCGCGTACTGAGACGCCCCAAAAGATTAGACAGGGAGAGCTGCTGAGTCTTTTCTGCATGCTGGCTGGAGGAGTGACTGACTTTGGAGGCATGTTAGCTGAGGATTTGCACCGGATTAAGGGCAAGGCGAAGGGAGATATTTGTTGGGGAGGACTGGTGACTCATATCGCTAAATTTATGGGTCTAGACTTCACTGCTTGTACAATGGTGGTGGCTGCAAAGCCGCTTGGAATTGAGGAGATGATCATGAGAAGGATTCTGGTTCCTCGTGGCCTTACCACACCATACATAGCTATGCCTTGGGAGCAGACTGCCCCTCAGGGTATCACATGGTCAGATCAGTTTACAGTCTTTGATCCGTAGTACTCGTCTTCCTCTTGGCAGTCCTATATAGAGGATGCTATAGATGCTGCACCAGCTCAGGTAGAGGAGCATTATGATGACGGCGGTGCTGCCATGGAGACTGGTACAAATAAATCCGACCCTAGTCTGCCAGTTGTCGATTTAGACGACGAGGCAACAAAGGAGGAGGCAGCTACAACATCATCGTGACCTGCGCGGTGTAGAGTCCGCAAACAGAGAGATCCCGTAGCTCACCGACGGATTGATGAGCTGACGGACCAGATGATAGACTCTTACGCCGCCTTGTCATTGGAGATGATGGAGCTCAGGGAGAGCCAGCACTACCAGCAGAGGATGATGGAGATCCAATTCCAGCACACTATGGGTTATCCGTATGACCCATCTCAGTATCCCTTCATCCCAAATCCACCACTACCACTAGCGGATCAGGACTAGAGCAGCATGGATTTTCTTTTCTTTATTTATTATGCAGCTCAGCTATGTCCGGCGAGTTCTCTTGTTTTAGACTTATTTTGACCCATTGGGACAATATATCCCAAATATGGGGTATTTATGTGTATGATTTGACATTATGTATGCTTGTATGACTCGGTTCGGATATTTTTTATTTTATTTAAGCTCTATGTGTTTATCTGAGATTACATGCATGCATACAAGTTATTTGATTGAGAAAATTGTCAAAAACTAGTTTAAAAAAAAAAATTTATGACCTCGACCAGGATGATTCTGGCCAAACGAGGTCAAGTACCTCGGTTGACTTAGAACACCTCGACCGAGGTGGTTTAATTGAGAGAGTTTTCGAAACGATTTTTGTGCTTCTTTTCAGGATATGACCTTAGTGATGATTTTGTTTGCAGATTGGTTTTGAAATCTTTATATGTTTGAAAGGTCTTATGATATGTTTAAGTTGCAAAATGCTTTGTTTGAAGTTTTGGCATGTTTAATACTTTTTTTTTATCCAAATTATGTTGAATTTAAAGGTTGACACCACATGATGAGTTCTCTCACTTTCTTCCTGGGATGATTAAGGCAATTCATTCTCTTCTCTTCTTCTTCTTCTTGATCATGCTTTAGCCCCTCATATACATATATGCCTTCCTTTACTTATCCAGGAATTTGGAAGCAAGCAAAGAAAAAGCAAGTGAAAGAAAAGTTGAGATGTTGGCTGGAAGTTTAGAAAGAAACAAAATAGGTTTGGGGAAGTCAATCATGACGATGAGTAACTCGGAACCATTCACATAGCCGGGTGTTTGTCTTGCCAAAGTCAGATTGAGCGATATTCCCAACGGGTCATGGTATGTGCATCAAGGGTTTGAGGCATCTCGAGAAATTGATGATTGTTGATCTCCTAGGCTTCGGTTATTGTGCATCTCTGTCCATGCATCCCAAAAAGTAAAAGTAAATAAGCAAAGCTTATTGGTGGAAGATGTTGAAGTTCAAAGAAAGTGAAGTAAGATCCTTTTCCCGGATTCTAGCACCACATTCCCTATATACATCCCAACCTCACACGTTTCTTGACCTTCTTTTGAAAAGCCCTTGAGACCTCAAGTTTGTTAATTGACTTGGTGGTTTAAACTGGATTATACATGATTGATTTCGATATTTATGATTTATTATGCATTCTATGATTTTATGCACAGATGAACAACTTTCCTATATTTATAAAATGTTTTGATCATGTCTTGATTTTAATTGCCATGAAGCATTCTCTTAGAGTGATCTATGAGTGGAGCACACCACCAAAAATGTTTTGAAATACTTTTAATTGATCTTCATGACCTATAATCATTCTACCTTGTACTTGAGGTTTGGAACTTGTTTGGGGACAAGCAAGGGACAAGTATGGGGTATTTTGATAGCATGTATTATAGTCTATATTTTGGGACTTGTTTGGACGTTTTATCTTCAATAATTTGCATGTATGGATGTATATTATGTGATTATATTTTTGTTTCATCTACCATTACGGGAATCGAGGTCTACACCAAGTTTCGTTGTAACCGTAGGTAAAATGGCACGTTTTGGATCAAAATGGAGCTAAGAAGCTAAGGAGTCATAGGAGCTACATTTTGGAGCTTAAAGAAGAACTCAAGAAGCATGGAATTAATGAAGAAGATTTACTTTGGACCAGATTTGAGAGATTTTACATTCAGCTTAGATTTACCTCGGTCAGCTATAGTGTCACTTAGACCGAGGTGATCTTGAGGAGCATCCCAACCGAGGCGAACACCCTGGCGCCGGCGAGATCATATCTTTTGGCTGAGATCTTTTATTTTTGGAAAGATGATATCTTATATTTTTGGGCTGGATTTTTGGAAGGAAGATATTATATTTGGGAGATTTATTTTAGAGATATGGATATATTTTATAGGAAATTATCTTTTTAAGATATTATTATCTTTGGAAGATAATTCTCCTATATAAAGGGTTGGATTTTCCACAACTCAGCCATCTTTTGATCATTAATATTCTCCACACAGCAGTTATAGATTTTCTGGAAGTTTGAAGGAAGCTTTGAAGATTGAAGGAAGGAAGATTCATAGTTTTGAGATAGCTATTGAGGGAGTTTGTAAGATTTTATTAGATTCCCTTTGGTTTGTTGTCTTGTTTAATTTGTGCTTTGAGGAACGCTGATTTGTGAATTATTTGATTAAGTTATTGAAGCCTTGTTCTTAAGGTTTTTGTGTTCAAATATTCATTCCTTTCTCATATATTTGATTATTGTTTTCATGATGATGAGTGGCTAAATTCCTTGTGCGATTCTAGGGTGATTGGCTGAAAGTTTTGGGAAAGACAATGATAGAATAATCTTAATCCACGTAGGACCGTGAAAGCTCGAGTCTTTAACCTTAGCCCTAGAGTACCTCGCTCAGTCGATGAACATCTCGGCCGGGGTGGAACTTGACTGACCGAGGTGGCCATTTCTGATCCGAAACTGAGAGTTAAGTGTTATAGTTTGTCAAAATCCTATTCTTATTACACCTTTCCTGGTTCAATGCAAACCTAGGATGAGACTTACCCGGTGATTCCTTAGTTTGATTACCCAAGATCATAAGTGTAGGTAATAAAGGTTTATCCTTTATTGGGGTTTAAGTGTGCCTTCATCCCATCTTTCTGAGTAAGCCTGAGACTTACCCGGTAAAGGTTGATTCTATTCCCTTAGGTGGTGTGTTGGTTTGAGATTGTAGTTCCTTACCTTAGTACCTTGAGACTTACCCAGTAATAGGAGCTTTAGTTTGGGATAGTGAGTAGTGAGACTTACCCAGTAATCTATTCCCACTTTAGAAACACCTTCCCTTTGCAAAATCTCAGCTTTGTCCACATTCTCTTTAGAGATCTTGAGTCGGAACCACAACTAGATGCTTTAATCCCTAGAATCCACATTTTCCCCTTATTTGACCTTATTATCATCTTTGATTGCTTTAATCGCTTTTGTGGTTATTAGTTGCATTGACAACCTATTCTTCCTTAGTTTCACCTAAGTCCCTGAGATCGACACCCCGGAATTCTTGCTTTTTACTATAATTGATCCGTACACGGGTTCGCATCCTTGTTTTAAGCATATTCTTTGGATATAAATTTAAAGCTTGCACACACTGTTTGGAGCGAACACATTTGCATTAAAAATGAGTTTCAGTTTTGCCTTTATTGGTGCCATGTTTGAAAGGTCTGGTGAAATTGTTGTCAAGCTAAGGGTCGGGACCCATTGTGAGGCCCCAACCCGTAGCACCTCGAGTCCCCCGGATTCGGGGTGTTACAATGTGATATCAAAGCCTTAGGTTGACAATAATGGCACTCACAGTTTTCTAATGGCCGAATAAGGAATAAACAGAACCCCACGGGTTCTGAGTTTTCGTTTTCAAAATCACATGCATGAGTCGGGGTAGAATGTACGGACCACCACTCCTTCCGCGGATCTCGGAAGGTTAGTTTATTGGATTTTGATATGTATATATATGTATATATATAGATATGGATATGAGGTTTGTAGTTATGCATGATGAAATTGATGTGTATCTTTGTGGATTGTAGTTGCATTATGGACATGATTTATGTGTATAGTTGTATATGTGGACGATTATATGTTTTGGACCTTGTATTGATATGATGGCATGCCGGATGTGTTATATTAGTAGAGATATGGACATAGGACTTATATAGTTATGTATACTTAGTCTTATACATATATTAGTAGAGATATCATCACCTTTAAGACAATGATGTGGCTTATGATGATGTTCATATGTCATGGAAGACGGTCAAGTATCGAGTTGGACATTTCGTGCAAACGAACACAATGACATTCTCGAATTCCTTTAAAGGATGTCGCAGAGGTGAGTTGTAGACGACGTAAATGAGTGTCAACCAAGTAAAAGAACAACACAAGACAACTTAAGAGAAAGCGGAACAAAGACCATACAAGGAAAAGGAGTAACATGAAGATGTGGAAGTGGTTACAACGAAGTCACGAATTGAAGACGAGGAGGCCATTAGAAACAACATACATAAGTTCTTCACAAGGACACGGGGACAACTAAAGATGCTAATCAAGGAGGAGACGGGTTCATCCCCACAAGGGTAGAGACGTGTTCGCTCCAAACGGTGTGTTCAAGCTTTAAATTTATAACCCTAGACTCAAGCTTAAAACAAGGATGCGAACCCGCAGTGTATGGGTCAATCGTAGTAAAAGCAAGAAAATTCCAGGGGTCGATCACAGGGACTCGGTGAAACAAAGTCAATACGGTATGCTTATGTCAATATTAACCACAAGAGCAATTAACACAATCAAAGATGAATAAGAAGTCAATAAAGCAAACATGCAATTCTAGGGATTAAAGCATCTAGTTGTGGTTCCAACTCAAGATCTATAGATAAGCGGACAAAGCTGAGATTTTTGCGTGGGGAAGGTGTTTCTAAGATGGAGTAGATCACCGGGTAAGTCTCACTACGCACTAATCCTAAACCGTAACTCCTATTACCGGGTAAGTCTCAAAGAATTAAGATAAAGAACTATAACCTCAAACTAACATACCATCTAAGGGAATAGAATCAACCTTTACCGGGTAAGTCTCAGGCTAACTCACAAAGATGGAATGGAAGCACACTCAAACCCCAATAAGGATAAACCTTTATTACCTACACTTATGATCGTTGGTACACAAACTAAGGAATTACCGGGTAAGTCTCATCCTAAGCTTGCTTTGAACCAGGAAGGTATAATAAGAATAGGATTTAGCAAACTCTAACACTTAACTTTCTGTTTAGGGTCGGATAAGTCACCTCGGTCAGAAGAATTCCACCTCGGCCGAGATGTTCATCAACCGAACGAGATGCTTAGGGTTAAGGTTAAAGACTCGAACTTTCAGGATCCTACTGGAATCTAAGATTATTCTATCATCGTTTTCCCCACAACCTTCAGCCAATCACCCTAGAATCACCAAGGAAATTAGCCACTGATCATCATAATGAAAGTATTAAATATATGGGAAGAATGTGAATATTTGAGCAAAGAAGAATTTAATGAAAAGACTTCAATAACTGAATCAAATATCACAACAAAAGCGTTCCTTGGACAATAATCCAAAAAGACAAGACAACAATTGAGGGAATTGAAGACAATCTTACAAAACCCTTCAATAAAGTTATAAAAGCTATGGACTTCAATCTTCCTTCAACCTTCAAAAAGGTTCTTCAAATCTCCCAACTTGGAGTAGGCTGTTGCTGCTGCTTGATTTCCAACTGTAAGCGGATGTGTGCGAGATGCCGGAATTGTGGAAAATCCGACCCTTTTTGTAGGAAAATAACCCTCCAAAGATAATAAATCTTAGAAAGATATTTTCCCATAAAAATAAGTAAAATATATATTCTGCATATCTCCTTCCTTTCAGGAGCCAAGCGCAAAAATATAAGATCACTTTCCAAATTTAAAAGATCTCATCCAAGAATAAAATATTCTCGCCGCGTCCTAGGTGTTCGCCTCGGTCGAGTCGGCCTCTCTAGATCACCTCGGTCGAGGTGAATCTGTGGTCAACCGAGGTGAGTCACAACCGAATGTGAAATCTCTCAAAACTGGTCCAAAGTGAATCTTTAATCCATGGCTATGCTCCCTGGATGTAGCTCCAAATGACTCATGACTCCTTTTGCTCCTTCTTGATGCAAAACGTACCATATTACCTGCAATTACAACAAAACTAGGTGTAGACCTCGATTCTCGCAAAGGTAGATGAAATGGTAGTAAAATCACGTAATGTACATACAAACATGCAGATTATGAAAGATAAAACGTCCAAACAAACCCCAAAATATAGACTATAATTCATGCTATCAAGACGGTGTTCCATTATGAGAAATAAAGCTTCTCTTAAACACTCCTAAGATTTGGAGTCAAGATGTAAAGAGTGATCGAGCCCGGTGTGAAATATGTAATATACCATAAGTTAAGCTTACGAAGTACCATTAAGGGAAGAGGCGACCTTACGAGATATATGAGTAGAATGGCATGGTGGGATTCAGGTGGAGTTGACCGAATTCCGCTATGATGATAAGACTAAGAAACGTCAAGGAGATAGAATTGTGAGTAGACGTGACCTCGAGACAACAAGGAGCTTTAGTTATGAAAGGACTTAAGACAACGACCGAGAGATACGCGAGCGGTTGCTGAATAATGTTGGAGCTTTTTGGAGAAGGCACGCTTACAAGATGTCGTGAAGCGCGGTTAAGCCTATGAAGGCGAGTTATACGGAACGTGAGGCCTAGAAGAGTATCGTGACGTCATGGAAAGGAAAAAAGCACGAAACGTGGAAGGAGCTAATGAAGTTGAGGTAGAATACCCCAAGGAGGGTAGCCATCATGAGAATAGTGACATAAAGTATAAAGAATTGGTAAGTCGGTGACCTTAGAGAAGACCTACCACAAGGTTATCGGTGACGACCGAGAACGCATTAAGTGCGGGTTCCCATGAAGAAGTGGTAGACGGGAGGTATAACCTCGAGTGGAGACTACAAAGGAACGATAACAAAAGCTTGGAGTTTTCCTTATGGTTAGATGTCAATAGTAAAAGGTAGATCAACGGAAGCGTGATTGCCTTGAGCAATATAACGTTGAATGGTTTAAGCAAGTGATTGTAATAGACCTCCCGGAGAGGGATGGTACCCTTTTTGCGACCTTTATATGTCTCAAGTTTCTGGCATACGGAGGAATGGCGCGGATTAGAACGTTAAGGGTGTAATCACGTAAGGACCTAGTTAAATCTGGAGGAAAGTGAAATTCCCGAGTTGCTTTGAGCAAATGGGAAGATATGGAAAGGAGGTGCATGGTATTTCGTTCTTAACGAACGAACAATAAGTTGTCGCGAAAAAGAAAGGAGTCGAAGTGGTTAAACTCACCCAAAGGAGCAATGGAGACTACAGTGTAAAACGAGGAACCGAAGCTACAATAGTGTTGTAAGCTTTAAGAATAAGGTGATGGTAATTCTTCAGTTAGATGTTTCAATGGTTTGGAATAGGGAGTTTCTTCCGATCATCCCTTCAGGGATTTCCAATACGAGTTTTGAGGAAAGATACGAGTTGAGAAGTGGAACTTTGGCTATCAAAAAATGTGTAAGACTACTAATGAGGATAAGTACCTTCAACGTAGTGGACGACTCGTTAGAACAAGTTGCGTGTGGTTACAAGTTTGATTACATCGAGTTGGATTCGAGATGTCACCAGATTGGGTGGTGAGAAGGACCTTCGTATGGCGACATTTAGGGCCGATATGGTTACAACAAGTGTAGTGAAGCCATATGAAATCACAAATGCAATTGATGAGTTGGAAGTTTACACAAATGAGTATCCATCGGTTTCGGAATCGAGTTACGATGAAGTCGCGCAATTCGTGTTGCTTCGGGCAGATCCAAGGTGGACACTAATCTAAGGATTGTTATGACAGTTATGATGCATGAGTTGCACTAATGATTCCTATGATTAGATTTGAGGATGATTTGTTGTACTCTCCGAAATTGAGAGGAATGAGCTTCTCATGGGACGACAAGGTTACAGGTTATGTAGGATAAGAGGATAACTAGAGTTATCTAGGCGGGTTGGGACGACCGAGGTGACCTCCTAAGAGATATAGCGGGTTGAGAATATCCAGTAGATTAATTGAGAACGAGGTGATTGTTTCGGCAATACCTTCAAGGTATGTTGAGGAGATATGAAGCTTATAAGTTGGTGGGCCATAACCGCCGAGTTGCGGGATGGTTTTGACCTTTTCTTCCCTTCAAAAGAAGACAATTGGATCGTGGATCTGAGATGTATCTGTGGAGTTTTAACAGAAGCAAAAGAGGTGAGTGACCTCCATGCCGTTTTCTTTGACACAAACATTGAGTTATGAGGATAGTATGACATTATGGGTACGTCCAAGCAGGACATGGGATTGTTATGTACGTGAACAATTTAGGGTATGTAAGAGAATGACCAACCAAGGGTCGAACGTTAGCCGCTTTAGGGTGCGTGCTTATGGTGATGTCGGTTCGGCTATGGAGTATCATGCCAGGCATGTATGAACTATAAGAGTATGATATGTGTATGTACACTCACTTAGCAAAAGTTGAGTACCCAACATAGGCGATGGTTAGGGATGGTTAATGACTTTGGTCGTAGTTGGTCTTTGAATGACTTTGAGAGAGATCCAAGATAGATGGTTCCGAGGGGAGACCCCATAGTTACCTTTACGGGGGGGGGATGGTTTGTTAGGACCATAGCGCTGGTAAGAGGTATCTGGTTTAGGATCTTCACATCAGTAAGACGGGCATATGCCGAGGTGGCGAAGTACATAGCCCTTATGTGAACCGTCGTCAGGTCAAGTTAAGCACCATAAGACGAGAAATAAAGACTTCATTTACTGCGAGTTATGCGGTGGGATTGGTAAAGATACCTCTACAAAAGTTACTACGGGTTTGAAACCGTGCGACAGTGGTGACGAGTCTGGGTCGCATGAACCTACCCACAGAGACTTTGTGTTTTTACACACTATTGGGAAACAGGGCCGATGAGTCGGCTAGTTGTTGAGTCCTCTCTATGATAGAAAGATGTTTTGATATAGTGAGTATCGTTATCTAGGTTTGAGATGAGCGTTTCGTTTCGGGAATTTGTTGGCGGCAGGATCATGCAACATAAGAGACCGTATTTCTTTCAAGACAGTTTCACCCTTGAATATTGGTCGGCTTGAAAGGACTTTGGTGACTAGTGTATGCTATGTAGAGGGCATGCGTGCGAGGTAGGAGGTAAAAGGTAGACCTCCCTTGGGTCGATTTTTCGTTATGACAGTTGAGATGTACCGTTGTGATGCCCTTTTTCGAGGCAACTTATGGACGGAAGCTTAGTACCTTTTGATGTAAGAAATTGGTTAGTATATGTAAGTTTAGCCCTGAGCAGATATTGGATGACCTCGCTCGAGTAGCGGTGGTTCAAAGACAGAGGCTAGACAAGCTAGGTAAAGAGGTAGTATGCACGGAAAAGAGGTACGTACCTCATGGGTTTGGGTGTGAGACGAGTCGAGTTAAGAGTATCACGGACGCGAGGCGTCATGCGTGTTGGTCATTAGGAGGGTATTAAGTTCCAATATATTGTACTTTTCATTGGAGATCTTGGCACGAGTTGGGATGTGGTTTACCGGCTTGCATGGCCACCGAGAGTGGAGGATGTTCACCAAGTTTCAGGTGTGACGGTCGAGAGAATACATGTATGACTCGAGTTATGTTGTTAGTCGTAATTATCTAGTGGTAGACGAGGATCCGATGAGGCTACTAGGAAGACGCGAGATAGTATCTTTCTCGGAGTTTTTACAGTGATCTACTTACGTCGAGTTGAACGATGGTTTAGATATTATGTGCATGTGCGAGCTTATGTGTGATGTCCTTCAAGCGGGAATGTGTTGAATGTTTTATGTTAGCGTTTGACTTATCATGCAATATGCGATTCATGCGAGTATGTGGGTAGGCCTTGCAAGGTCTTTACGTGGGTACATCCGGAATTTTAATTTCGGATTGTTAGCGAGTTATCGACCATCCAGCGTTGGCGGCTCAGATGTCCCGTAGGCACGAGGTGTTGAGTAACGGGATTTATTCCAAAACCCCGCCCCGACCCCTTGTTTTTCATCCTTGCATTTGGACCCCTCGGTTCCTAGTGTAAAGTGAGATGTTGGGTCAGCTGACCCTTAGGTTCCCTCTTTTGTGGCAGCCTTGTTCCTTCTCTCTCTCCTCTCATTTCACTCTCACGTGAAATGGTTACCTCCTCCTCCACACTCTTTCTCTCTTTTCACTTGGAATTTGAAGCTCTTCCATGGAGGACCTCCTCTTTCCTTCCCTCTTGTGTGTGAGTTGTCCAACCTTGGTGTCCTCTGCTGATCCGTTTGGATGGGTAAGTCTTCTTCTTTCCCCTCTTTCACCTTCATCCTCTTCATCGAGCTTCAATTGTGGAAGACTTCCCTTTTGGCTTGCATCTGAGTGGATCATGTCTTGGATATTTGCTTGATTGTGGATCCATGTGATCCATGTTCTAGAGCCAAGCAAGGAAGCTAGGAGGCCAAGGCACATCAAGGAAACTATCGAAGAAGCCATCGCAGATCGGCCACTGGAGCTCGACCGCCCCCACGGCTGGACAGCGCCGCAAGGGAGGCCTTTGCACTGAACCGCACGTGCGGCCAGCCTGAGCTGGAGGGGCGGCCATCCCAGGCCGCAGGGGCGGCCACTAGCTCACCCGGCCCTCCCTTGCGGTCTTCTTCCTCCTTTGGCGGCGGTTCTTCCTCATTCCGATCCCATGCCTTTGCTTGGTGAGATCCCTACCTTTTGAGTATGTATTCTTAGATGATCTTAGAGAGTGTTGATGATAGAAGCAAGCTAGGTTTGGACCTAGGATAGTTGGAATGCCATGTAGTGGCTTGTGGACCTTAGCCGAGTATGGATAGGTTGTTGGAATGTTCTAAGGGTTAAATGTGGTATGTTTTTGAGTGGTACATGGGATGAGTGTAGGGCTATCCTTGTGAGTCTTGTGTGGTTGAGATTGTAAGTTTATAGTTGTGAGCTTATGGTCGTTGAGATTATATCCTAGCATAGTGTTGTTACTGTTGTGATCGTGGAGACTAAGCATGTTATCCTAGTGGTGTTGTGAGTTATGATCTTGCGAGATACGAGGGTTTAGAAGTCTTAGGAATTCTAGCTTCTATTCAGTGTGATGTGAGCATGAGGGATTCTAGGATGTGGTTCTAGATTTGAGAGTCAAATGATATTGCAGAGATCATTTGTATAGAAGTCTAAAGACTTCTGTTGTGAGTGGGTTGTTGTTGATTATGTTATCTTCTTATGAGCAGGTTATGGGCTTCCTCCCTAAGGAAGCGAGAGTGTTGCGAGTTGAGTGTGGTGACGAGGTAAGTCTCCGGACTTACTTAGCTCGTATTCCTTGTATTAGTAGCATTGATGCATGTTTGTGGTGTGTGTTTATTATTTATGTTATAACAGTTAAGCCGGAAATAGGACCACCGATCTTTATATTATTTGGCCCAAGTGTATGATATCGGGCGGTGACATCACTGCCTAGCTCTTACATAGAGCTAGGAGGTTCTTGGCGACTAGCCCGTGTTGGTTAGACGGTCGGAGGCATCCTTAACGTTCCATGCCGGAAGTGGGGACCGAGGCGAGATTCGGGAGATTCTCGTGTCACAAAAGAAGTTTAATTAGAACGGGATATGACTGAATAATAATAAAGATAATTAACCGAATTGGTGTGCTTTTGAGTATGTTGTGAGTTTATGATGATTTACTTGTGTTTGTGTTGTTCCCATTGATTCTAATACTCCGTATATTAGCTAACGGTTTTATACCGATTGTTGTAGAATGCCTTGCAGGTTAGGAATGCGGCCGAGAGATCCGGAAGAGTGGGCACCCGGGGTCCGTACATTTTCGGAAGGGTTTTTGTTGAAGTTGAGTTGTGTCTTGTCTTTCCGTTGTTGTGTTTTGTTTGCCGCGTGTATGGCGCTGGATCTTTGAGTTGTATCTCGGCTGAAGTCTTTTGTGGTATTCTTTCGGGTTCCATACCATTTGCATTAAAAATAAGTTTTGATTTTGCCTTTATTGGTGCCATGTTGGAAAGGTCCGTTGAAATTGTTGTCAAGCTAAGGGTCGGGACCCATTGTGAGGTCTCGCCCGTAGTATTCCCAAGTCCCGCAGAATCGCGGTGTTACAAAAAGACTTAAGCCTAGATACAAATCCAAAGACCAACTCCATACACGCTGCATAAAAACACAATAAACGAAGAACAATACACATTACACAACCCGACTCCAACCAAAACCCCCTCCTAAAATGTACGGAACCCCGACTACCCACTCTTCCGGCTCTCCCGGCCGCACTCCTAACCTGCAAGGCAGTCTACAACATCGGTATAACACCGTTAGTTAATAATCAAGGCATTAGAATCAAGGTGAATGGCACAAACACAAGTAAATCATCATAAACACACAACATACTTCAAAGCACACAATTCCGGTTCATTATCTTTTTATTATTAAGTCATATCCTGTTTTAGTTCAACTTAGGTTTGTGACACGAGAATCACCGTGATTTTGCCTCGGTCCCTACTTACCGGCACAGAATGGTACTGATGCATCCGACCGTCTACCCCTACGGGCTAGTCGTCGAGAACCTCCTAGACTCTCGCAAGAGCTAGGCTGATGATGTCACCGCCCGTTATAATACACTTTGGCCAAAAATATATAAAGTTGGTAGTCATATTACCAGTTTAGTAATGTTGACACTCCACTTATTGGTACCTCGTAAGCTTAACTTATGGTATGTTAAATCTTTCGGAAATGGTCCGATCACTTTTTCTCATCTTGACTCCAAGGCTTAGGAGCGTCTAAAAAAAGCTTCACTTCTCGTAATGGAACAACACCTTTTAACCTTGTTAGAATGCCCCCCATCTCCTCCGCAATTCGCATCTTTAGTTGTCCATGTGTCTTCTTGAAGAACTTAAGTTCGTTGTCTCCATTGGTCTCGTCGTCGTTCGATCATGGCTTCTTTAGAACTGCTTCTACACTTTAATGGTGGGGATTCACATGGAGTTGACCGGTTTCCATTATGACGATAAGGCTAAGTGATGCCAAGAAGATAGAAGTGTGAGTATATGTTGATCTCGAGAGGATGAGAGATGCAACAAGAAGTTTCTACTGATGGAGAGACTTGAGATACCAATCAAGAGGAACATGAACGGACAATATATGAGGCTAAACTTTTGGTGAAGGTGTACTTGAAGAACAACATGGAATAATGGTTAAGCCTACGAAAGGGAGTTATACGAAAAAACAAGGCCAAGAAGATATGGTTACCCTATAAGGAAAGGAAGAGTAGAATGAAGAGGGGACTAAATGAGTTCAAGGTAGACTACCCCGAGTAGTGTAGCCTTCATGAGAATGGTAACATGAAAAGTGTAGCAGAATGGTAAGTTGTTGATCTAGAAAAGGGTCATTAATAAGTTAATCAGTGACCATCGAGAATGTACAAGTGTGGGTTGTGTACTAGTGACTGTAGGAAGGAGGAGTAACCCAGGATTTGGGATCAGGAAGAAGGGGAGCAAGAACGTGGAATATTCGTGGTGGTTGAATGTCGGCAGTAAAGTAGTATATCAAGGGAAGTGTAAAAATCTTAATCATGTACCAAATTTATCATTTTTAGCAAGTGATTGTAGCATACCATGCGGGGAGGGATTGTAACAATCTGATGTGACTATCGTAAGTCATGGGTTGGTTATTTTGAGGAACGACAAGAATGAGGGTAAAGGGGACTGGAAAGAAGAAAAGAAAGGTGAGTCTTCTATGGTTATTGTGCGTAAAGGGAGAATATATAAGGGGATGTATAGTATGTTTGTTCTAAAGTGATGATATCATGTTTTCACGAGAAAAAGCTAAGTCAGGGTTTTGAGACTCACATGGAAAGACTATAGTGGCTATGTCGTGAAACGAGGGATCTAGATTACGGCAACACTACAAGCATTGAACTTATGACGTTAGTACTTGGAAAGTAATGAGTTGGATATTTCAGTGGTTGGATTTGGGGATATTTCGCCAGTGTTCTCCATAGGGCGTATTGATATGGCTGTGAAGTTGTTCATGGAATACTATAGGTGATGGAATCACTATCATTTAGGATAGTTTTTAGAGTCTTTTTATTGCATTTTTGTCGGTTTATGCTACTAACTCCTTGGTCCAGAAGAGGAAGACTAAAAGAAGCTAAGGAAGGAGTTATAAGCACTTAGGACTGAAGATCGTTCACGAAGCAAAGCTTTTGTTGCATCAGCGCCCCAGCGGAGCCTTGTCACCGCCCTTGCGGGTGACACCTTGCTCCGGAGCGCTCCCTGCGTCTTCGCCAGCGCCAGCCACAAAGACGGTAACCGCCCCTGCGGTGACTTGCCTAGAATAAGCGAAGACCAGCGCCTCTGCCCCTTCCCCTGCGCCTCAACTTGGGAGCTGGAAGATGAAGAGGTTGTGTCACCGCCCTTGCGTTGACATAGGGACGCCCCGGCGGCTTGGCATCAGAAATGGCAGGAAGTTGAAGGTTCAAACGTTTGAAGAGCATTAAATATCCGCCCCTGCAGAAATTCCTAGCCGCCCCTGCGGCCATGAAGAAGATCAAGCGTTTTTGCCTTCAGCGCCCCTGCGGAGCTGAAGGCCGCCCCTGCGGTTGAACGTCAGAAGCATTACTCCGGCTGTTTACACCACCTTTATGGCATTAAAGGTGGTTGTTTTGGGCCGACCATTTACTCCTCTTTAGTGTCTTTTGTAGTATAAATAGTCCTTGGTTGATTGCTAGAATCATCCAACTACTCATCCAACTACTCATCCAACTAATCATCGAACTTGTTATGCAACATATTATCCTCTTTTTCCATTTAGATTATCTTGCTACATTAGTAATGAGTTGCTAACTCCCTTGCTAAATAGGGTTGGTTTGAAGCTGCATTTTTACTTTGGTTGTAAGTTCTTTTTAATATAAGTTTTCATTCAGTAATGCTTTGTGTTTCCATGATCTTCATTGTCTAATTGCATGTTTTACTAGTACTTGAGATTGATCACCTTAGGTTCTAAAGTGCATGAAAAGAACTAGGATTAATAGGTTCCGGGTTCGTGTCTTTAATCTAGTAGTAAAATTTAAGTAATAACGGGTTGTAATTAATTGAAGAAAAGGAACACAAATATAAAGATAAGTTTAACGGTTTTAATCTTTTCTTTATATCCCTTAGTCTTTGTTTGAAAGCTAACTTGTTAGTTGTTCTAGTAGGTTTACGGAACACTAACCTGTTAAGTTGTATTGATGCCGGTTGACTCAACACATATATATGATCGAGACGGGAGATTACTTGAAAACTTGTAAAAGGATCTCACCAAAGTAGCAATTGCATGCTTAAAATCAATCTAGTGTTGATTCACCCATTATTGCCTTACTTGTTAAGTTATTCGTTTTCATAAATTTTTGTGCATCAATTTAACCAACCCCCCCCCCCCTTGTTACTCGTTTCTATAATCAATAATTGCATCTAATAAAACACCTTAACTCTCTTGGGTTCGACCCTTACTTAACCACTATACTTGTTTTAGTGCTAAGTCGGAATTTACTTTTGATTGGGTATAGACGACCATAGAAATACCTCCAGTCAAATACCAAGAGATACATAAGGTCGCCAACGAGAGTAAGAGAAGATCGAGGTTCTGAAGTTTGATGTCGATATGAGATGTACAAGAAGTACATGAAAGATCGAGGTTAGAGCCGGCGGCCGATGATGTTACATAAGGAAATGAATTGTAAATTTTTACATCTACTTGAAGAAGGGATGGCTATGGTGAAAGCTTAGATAGAATACGGAGAGCTCCTCCCATAGGTTGGGATGTTAGAGAAAGTAGAGAAGGTTGTATCGATTTGTTATAAGGCATGATTGAGTCTCGTAGTTAAGACTTTTGCGATTGAACACATGCGCGAGATCAAGATATGTTATTATTGTTGTCCTTTCAAAGTGAGAAGAGGAATTAAGATGAATTATTGCTTAACTAAGGCTTCAAGAGTCGGAAAAGTAGAGCAAGTCTCTCGAGTTCTATAGATGAAGGATCTTTGAAAGAGGACGGTGAACATAGTAGCCGCAGAAGGAGCAATACACGGGTTGAAGGACAACACCCCAGCAAATCGGGGTGGACCACTTGTCAAGTGTTAGGATCAGGTTGTGTCGGTCATTACGAGATGAAGTGGGTAGAGAAAAGATGGAACCTGAGATATCACAGATTCCAATACATCGGAATGTGGGTTTTAGCACTAAGGTTGATCTTGGCGCAACTCCGATGTCTATGGCACCGTATGGAATGACACTTGTGAAGAGACACGAGTTGTAAAAGAAATGGAAGGAAAAAAATTGCAAGATCTTGTTGATAAAGGTTCATTAGAATTAATGCATTTCTAGAGAGAACACCATACATCATTTTGAACTCTTGATTTGAAGTGTTATGCAGAACACCAGTTTGCAAAAAGAGAGTATGTTATCTCTTTTTGTACATCGACGTGAGCTGATCAAAATAACAATGAAGAACAAGTAACCCTTACCACGAATAGATGATCTACTTGACTGGTTGCAAGGGTCGGTAGTCTCTTCTAAGAATGATTTAAGGTCTGATTGTCACCAATTGAGAATTTGAGTAAGGGATATTGCAAATACAGTATTAGGAACAAACCATGACTCTACAAGCTGTAGTGATTCCATATGGGCTTACTGATGCCCCGGATAAGGTATTTGGTTCTAATCTCGACGAAGAAACAAGTTGTATTAGAAGTTGTCTCGGGATGGCAACCCCCGAAGGATGTAAAAGGAGTTACAAGTTTTCTTGGATGTGCTGATCATTACCGGATTTGTGGAGAGATTCTCAAAGTAAAACCATCTATGGCTTACCGGAAGACGGAGGATATAATCTTTGGTTGAGTTTTACGCTGAGCTAGTAGCAGCGATAGAATTGAAGAGTTAGACATAGTTATCTCCTTAGTTGAGTTATGTGTATGTGTGATGTTATGTGTTGTTTGTGCCATGTGCGGGAATGTGCTATATGACATGATATATCTTGCGGTGGTAGTTCGAGTAGTAGTGTGTATAGATTTTAATGTTTAAGCCTTCTTAGTTGATAGTTCATACCTCGGCCTTAGGGACCGAGAAGTTCAACGTGTGGAAAGTTTCGGGACGAAACTTGTTCTTAGGGGGATCTGATATAACGCCCCAAGTTTTGGCGCGTTTGCGATTTTTATTTCTTCCGGGTTTTATCGATTTTTTTAATTATTATTAGCTTAATTATTTCAAAATATAGTAAAATTTATTTAAGAGTATATTATTATTTTGGATACGCTCGCGAATATCCGAATTATTATTTCGGAAAAGTGGAAAAAGTTTTTCCAATTCGGAAATCCCGTTCCGAACGCTTTTGATCGAGTTATTCTAATACTCATTTTTTTTATTTTTCCTTTTATGTTATTTGTTTTTCTTTATTTTGTTTTCCTTCTTTTCTCCTTTTCCTTTGCTTCTGTCTCTTTCCTGCGGCTGTGATGAGCTAGCTGCTCATTCCTCTCCCCGACCATTCGCATCCCCTACAGCCTACAACCTGTAGGCACCGGCCCCTCGTTCCCTATGGCCTCTCCTAAAGCTGGCAGCTCGACCCCTCGACCCCTCGTTAAGCCTGGTGAGGGCAGTGCATCCTCACTAACCTACCATTCTCTCTCCCTTGCTTCATATTCACCTCTCCTTACATTTACTCTGCTGCTTCTCTTGGCTCTGGCAACTCAGGAACCACGCACCCTCTCTCACCTGTGCAGCACCGATCTTGCGCCACCCCTGTGCTCCTCCTCCACCACTTTCCGACCGTCCCTCTTCACGCCGTCCCCATCGCTTGCCACCTTCATCACCCACAACCCTTCTCCTCACCACCTTACCCTCCTCTGTCACGCTTCTTGTAACACCCCAAATCCACAAGATTTGGAATGCTACATTGGGCTAGGATCTCACAATGGATCTTGATCCTAGCTTGACAACAAGTTCATTGTATCTTACAAGAAGGCACAAGTAGAGTAAAACCAAATACTTAAAAGTTGTAATGATACATCAATTTACAAACACAAAGCCAAGTACAAAATATCAAACATAACATCTAATACAAAAGATCCCAACCCACGCATCCTAATGTACAGAAGTCCTCGGTTGGTCACACCATCTGGCTCACTCTGCAGTCTTCCTAACCTACAGATCATCTACAACACGGTATACACCGTTAGCTACATTAATAGATAAGCATGAAGGTAATAGCTCAAACACACATCAACATCTCATACATGCAATGCCACAAACATTCATTTATTATCTTTTGATTACGTTATTTCATTACTAATTCAACTTCTTTTGTAACACGAGGAGCCTTAAGAACCTAGTCCCTTACCCTTTTAACATAGGGGTTTTGCATGGGGGTGATCATCACTCGTCCCCCTGTGTTACTGGCTTCCAGGCACCTCCTCCTAACCCGCAGGCGGCGACCGGTGGTTACCGCCCGTTATAATAAACTTGAGCCATTTAAATGTAATAAATGGTCATCCTAGTCCGATTTAGGTTATAATTACACAATCATATGAGCACACACAACCATCACAATCACACAAATCCATAACTGAACGCTAAGTAAGTCCTATGGACTTACCTCATACACTCGTATCCAAGACCATGTCACAACTTCCCCTTGGGGAAGAAACCAACGTCTGCAATAGCAAGGCACATAACATCATACACTACAAGGGTTAGGAGACTCGTCTCCATAACCATAACCAACCTACAACCTCAAGATCACAATAAGCTCACATATGCCTACAACATAAGGTCAACATCAACACAAGTGCATAAGGCACAACTCCAATATACAACACAACCTAACCACACTAGCCTAGCTACCAACTAAGTCAAGGCCAAAGGAAAGGAATGAAGGAAGACATACCAACAAGGTATGCACCAACAGAAGCAAGAGCACAAGGCTGATCTAGTGAGGCGCAGGGGCGGCTCACCAAAGGCGCAGGGGCGGTCCACATCAGGCGCAAGGGCGGCTGGAGTCAGGCGCAGGGGCGGCCAACTGTGTAGAGAGTTGGTCCTGACTTCTGTTCGATCCCTTTCTCGATTCTCTTCACTTCTTCAACACACCACATCAACATATATGCACATACACACATATACGATCAACAAAAGGCTAGGAAAGGATCCACACAAGCTCAGCGTGTGATCCTAAGCTAGAAAGGAGAAGAAAGAAGCAAGAAGAGGTTTGAAAGAAGAAAGATGAAGAAGAAAAGCTTACCACAACAAGCCCTAAGCTACAACCGGAAGCATACAACACATCTACAACCTCAACACAACAGCAACAACATTCAACAACAACTCCAAGGTCATCCAAGCTCAAAGCCTCAAGCAAAACTCTCAAAACTTCCCACAAAATCAAAGGAAGATCAAGAAGAGGAGAGAAAGGAGATGAAGAACGTAGAGGATGAAGAAGTTGGAATGAGGTGAAGAAACCTCTCACCTGAATGATAGGGAAACTTATTGGACAAGCCAGCCACAAAGCACAAGTCAAGAGTCAACAAATGTGGCTGCACTGATATAGAGCCGTAGAGGCGGCTAGGACAAGGCGCAGGGGCGCCTAGCCGCTGGGGCGGCCCAGGTAGTGCGCAGGGGCGGCTAACAGGGGTCAAGACAAGGCTCACAAAAGCTCAACTAGGCTCCTAGGCTCCAAGGACTAGGGGTATTACATCACACCCCCCTAAAAACAAGTTTCGTTCCGAAACATGCAAAATCCAAAGCCTCTCGGACCCATAACACGAGGTAAACTCTCCCTTCAAGAACCTCAGGTCACAACCTATAACATTCTATATCCTCAAAACAGCATGGAGGAATCACAACTCCATCATAACAAATCTACACAAGGCCTAGAGGAAGATCACATCTAGCCAAACACTAAACACATCACACTAGCATGGAGGAAAGCCGTGTCCAGCCACAACGTATACATATCACTACTATGTGGAGGAAAACCACCTCCACTCACACTATGTCCATCCAAGGTAGCATGGAGGAAAGAACCATCTCCAGCTAATCCTAACACACATGCCATAACATGGAGGAAAGAACCATCTCCAGGTTTGCGTATCTCGTACTAGCTAACAAGATCTAACAGATCATGTACACATGTCACAGCTAGCACGAAAACACAGCATATCACATAAGCATATAACATGCACTCACCAAGAAGGCACTAAGATCTACTCGTGGATCCTATTGATGCATCTAACTCAGCATAAAACTCTGGATAGTTCCTTTGGATACTATCATCTGTCTCCCAGGTAGCCTCATCTGGTCCTCATCTAGACCACTGTATCCTCAGCATAGGAATATCCTTCGAACGTAAGCGTCTCACACCTTGCTATAGGACTGCAATGGGGTGCTCTACAAACATGTGGTCCGGCTCAAATACCATATCATCATAACTAACGATGTGCCTCAGATCTGGTATATACTCCCTCAGTTGAGACACATGAAACACAGAGTAAACACCCTCTAATCTCGGAGGCAAAGCTAATCTGTAAGCTGCTCGCCCAACTCTATCCAATATCTCGAAAGGACCGACATATCGGGGACCCAACTTCTCCTTTTTGTCAAAACGTCTAATGTCTCGCGTCGGAGATACTCTCAACCAGACATGAGCTCCTACCTTGAACTCTAGAGGTCGACACCTCTTGTCTGCATACGACTTCTGGCGACTCTGTGCTGCCAGCATCCTCTCTCTAATCAATGCTACTCGAGCCATATCATCCTGAATCTATGTCCATACAGTGCCTCATAAGGAGTCATCCCTATAGATGCATGCGAGATGTTGTTGTATGAGAACTCAACGAGTGGGAGGTAATCAGACCATCCATGTCCACAATCCAACACACAAGCTCGCAGCATATCCTCTAAGGTCTGGATGGCCCTCTCCGATTGACCATCTGTCTGGGGGTGAAACGTAGTCGTGAAGTATAGACTCGTCCCCAAAGTGGTCTGAATCTGCTACTAGAATCTCGATGTGAATCGTCCATCACAATCAGAAACGATCGTCTTCGGTAACCCATGGAGTCTCACTATCTGCCTAAAGTACTCCTCACCTAATCTGCTCACTGGCCACGTCTCTTTGATGGAAATGAAACTTGATGTCTTTGTCAATTTGTCAACGATCACTCAAATGGCATCAAAGCTCTTGTTGACCCTCAACCCGGTCACAAAATCCATGGAGACATCCTCCCACTTCCACTGCGGCACTAGTAGTGGATGGAGCTCACCTCCAGGTCTGAAATGCTCTATCTTGACATGTTGACATGTCGCACAATGAGCCACAAATCTGGCTACGTCGGGCTTCAGCCCTCCCCACCAATATGAGCGTCTCAAATCATGGTACATATTACTCATACCAGGGTGTACTAAGTAAGGTTTACAATGAGCTTCCTGTAGTATCCGCTGTCTTAGCTCTGCATCTGCAGGAACACATATACAATCATGTCGCCTCATAACTCCATCTGCCCCAATAGTAAACCGGGGTGCCTCTCCACGAGACATCCTATCTCTGATCCTCGTTAAGGTCGGGCAGGTCCCCTGCTTCTGTTGGATCACATCCAACAGACCAGGTAAAACCTCTAAAGTAAACAACTGGGCATCCTCATCAGGAAACTGGATGTCAATCTCTAGCCTTGCTAGATCTCTCTCAAGTTGAGGTTGTACGGTAAGTCTGGCAATCGCCTTCTCTCGAGGCGTCTTCCTGCTCAAGGAGTCAACTACTACATTTGCCTTACCAGGATGATACAAAATCTCAATGTCAAAGTCTTTGATCAACTCAAACCATCGACGCTGGTGGTTATTCAATTCCCGCTGCGTGAAAATTTACTTCAGACTCTTATGGTCTTTGAAGATCAAGCATGTGGCGCCATACAGGTAATGTCTCCAGATCTTCAAAGCATGAACTACCGTGGCAAACTCCAGATCATAAGTCGGGTAGTAATCCTCATATGTCTTCAGCTGTCGAGACGCATATGCAATCACTCTGCCTCTCTGCATCAACACGCATCTCAAGCCTAGCTTGGATGTATAACTGTAGACCACAAAATCATCAGTAGCCTCTAGCTATGCCAAAACAGGAGCAGAAGTCAAACGCCTCTTGAACTCCTCAAAACTCCGAGCGCACTGGTCAGTCCATACAAATATGGTAGTCTTCCTCAGAAGACTCGTCAATGGACGGGCAATCACATAAAATCCCTCCATAATGCGTCTGTAATAACCGGCTAAGCCAATAAAGTTACGCACTTCCTTGACGTTCGTCGGTGTCGTCCATGCAGCAACATACTCGAACTTCGCCGGGTCTACCATAATCCCGTCGGCGGAGTCGATATGTCCAAGGAAAGCAACCTCAAACATCCAAGATGTCGTCCTATGTACATCCTGCTCCTCTCTGCTACGAGAGTACACCATAATGTCATCAATGAAAACCACCACAAAGTGATCCAAGAAGTCGATGAAGATATTGTTCGTCAACTCCATGAATACTGTTGGGGCATTCGTCAGCCCGAATGGCATCACTACAAACTCGTAGTTTCGATAACGGGTACCAAATGTCGTCCTATGTACATCCTACTCTCTCACCCTCAACTGATGATATCCAAAACGCAAGTCGATCCTGGAGAAGACTGTCGCTCCCTGCTGCTGATCAAGTAGATCATCAATACGAGGTAGTGGATACCTGTTCTTCATGGTCACCTTGTTCAGCTCTCTGTAATCTATGCACAGTCTCAACGATCCGTCCTTCTTCCGCACGAAGAGGACAAGTGCACCCCATGGTGAAACGCTACGGCGTATGAAGCCCTTCTCAGCCAACTCCTCGACTTGCTTCTTCAGCTCCAACATCTCGACATGTGCCATACGGTATGGGGCCTTCGAGATGGGTCTCGTGCTAGGCTCCAAGTCAATACCAAAATCTACGCTCCTTTGAGGTGGCAAGCTAGATGGCTCTGCAAATACGTCTGTAAACTCACAGACCACTAGTATGTCCTCCAAAGCTGGACTCTCTCCATCTTTCATGGCGTAGCACCAGAAGGCATCACATCCCTGTGCAATCAGTCTAGCTGCTCGTACTACATTGATGACATATCGTGTCTTCCCAAGGTCCCAACCCCGGAAGACCACTATCGGACCTAATTCGGTAGAGACTGTAATAGTTCTCTTACTCACATCTAACACCGCACGGTGTCTACACATCCAATCCATACCTAATATGACTTCTTCATGCATCAGGGGCATGACTAAGAAGTCAACAAGTAATACACGAGTCCCTAAACGTAGGGGACAACTACGTATCTCTTGGGTACCTTTGACCCTACTACCATCAGGTAACCCTATAGTAAAGGGTGCCCCCTCTATGGTAGACAAACTCAAACGCTCAACACAAGCAGCAGAAATAAATGAATGCGTAGCACCCGTATCAAACAAAACTCTAACAGGTAAACCATGTAACAGAATGGTACCTGTAGGTGTAATAGATAGGATTCCGAATTCTTATTAATGTTGATTAACTTAATCAGTGATAGTAATTGACATATAACTCGCGAAGATTGTGTAAGTGCTGAGTATAAGTCCCACCGTTATGTTCTTGGCGTAATTTTGGGCTTATGGTGAAATTTTCACTTTTTCCCCCGGGTAATTATTTTTACCCTCGGGTATTATTTGGATCATTTGGGAGCTCCAATTAATAAAAATGTAGTTGAGAGAAATGATCAAGACATCGGACATGTCCTAGATATGAAATAACATGGAAAGACAAAGCAGTCAAAAGAGTCGCTATTTCGTTTCTTAACGGCTAAGAAAGGCGGCTTAGGAATACACGTTTTACGAGGCAATTGTGGAATAATTATCCTTACAATATTCAAGATTTATTGTTCCAATTTCGAGAAGTTTGGAGAAGGGGGTTCAACCCGCCTTTGGATCGGTTAAAAGATAATTATCGACTTCACTAAAGGATAATTATCGACTTCACTATAAATAGCGGAAAATCGTTTATTAATTCATTTCCTTTCACGTTTCCTCGTAAAAGCTCTGATTTCTCTCAAACTTCATACTCAGATCTACTCTCCGTTTCTATTCCGATTTCAATTCCGTTTGACTTTTTGGATTCCTCTCTTCATTCTCTTCATATCGGTACCAAGTTTCAGCATTTACGAGCAGATAAGGACCTGGTCAAGCATATATGTCACCCGGACAGTTCCGTCGCTCAGATTCCGGTGAATTTGATGTTGTACATGCGGAGCCTGCGTCGTTGTGATTCCGAATCTTCTTTCAGATCGTCAATCGGGTTAGTAATGATTAAGTTATGAATTTATTCTTTTTCCGTACTACGATTTGGCCTAAATTGACCTTAGGCTTTTCAAAATGGATAATTAGAAATTCCATTATGATCATTATATTATTCTGGTGTTTATGGGTTGTTTGTTTGATGAAATTTGATGACAGGTGGGTTTAGAAATGGCTTGCGGGCAAAATGTTTTTCTGGTAAAATTTAATTAATTAATTAAAGGTTAATTAATTAAATTAGGAATAAATTTGAGATTGAGGAATACTGATTAGATGCATGCTAGGTGTCAGAATGAGTTGAGGATCATGATGATGTTATGGATATCGGTTATGGCTTTAAGGTTTAGTATGTGTACGAGTTTGGTGAGATGTTATGTTGAGGATATGCCTTAGGCATTTATGAATGTGTTGAGGATCCGAGGTTTAGATTTGAGATATAGGTTGGTTGTGGATAGTGAGACGAGTCTCCTAACCTTTGTAGTATGTGATTGGGCGTGTCTTGCTATTGCAGGTGTTGATTACTTCCCCAAGGGGAAGTTGTGACGTGGTACATATTACGAGTATATCAGGTAAGTCCATAAGACTTACTTAGCGTACGGTTGTGGATTGTAAGATTGTAATCGTTGTGTGTGTTCATATGGTTGTGCATTTATAACTTAAACCGGAGTAGGATGACGATTCATTTTATTTATATGGCCCAAGTGTATTATAACGGGCGGTAACCACCGGTCTCCGGCTGCTGGGTTAGGAGGAGGTGCCCTGAAGATGATCTCACAAGAGGGGACGAGTGACGGTCACCCCCATGCAAAACTCCTGTGTTACGTTGGATGGGACAGGGTTTTTGAGGCTCCTCGTGTTACAAAAGAAGTTGAATTAGTAGTAGAATAACGTAATTAAAGATAATAAATGAATGTGTTTGGCATTGCATGTATGAGTTGTTGTGGTGTGTTTGTGCTATTACTATTATGCTTATCTTTTGCTGTACCTAACGGTGTATACCGTGTTTTAGGGTATTTGCAGGTTAGGAAGACTGCAGAGTGAGCAAGATGGTGTGACCAGCCGAGGACTTCTGTACATTAGGATGCGTGGGTTGGGGATCTTTTGTACAAGTTGATGTTGTTGTTATGGTTTTGTACTCGGCTTTGAGTTTGTAAACTCTTCCGTTGTATCATACAGCTTTTATGTATTTGTTTTTACTCTACTTGTGCCTTGTTGTAAGATCCAGTGAACTTGTTGTCAGGCTGGGGTCAGGATCTATTGTGAGATCCTAGCCCAATGTGACACTCCAAGTCCCGTGGATTTGGGGTGTTACAGTAGCAGCTGGTACTGGCGGCTCCTCATCACTCCTCATCTCAAAGACTCTCCCCCGAGCTCCTCGGCTATCACTGGTACCAGCCTGTCTACCTCTACGTCTACTCGGTCCTGGAGATGACCACTGAGTAGCAGGCGTGCCTAAGACTCTCTATTGTCCCTGTGTTTGATGCTGAGGCGGTCTCTGCCCACCTCCTGCTGCACCTGCAGAGGAAGAACCTTGTTATGATAATGCTTTGCGCTGACGGAAAAACGTAATTTGTGTCCTGGCTTCCCACACGAGAAGCAATTCAGTGGTGCTCTAGGACAATCAGTCCTCACATGCCCATAGACCCCGCATTTGTAACAATGCCGGCTTCTCTCAGCTGTCAGTGCAGACACTGGAACACTCGAGCGGCCCTGAGTCTGACCTCGCCCGTATCCAGATGCTCCAGCACCAATCGGTGCAGTATTCTGTCTCTTCTCAGACCGTCCTGTCTGATAAGTCCTCCTCTAACTAGCTCTCTCTCTTTCATAGGTAAAGGCCCGATCTTAGTAGTCTGCCAATGAGTCACAGTGAAATCTCGCCATGTATGAGAGTGTGCTCAACCTCAGAAGACGGTCGAAAAGGTACACATGCTGGTCCTTAGATGGTGCAGCTGGACCCAGCAAGGCTAGCTCAGTCTTGAAGCGGCGAATAGCGTTTGTAATGGGTACGTCCTCAAAACCCGCCTCCACGAAGTCCTGCAGTTTCTCCCTCCTCAGTGAGGCAGGGCAGAACTACTCTCTCAACATAGTCCTCATCTGCTCATAGGTGGTAACTCGTGCTCTAACTGTCCTCCACCACTAGTGTGCCACGTCACGGAATAGAGACTGCACTAGCTTCATCCGTCTGTCCTCTAGGCAGCGAATAGACTTTAATGCTGAGTCTACATACCTAATCCACACTCCAGTCTCTCGGCCGATCTCCCTAGAGAAGTGTGGTACTCCCTGTTGGTGGAATGCCTTTAACCAGGTATCTGGTCGACGTCCTCTGGTCTCCTCCACAACTCGAGATGGCTCAACAGCACGAACCGGTACAGTTGGAACCTGAGTAGCTCCATGTGATATCTCAGATGATCCTTCATGCCCTGGCAGATCTGGGCCTCGTCTACCCGCTCTGATGACCTCCTCAAAATGCCTAAGATAATCTCTAAACTCTGATCCACCCATAGAGACACGGTCTGAGCCATCAGACTGGCCTAGATGGGCCGTCTGTCTCCTGGACCCATCACTCCTCGTAGGTGGAACTACGCTCTTAACAACCTCCTCAAGAGCCTCCTCCACCACTAGTGGATCTGCAGCGGGAACTGGTCCCTGTCCTATCCCTCCCGGAAGAAGAGGTGGTCTACCTCTACCTCTGCCTGCAGCAACAATAGCTCTAGTCCGAGCCATCTGCGGGGTATGCACACCTAACGTATAAGACTCTATATAGGCCATATGTATATATATATATATATAATACTTAATGGTACATGCATACACATCAACACATAAAAGATATTTATATATATATATATATATATATATATATATATATATATATATATATCTATACTGTCGAGATCCTCATATGGGTGACGGCTTCTGTACATACTATCCCAAAACATCTATACTCGCTTTAAAACCAAAACCTTTTGAAAAGTCAGACCCCAAGTGGGTTCTGTTTATTTATCCACTCTACCTTTATTGCAAATAGTAAGTGCCATTGTTGTCAACTTAAGGCTCTGATACCAACTCTGTAACACCCCAAATCCATAGGACTTGGAATGCTACATTGGGCTAGGATATCATAGTGGATCCTGACCCTAGCCTAACAACAAGTTCAATGGATCTTACAACAAGGCACAAGTAGAGTAAAACCAAATACATAAAAGCTGTAATGATACATCAAAAGTGTTTACAAACACAAAGCCGAGTACAAGACATCAAACATAGCATATGATACAAAAGATCCCAACCCACGCATCTTAATGTACAAATGTCCTCGGCTGGTCTTACCATCTGGCTCACTTTGTAGTCTTCCTAACTTGTAGATCATTTACAACACGGTATACATCGTTAGCTACAACAATAGATAAGCATGAAGGTAATAGCTCAAACACAAATCAACATCTCATACATGCAATGCCACACATATTCATTTATTATCTTTCATTACGTTAATCCATTACTAATTCAACTTCTTTTGTAACACGATGAGCCTTAAGAACCTCATCCCTTTCCCCGTTAACACAGGGGTTTTACATGGGGGTGATCATCACTCGTCCCCCCTTGTGTTACTGGCTTCCAGGCGCCTCCTCCTAACCCGCAGGCGGAGACCGGTGGTTACCGCCCGTTATCATACACTTGGGCCATTTAAATGTAATAAATGGTCATCCTAGTCTAGTTTAGGTTATAATTATACAATCATATGAGCACAAAAAACCATCACAATCACACAAATCCATAATTGAACACTAAGTGTTCGCTCCCAATGGTGTGTGCAAGCTTTAAATTTATAACCGAGGAAATATGCTTAAAACAAGGATGCGAACCCGTAGTGTACGGGTCAATCGTAGTAAAAGCAAGAATTCCGGGGTGTCGATCTCAGCGAGTGGGAGGTAATGTAGTCAATATTGCAACTAACCACAAAAGCAATTAAAGCAATCAAAGATGATAATGTAGTCAATTAAAGGAAATATACAAATTCTAGGGATTAAAGCATCCAATTGTGGTTCCAACTCAAGATCTCAAGATAAGCGGACAAAACTAAGATTTTGCAAAGGGAAGGTGTTTCTAAAGCGGAATAGATCACCGGGTAAGTCTCACTACTCGCAATTCCAAGCCAAAGAACCTATCACCGGGTAAGTCTCAAGGCACTAAGGAAAGGAACCATAATCTCAAACCAACACACCAACTAAGGGAATAGAATCAACCTTTACCGGGTAAGTCTCAAGCTAACTCACAAAGATGGAATGAAGGCACACTCAAACCCCAATAAAGGATAAACCTTTATTACCTACACTTATGATCATGGGTAAACAAACAAGGGAATTACCGGGTAAGTCTCATCCTAAGCTTGCATTGAACAAGGAAAGGTGTAATAAGAATAGGATTTGGCAAACTCTAACACTTAACTCTCAGTTACGGATCAGATAAGTCACCTCGGTCAGTCATGTTCCACCCCGGCCGAGATGTTCATCGACTGAACGAGATGTTCTAGGGTTAAGGATAAAGACTTGAGCTTTCAGGGTCCTACTGGGATTTAAGATTATTCTATCATTGTTTTTTCCACAACTTTCAGCCAATCACCCTAGAATCGCATAAGGAAATTAGCCACTCATCGTCATGAAAGCAATAGTCAAATATATGGGAAGAGAATGAATATTTGAACACAAAAACCTTAAGAACAAGGCTTCAATAACTGAATCAAATATCAAACAAATCAGCATTCCTTGGATAACAAATCCAACAAGACAAATCAATAAGAAGGGAATCTAAGAAAGTCTTACAAAACCCTTCACAAAAGCTATAACAAGCTATCAATCCTTCCTTGATTGATCTTCAATCTTCCTTCCTTCCTTCAAAACTCCGGAAAATCCCTTAATTGCTGGATGCTATCAGCCCTCTAAGCATGGTTCAACTTGTTGAAAATCCAACCCTTTATATATGAGAACTATCTTCCAAAGATAAAATATCTTAAAAAGATAATTTCTTAATAAAATATATCCATATCCCATAAATAGATCCCTAAAATATATGATCTTCCTTCCAGAAATCCAGCCCAAAAATATGAGATCTTTCCTTCTAAAAATAAAAATACCTCAGCCAAATAAAATATATCTGTCCGCGTTAGGGTATTCGCCTCGGTCGGGGCGCTCATCTAGATCACCTCGGTCGAGGTGATACTGTAGGTGACCAAGGTGAATCTCAGCAGAAGGTGAAATCTCTTAAATCTGGTCCAAAGTAAATCTTCTTTGATAATTCCAAGCTTCCTGGGTTCTCTTTTAAGCTCCTGAATGTACCTTCAATGACTCCTTAGCTCCTTTAGCTCCATTTTGATGCAAAACGTGTCGTTTTACCTACGATTACAACGAAACTAGGTGTAGACTTCGAATCCCGCAAAGGTAGATGAAATGACAATATAATCACATAATATACATCCAAACATGCAGATTATTGAAGATAAAACGTCTAAACAAGTCCCAAAATATAGACTATAATTCATGCTATCAAAATACCCCATACTTGTCCCTTGCTTGTCCCCAAGCAAGTTCCAAATCTTAAGTACAAGATAAAATGGATTATAAGTCATAAAGATCAATGAAAAGTGTTTCAAAACATTTTTGGTGGTGTGCTCCACTCATAGATCACTCTAAGAGAATGCTTCATGGAATTTAAAATCAAAATATGATCAAAACATTTTATAAGTATAAGAAAGTTGTTCATCTTTGCATAAAATCATAGAATGCATAATAAATCATAATTATCAAAACTAATCATGCATAATCCAGTTTAAACCACTAAGTCAATCAACAAGCTTGAGGTCTCAAGGTCTTTTTAAAAGAAGGTCAAGAAACGTGTGAGGGTGGGATGTATATAGGGAATGTGGTGCTAGAATCCGGGAAAAGGATCTTTTACTTCACTTCGTTTGAACTTGAACATCTTCCACCATTAAGCTTTGCTTATTTTACTTTTTTTTTACTTTTTGGGATGCATGGACAGAGGTGCACAATAACCGAAGCCTAGGAAATCAGCAATCATCAATTTCTCAAGATGCCTCAAACCCTTGATGCACATACCATGACCCATTAGGAATATCGCTCAATCCGACTTTGGCAAGACACAAACACCCGGCTATGTGAATGGTGCCGAGTTACTCATCATCATGATTGAATTCCCCAAACCTATTTGTTTCTCTCTGAACTTCCAGCCAACATCTCATCTTTTCTTTCACTTGCTTGCTTCCAAATTCCCGGATAGGTAAAGGGAGGCAAATATGTATATGAGGGGCTAACCATGATCAAGAAGAAGAAGAGAAGAGAATAAATTGCCTTGGTCTTTCCAGGAAGAAAGTGAGAGAACTCATCATATGGTGTCAACCTTCAAATTCAACATAATTTTAATAAAAACAAAGTATTAAACATGCCACAAATTTCAAACAAAGCATTTAGCAACTTAAACATATCATAAAACCTTTCAAACATATAAATATTTCAAAACCAGTCAGCAAACAAAATCTTCACTGAGGTCATATCCAGATAAGAAGCACAAAAATCGTTTCGAAAACTATCTCAGTTAAACCACCTCGGTCGAGATGTTCTAAGTCAACCGAGGTACTGCACCTCGATCGGTCAAAATCACTTCGGTCGAGGTCATAAATTTTTTTTCTTTAACTAGTTTTTGACGTTTTTCTCAATCAAATAACCTGTATGCATGCATGTAGCCTCAGATAAACACATAGAGCAAGATAAAACAATAATATCCAAATAGAGTCATACAAGCATACACATAATGTCAAATCATACATCCAAATACCCCATACTTGGGACACATTGTCCCAATGGGTCAAAATAAGTCTGAAAGAAATCTACTCACCGGACATAAGCTGAGCTGCATAATAAATAAATAAAAGTAATCCTTGCAAGCTCTAGTCCTGATCTACTGGTGGTGGTGGTGGATATGGTATGTACGGGTACTGGGATGGGTCAAAAGGGTAGCCCATAGTGTGCTGGAACTGTATCTCCAACATCCGGCGCTGGTAGTGCTGGCTCACCCTCATCTCCAACATGTCTAAGGATAAAGTGGCCTAAGAGTCGATCATCTGATCCGTCAGCTCGTCTATCCGTCTATAAGCTACGGGATCCCGCTATCTACGGACTTTGCGCCTAGCAGGACGTGGTGGTGGTGCAGCTGCCTCGTCCTCAGTCTCCTCGTCGTCTAGATCGACGACTAGTACACTGGTGCCGGCTGTGTCTGTCTCTTTCTCCATCGCGGCACCGCCATGGTCCTCCTTGTCCTCATCCTCTTGTACCGTAGCTGCTGCGTCTCTAGCATCCTCTATGTGTGGGGTCCATGCAGTGGACCAGTACTGAGGATCATAGACAGAAAACTAGGATGACCACCTAATACCCTGAGCGGCAGTCTACTCTCAAGGCATCGCCACGTATGACATAGTAAGACCACGAGGAACCAGAATCCTCTTGGTGATCATCTCCTACAGTCCTAGTGGCTTGGCAACCGCCACTAGTTTACATGTACTCAGATCCAGCCCCATCACTATAGCTATATGGGTCACTAAGCCGCCACAACAAATGTCTCCTATCCCCTTTGCCTTAATCCGGTGCAGATCCTCAGCTAGCAAGGCACCGAAATCAGGCACACCCCCAGTCACCATGGAAAATAAACTCAAGAGCTCCCCCTGTCTCACCTTCTACGGTGTCTCAGTACGCGCCAGAAGTGTCTCGCTGAATATCCTGTGGGCGAGTCTGAAAGCGAGGTGGAAGATGATCCGCTCATTGGAGTCTCCAAGTTTCCACCAATCAGCATGCTCAACTACGTGAGCTATCTGTCCCCAGAACTGGTGTTCTCTCCAAACGGTGTGTGCAAGCTTTAAATTTATAACCCTAGACGTAAGCTTAAAACAAGGATGCGAACGCGCAGTGTACGGGTCAATCGTAGTAAAAAGCAAGGAATTCCAGGGGTTGATCACAGGGACTTAGTGAAACAAAGTCCAATTATGGTATGCTTAAGCAATTACTAACCACAAGTAATCAAAACAATCAAAGATGATAAAAGTCAATAAGGAAAATATGCAATTCTAGGGATTAAAGTATCTAGTTGTGGTTCCAACTCAAGATCTATAGATAAGCGGACAAAGCTGAGGTTTTTGCATAGGGAAGGTGTTACTAAAGTGGAATAGATCACCGGGTAAGTCTCACTACTCACTAATCCTAAACCCTAACTCCTATTACCGGGTAAGTCTCAAGGAATTAAGATAAGAACTATAACCATAAACTAACACACCATCTAAGGGAATAGAGTCAACCTTTACCGGGTAAGTCTCAGGCTAACTCACAAAGATGGGATGAAAGCATACTCAAACCCCAATAAAGGACAAACCTTTATTACCTACACTTATGATCTTTGGTAAACAAACAAAGGAATCGAGTAAGTCTCATCCTAGGCTTGCATTGAACCAGGAAAGGTGTAATAAGAATAGGATTTGGCAAACTCTAACACTTAACTCTAAGTTTAGGATCAGATAAGTCACCTCGGTCAGAAGAATTCCACCCTGGCCGAGATGTTCATCGACTGAACGAGATGCTTAGGGTTATGGTTAAAGACTCGAACTTTCAAGGTCCTACTGGAATCTAAGATTATTCTATCATTGTTTTTCCCACAACCTTCAGCCAATCACCCTAGAATCACACAAAGAGATTTGCCACTCATCATCATGAAAGTATTAATCAAATATGTGGGAAGAAGGTGATACTTGAACAAGAAGAATTTAATGAAAAGACTTCAATAATTGAATTAAATATCACAACAAGCGTTCCTTGGATAGAAATCCAACAAGAAAGACAATAAGGAAGAGAATCTAAGGTAATCTTACAAGAAAACCTTCAAAAGCTATAAAAGCTACAATCTTCCTTCTTTAACCTTCAAAAAGGCTCTTCAAATCTCCCAACTGGAGTATGGCTGCTCCGTGTTTTTCGGTGTAAGCGGGGTGATAGCGGATGTCCAACTGTATGCGGATATCGGATTGGTGGGAAATCCGACTCTTTTTATAGGAAAATTACTCTCCAAAGATAAGATATCTTAGAAAGATCTCTTCCCATAAAAATAGGTAAAATATATGATCTAGTATATCTTCTTCCTTCCAGGAGCCAAGCCCAAAAAATATAAGATCTCTTTCCAAAGATAAAAGATCTCAGCCAAGAATAAAATATTCCCGCCGCGTCCCAGGTGTTCGCCTCGGTCGAGTCGGCTTCTCTGGATCACCTCGGTCGAGGTGAATCTGTGGTCAACCGAGGTGAGTCACAACTGAATGTGAAATCTCTCAAATCTGGTCCAAAGTGAATCTCTAATCCATGACTATGCTTCCTGGATGGTTCCTTATGTTCCTGAATGTAGCTCCAATGACTCCATAGCTCCTTTTGCTCCTTTTTGATGCAAAACGTGCCATTTTACCTACAATTACAACAAAACTAGGTGTAGACCTCAATTCTCGTAAAGGTAGATGAAATGGTAATATAATCACATAATATACATACAAACATGCAGATTATGAAAGATAAAACGTCCAAACAAACCCCAAAATATAGATTATAATTCATGCTATCAACTGGCGAGCTATAGCTCGAGAGGGGAAATCAGTAACTGTCGGGGTCGGAAGCCAAAGACCTCTCTCCACTGATCCATCAGCACTATATAATTCCGGTTCAGCAACCGGTACTTGATGGCCTGCTCTACAGGCAGGTGAGTCACAAAGCTCACAAACTCCAGTGTAGGCTCGAGGTAGGCTGAAGCTGTGATCTCCATAAACTTCTCCAGCCCTACCGTCGAGACCATCCGTCTCAGATCATCCGCAACATATAAGCAATCAAAAGTGGAGATGTCCTAAAACCGCAGCACAACCACAAGGCGCGTACAGATGCGGTCGTAGTCGGCCTGGTGACGCTCGTGGATCACCGGTATAGAAGGCAGAGAAGAAGAAGAAGGGGAAGATCCATCTCTCAGGACAAGCTGTTTGTCAGATCTAGAACTCATTTTTTTATCTCTGTCAGAGCACCTCGGTTGATTGTCAGGGCTCAAGAATAACCTCGGCCAAGGCGCCGGTCGACTGGACCGAGGTGCGAAGCTGTTCGATTTCAACTCTTTGGAATTCAGTTCTTTTCCCCCAATATCACTACCAATTATTCCTATGGGGTACTTAAGCCTTTTCAAACAAAAATAATTGGCAACCAAAGCTAATTTCTTCCAAAATCTGTAACAGACGAGAAGTTAGGGTTTTTGAGTTTGTTACCCCAGATTCGGATGATTCGAGGTGTTTTTGTTGCAGTTTCTTGCTTGCAATCCGTTCCTCCCAAAGTTGAAGCAAAAATCGTCGAAAATGAGAGAGAATCGAAGAAGCGAGGTAAGATGAGCGCCGCGGTCGAGAAGGTGAGGGAGGGAAGAGAGAGAAACCGTTCCCCCTTTTATACCCTTCACTAAATCTGCTGTCACCTCGGTCGAGGTGGTCCCGACTAGACTGAGGTGTCTGGACCAAGGTGAAATGTTGTCAGCCCTAGTCGCCTCGGTTGATCAAAAGTCATCTCGGTCGAGGTGCTATGATAGCAACCGAGATGTGTCTCAGTCAAACTTTGTCTTCTCAATTTCTCGAACTTCTGTCCTTCCAGTGTTGCTCCTGGATTGTATTCCTTCCTTAGAGATTACCTGTTTTCTATCTAGGACGCCAAAAACAAAGCAAAGCAAAACAAAAGCAAACTATCTAAAGCTAGACTAGAGAAGGGAAAAGAAAGCAATACCTTGGGTTGCCTCCAAAGAAGCGCTTGGTTTAAGGTCGCTAGCTGGACCGTACGGCATCCCTAAATAAGGTGGAAGGTGTCCTCACCCCATACTTCATCTTCATCGTGGGGTTAGATAAAGAAGTCTATCAAACGTTCTAGCGAGTGCAAGTGCTCATCGGGGAATGAATCGTCTATGGGTGGTTTGTCCTTCTCGCGTCAAGAGGAAGGTAGCCGGCTGAGGTGATCCGCAACAGAATTTTCGGATCCCTTCTTATCGCGGATCTCTAGGTCAAACTCTTGAAGCAAGAGAATCCATGGAATAAGACGTGGTTTGGCATCCTTCTTAGCAAGCAAGTAACGAATAGCTGCATGGTCAGTGTAAACAATAACTTTCGCTCCTACTAAGTAAGAACGAAATTTCTCAAAAGCATATACAATTGCCAATAGCTCCTTTTCGGTGGTGGCGTAGTTCAGTTGGGCTTCATCTAGCGTCTTGCTAGCATAGTAAATGGCGGTGGTCCGGCCATCCTTCTTTGTCAAGCACTGCTCCTACTGCAACATCACTTGCATCACACATGATCTCGAAGGGCAAGGGCCAATCCGGAGGCTGGATAATGGGAGCAGAGATCAACGCTTCCTTAATCTTGTAAAATGCATCAAGACATTCTTGCGAAAACTCAAAAACAACATCCTTATTCAAGAGTTTAGTTAGTGGTTTAGAAATCTCCGAGAAGTCCTTGATGAATCTCCTATAGAAACCTGCATACCCGAGAAAACTCCGCACAACCTTAACAGAATAAGGGGGAGGAATTTTCTCAATAGTCTCGATCTTAGCTCGATCGACCTCAATACCTCGATTGGAAACGAGGTGTCCTAGTACGATGCCTTCATTAACCATAAAGTGACACTTCTCCCAATTCAATACGAGATTAGTGTCTTCACATCTTTGTAGCACTAGAGAAAGGTTAGATAGGCAATCATCAAAAGAGGAACCATGTACTGAAAAATCATCCATAAATACCTCCATGATATCCTCTATATACTCGGAATAGATAGTCATCATGCATCGCTGGAAGGTAGCAGGTGCATTACACAATCCGAATGGCATCCTCATATAAGCGAATGTCCCCCATGGACAAGTCAGAGTGGTCTTCTCTTCATCATCCGGATGGATAGGAATCTGAAAGAAGCCACTATAACCATCTAAATAGCAAAAATGTGAATGTTGGGCTAACCGTTTGAGCATCTGATCGATGAAGGGAAGTGGAAAATGGTCCTTCCGAGTGGCCACGTTCAGCTTCCTATAATCGATGCACACTCTCCAGCCCGTGACGGTCATAGTTGGGATTAACTTGTTGTTCTTATTTGTCACAACGGTCATCCCTCCTTTCTTCGGAACTACATGCACTGGGCTCACCCACTTGTTGTCCGGGATAGGAAATATGATACCTGTATCCAACAACTTAAGAATTTCTTTCTTCACAACCTCTTTCATGATCGGATTTAACCGTCTTTGAGGTTCCCGTGAAGTCTTATGATCATCCTCCATTAGAATTCTATGCATGCACAAAGAAGGCTTAATACCAATAAGATCATCAATAATATAACCCAAAGCCTTTCGATGATTTCTCAAGACATGCATTAGTTTAGATAATTCAGATTCGGAGAGGGCAGCACTAACGATGACGGGATAAGTAGAATCCGGTCCAAGGAAAACATACCTCAAGTGACTAGGGAGCGGTTTAAGCTCCACAACTGGGGTGCTTTATGGGGGAAATCTTTGCTTCCTCCTTCTAGTGGAGTAGATTTAGATCGAAGGATTGGACTTTCGGAAGTCTTAGTTGACATCATCTCGCTTGCGACCTCGGTCGAGGTCCAGAGAGGGTGACCGAGATGTTCTTCAGTCAAGAACACCTTGCTTGGTCCAGAAAGTGCCTCAGTCGAGGTACTGCAATTGGGAATGAAACTGGAGACTTTATTCTCCTGGATTAGTTTTTCAATCTTAGCTCCTGGATCTTCTTCCAGTTCCTTCAAGCTCCGTATATCTGCATCACAAGAAGCATTTATACCTTCCTCCATTAAACTAAAACTAATAACTTTCTCAAGTGGATCATTAATAAGGATAGACCTCACCAATTCTCTTCATTCTTCTTCATCATAGATGTTGAAGATATCATCTCCCAACGGCTCTCTTTTCATTGCCGCAAGCAATGCAAACTCAACTTGATCACCACCAATGTTGAATTGTAACTTGGCGTTGTTACAATCCATATTTCAACCCGAAGTTGCTAGGAATGGTCTCCCGAGAATGATAGGAATCGGATAATCTGCGGGAATGTCAAGCACAACAAAGTCTATAGGTAAATAGAAGTTACCTAACTTCACCGGAACGTCTTCCAAAATGCCCACGGGATGGGTAATGGAGCGGTCCGCCATGTACAACCGTATCTTCACCAGCTTGGGCTCTCCAAGTCCGATCCTGACACATAGCTCCAGCGGGATGATGCTCACGCAGGCTCCTAGATCACACAACACTTCACAAGTGACATCCCCAACTTGGATGGGAATGCAAAATGAGCCGGGATCTCTCAACTTGGGTGGCATCTTCTCCTTCATGATTTGAATGAGCTCCGAGGATTTAGATGTCATCCTTACTTCACCAAAGTCTTCCAACTTCCGCTTCCTTGATAGAATTTCTTTCAAGAATTTCCCATAGACGGGCATCCCAAGAATAGCATCAAGGAAAGGGATATTAATATGTAGTTTATTCATCAAGTCAAGAAACTTACCAAAATGCTTGTCCAAATGTGCTCTAGCCCTTGACTGGAGGAATGGAAGTGGTGATTTATATGCAGGAGGTGGGACATAAACTTCAGTTTTGTCCGATTCTCTCTGAGGCTCCACCTCGGTTGGTACCTCGGCCGAAGTGTTCTTCAACTGTACCTGGACCGAGGTGTTCTTCACTAGCATCGAACGAGGCACTGGATCTGCAGTTTTCAGTGCACTTCTCGTCGTTATTGCCATGATTTGTCCCTTGGGGTTGCTCTTTGTCCTTGCTGGGAGCTTCCCTGGGTCTCTTGGTGCTTCATTCGCCTTATTAAAGAATTGTTGTTCTAAGGCTTTTTGTGCCTTTGAAAATGAAGTCATGGATGTCTACATAGCATTAAGCTTGATCAAGATAGCCTCCAGAACTACGTCTTTCTTTTCTGGCTGGGATGAACTTGATCCAGGCTCCTGGCTCTTCAATGGAGTAGAAGAAGAAGAAGAAGTGAGGAAAGGATTAGAAGAGTTGTTCGAATTGGAGTTAGAGTAAGAGTTACCCAAATTTTGATTGTTTGGCCTCCAATTATTGCTATTGAATCCTCTATTGTTGTAGTTGTTGTTCCGGGAACCATTGTTGTTGTTCCGGTAACCATTGTTGTTCCTTGAGCATTATCCTTCCTCTTCTTTCTTGGTGTGAGCAACCAAAAGTTCCTTCAATTGCTTCACATCATTCTTGAGGGAGTTGATTATCATTTGATGGAGTTTCTTAGAAATTAATTCTCTTAACTCCATTTTCAGCTCCTTGGTGCGAGTACTTCTCCATGTGCAAAGCTTGTTTTTCAATGAACTCCCAAGCTTCGTCAATCGGCATGTCCATGAATGTGCCGGCGGATAGTAGTTGAAGGCTGAATTGGGTAGCTCCATTCAATCCCTTGAAGTAAATCTCCAACAACTCTATCTTTGGAATCCCATGATGTGGGCAATCCAAAAGAATATCTTTAAATCTCTCCCATGACTTGGACAAACTCTCCTTGTCCTTCATGATGAATGCATTGATCTTCCCTCTCATTTCGACAGTTTTGGAGAGGGGAAAGAATTTCGTCAAGAACTCTGTCGTCATCTCCTCCCAAGTGTTGATCTTTCCGGGAGGAAGGACTGATACCAAGTAAGCGCCCTGTCCTTCAAAGAAAAGTAAAAAGGCCTTAACGTGTAATTATTATTTTCCACTCTTGAAGGTTTCAAGGTCTCCATCAAGATCTCATAGTTTTGTAGATGTTGATGTGGAGACTCCCTTTCTAGACCTCCGAACTGACATTGGCGAATCATGGAAAGAACTTACGGTCGAAGTTCATAATCATGCTCCGCTGGATCTCCTAGGTTGACTCCTGGACGCCTCACTTGCTGGTTTGGGAACATCCTCTGCCCTAGGCTTTGTGGAATACCTGCAAAAAGAACATCTCGGACTGGCATCCGAGGTGGAAGTATCTCGGCCGGGGCAACTGGATCGGGGTCCTACCTCGGTCGAGGGTCTGATCGATGCAGAATCTGAGCTCGTAACTCAGCCATATCTGCTTCAATCTTTGCAGCTCGGGTGCGATTTTCCTCCCTTTCGCGCTGTAGTTCGTCCCTATTGAGGCGCAGATGTTCCATCGCCTCCTTCAATTCGACTTCAAGATCGCGATTGTCTTGGTTGGCCATTTTTGCTTCTTTCAAGCTTCTCTTATATGTCTTTTCTGGTTCGGGATCGTAAGGAACGATTTCCTTCCCAGCACGGGTTCATCGCATTAACCTAAGAAAAAGAACTTGCGAAAGTCACTCAAGTAGAGTGGTTAGTAGTAACAGGGGCAATAGCCCCGAAAGACAACCGCAACTGGCTCGGTCTAGACCAAGTCCCCGACAACGGCGCCAAAAACTTGTTCGCTCCAAAAGGTGTGTGCAAGCTTTAAATTTATAACCGAGGAAATATGCTGAAAACAAGGATGCGAACCCGCAGTGTACTGGTCAATCGTATTAAAAGCAATTAAAGCAATCAAAGATGATAATGTAGTCAATTAAAGGAAATATGCAAATTCTAGTGATTACAGCATCCAATTGTGGTTCAAACTCAAGATCTCAAGATAAGCGGACAAAGCTGAGATTTTGCAAAGGGAAGGTGTTTCTAAAGCGGAATAGATCACCGGGTAAGTCTCACTACTCAAAATTCCAAGCGAAAGAACCTATCACCAGGTAAGTCTCAAGGCACTAAGGAAAGGAACCATATTCTCAAACCAACACACCAACTAAGGGAATAGAATTAACCTTTACCGGGTAAGTCTCAAGCTAACTCACAAAGATGGAATGAAGGCACACTCAAACCCCATTAAAGGATAAACCTTTATTACCTATACTTATGATCATGGGTAAACAAACAAAGGAATTACCGGGTAAGTCTCATCCTAAGCTTGCATTGAACCAGGAAAGGTGTAATAAGAATAGGATTTGGATGAACGAGGTGACTTATCTGATCCGTAACTCTCAGTTACGGATCAGATAAGTCACCTCGGTCAGTCAAGTTCCACCCCGGCTGAGATGGTCATCGACAGAATGAGATGTTCTAGGGTTAAGGATAAAGACTCGAGCTTTCAGTGTCCTACTGGGATTTAAGATTATTCTATCATTGTTTTTTCCACAACTTTCACCCAATCACCCTAGAATTGCACAAGGAAATTAGCCACTCATCGTCATGAAAGCAATAATCAAATGTATGGGAAGAGAATGAATATTTGAACACAAAAACCTTAAGAACATGACTTCAATAACTGAATCAAATATCAAACAAATCAGCGTTCCTTGGATAACAAATCCAACAAGACAAAATCAATAAGAAGGGAATCTAAGAAAGTCTTACAAAACACTTCACAAAAGCTATAACAAGCTATCAATCCTTCCTTGATTGATCTTCAATCTTCCTTCCTTCCTTTAAATCTCCGGAAAATCCCTAAATTGCTGGATGCTATCAGCCCTCTACGCATGGTTCAACTTGTCGAAAATCCAACCCTTTATATAGGAGAACTATCTTCCAAAGATAAAACATCTTAAAAAGATAATTTCCTAATAAAATATATCCATATCTCATAAATAGATCCCTAAAATAAATGATCTTCCTTCCAGAAATCCATCCCAATAATATAAGATCTTTCCTTCCAAAAATAAAAGATCTCAGCCAAATAAAATATATCTCTCTGCGTCAGGGTATTCGCCTCGGTCGGGGCGCTCCTCTAGATCACCTCGGTTGAGGTGATACTGAAGGTGAAATATCTTAAATCTGGTCCAAAGTAAATCTTCTTTGTTAATTCCAAGCTTCCTGTGTTCTCTTTTAAGCTCCTGAATGTAGCTCTGTTACGCTCAGGATGTGATACGCAATGGGTTTTAAATTTATATTCTCGTTATATTTATCCTAACTCCTAGCGAACCCGTAGTGTACGGGACGTTTGTAGTAGGGATAGTATTCCGAGGTCGAACACAAAGACTAAGGTGAGATTGATTCGATTTATGATCAAGTTTAGTAAAGATCTAGGTTAAGAAAAGAGAGAGGAATAAAGAAATGAAAATCTAAATGTTTTTGGTTGGGTTTTTGGTGATCAATCAAGGATCACTAAGCATGCAAAATAAACGAATCAACTATGCTAACAAATCAACACAAACAAACAAACTAAACAAGATATAGATCAAGGAAAGAAAAGCGGATTCTAGGGGTTGGAAAGTCCGGTTATGGCATAAGACTCAAGCTATCTAATCATTCCTTGGATTAACTATGATATGTTGGGAGTAAGCATTTCTAGATTGGGATCAATTACCGGGTAGGTCTCATGGTCCACTAGTCCATTCCTAAGGTCTCATCACCGGGTAAGTCTCTAAGAACCTAAGGGATGGAATTCTATACAAACCGGATTGTCACCTAGAGATCTAACCTATCCTTACCGGGTAAGTCTCGAAAGGGTTAGTCCTAAGCAACTATCCTAGCACACTTAGTCCAATGGCGGCTTATGAGGCTCACCACTACCTAGGGTTTGTCATCTTCAAATTTTAAGGGTAAGAATCACCGAGTAGGTCTCTTCTAACACTTAGTTGCTAACACTAGGTCACCCTAGGGTAGATTTAACTCAACAAATTCTAGGATTTCAACACTCTAACTAACTAAAGCTAGATCCATCGAACCAGGGAAGATCACGGGTTGTTCTACCAAGTCCACGGCCGTGGTTTGGCAAGAACAAACTGTGGATCCTAACAGAGGCTACGTTCAAGCACACAAGTCGTCCAAGGGTTGATCAAAGTCCATGCTATCATAGTCCTAGCCATAACCATTCCTTCCTTACCCTAGAATCACATCTATTTAGCCTACAACATTCATCATAACAATCGAAATCATCAAACATATAATCATGGCTTCCATTTGCAAGACAATGAAGAGAAAGAGATGAACAAGTGAAGTAAACAAAACCAAGCTGAAAATGGAATTAGAATGACTCACAACCCTTCTTAAAGAAGGTTTAAAAGGTTCATACAACTCTAGAAATCGGTTCCGAAATCCTTCACTACAAGCTATCAAGTCTATCAATGGTGTGTTCTTCTTCTTCTCCAATGAAGCTCTTCCTTCAATGGTAGCTTCCTTCTACCTCCTTCTTCAAAGAATCTTCTTGTTTTGAGAGTATTTTTTATTGGATGATAGTGGATAATGGAGAGCTGCTCCAAGATGCTTCTCTCAGCCAATGCAGGACCACTTTTATACTACAACTTTGCAAGAGCTGGCTAAGAGATCGTGGCACAGCTGTCACGAAAACCTGGCAAAATCCACGGGTAGAATCACGGCCGTGGAGTGTCAGTGAACCGTGATTTTGTGCTTCAGCTTTTCCTTTGATCATTAAGCTTCGATTTGTTGCATGGCTTGTGTTGGCAAGGTTCCATGAGTCCTCCCTAGCCTTTAGCTTGCATCCTAATGAGTCCGAGGGTGTGTCATCTTGATGAACGATCCTCAAATGTATCGTTTTAGCTCCTAAATCTCCCAAAATACCTACAAAGCAATGCACAAGTCCGTGTAGACGTCTATCTCGACAAAATACGTGAATTGAGTGCAAACGTCGTGAACTAGTGCTAAACCATGCATGAATGAGCGAGAAATCTATCTAAATGATTGCGTAAACCTAAGTCATAAATCGTGTTATCAAAAATACCCCATACTTAAGGTTTGCTCTTACCCGAGCAAATTCTCAACTATAGACTACAAGATAACATGATTTATGTATGCAGAAAAATGGCAAAATCTTTTTGGGTTTGTGCTTCTATTATTGGATCACCTTCATAGTCATGTTTTATGGCAACGGACAAGCAATTATGTATCAAATAAATGAAGGCATGGAAAGACAATTGTACTTAACTCAAAAGCATGCATGAAATGTAAAGATGACGAAGTCAAGATGATCAAGAGCATATCCAATCTAGATTACTAAGTTTTACAAACATACAAATAGGTCATAAGGTCTTATGAACTAAAAGGCCAAGAAACGTTGTGATTAGGTGGGGAATTTTCTAGGCTATGTGATGCTAATCCGGAAATGGAACTAACTCCACAATCTTGTCCTCGATCAACTTCCCTCAAGTGTATATTTTCTCTATCTTTTCTTTCTTTTCTTTTTCTTTCACTTATTTTTGAGACAATGGCATTGGTGTACAAAAGCCGAAACCTTGGTGATTAGCCGTCCTCTGGCTTTTTTTTATTTTTCGAGGTGCATCCACACCGGGCACAAATACCAAAGCTCGTTAGGACTATCGGTTTATTTGACTTTGGCAAGGCACCAACACCCGATCATGTGAAGTGTGCTGAGTTACTTGTCATTTAAACCGATGTCCCCAAACCTATATTTTGGGCTACACTTTCACAACAATTTCAGCACTTCATTCATGACATTCCTTTCATCAACAACTTCACCCCACACTTGCTTTTCACACACATCAACACACTAACATGCTCCTATTCCGGATGGTTCAAAAGAGGTCAATTTATATCCATTGAGGTGCTCAAATAATCATGATCAAGATGAGAAGTAGAGAAAAATGAATTGCCTCATTCATTCCTAGATGGTATGCAAGAACTATCATGTAATTTCGACCTTCAATACTCAATCCATTTTAGGCAAACATCATGATCACAAATCATCCATGGAATTTAAGAGAAGTACTCCAAGTCCACATATGCATTCATTAATTCAACACATAAGGCCATCCATAGCCAATTCACAGGACAAGATTCATCATTAGGGTCATATCCAAGCCTAGAAAGCACAAAAATTTTTAAATTTTCTGATTTTTATGGGATTTTCGAAATGAGTATATACAATGCAAGACATGTGAAGATTTTAAACTATCCTAGATGCTCATCATGCAAAGGATCATGCAAACCCCACCCCATACTTAGAGACACATTGTCCCCAATGTGTAAATGAAGTAAAGAAGAGTGAAAGAGGGTTCTCACAATGTAAAAATGGTTTGCTACGGTATTTGGGATTCTCAAGTGAAATTGATGTTGGATGATCCTATCAACAATGGTAGAGAGCTCTAAGCATTCATCAAAGCGTCGGGACCCGCGCTAGGCACCGCTAGCCGTCCAAGTTCCGCGTCCGCTCCACCCATAATTGATGAGGGGTTCATCATCATCATTCACGTGCCATGCAAGGCTTCCAATGCTACTAAGGCTCTAGCACACACACTAAGCACACAAAACACACACAAAAATAGAAAAATCTAAAACAAAAACAAAACGAGAAAGGGAAAATGTTACTAATGGGTTGCCTCCCACCATGCGCTTCTTTAAGGTCATTAGCTTGACCAAACTCGGGGCGTCTACTCAAGGTGAAGTGGGGCAATCATATCCACCGGAGCTCCCGGGATATACTTCTTCAACCGGTGCCCATTCACCTTGAAATCTCCACAATGCTCCCCTCCTATTTCAATAGCTCCATGGGGGAAGATCTTCTTCACCACATATGGCCCGGTCCATCTCGGTTTTAGCTTTCCGGCAAAGAGCCGCAGCCTTGAGTTGAAGAGAAGGACAAAGTCGCATTCACTCAACTCCTTCGGGATGAGGCGCTTGTCATGCCACCGTTTGGTTCTGTCCTTGTAAATCTGGGCATTCTCATAAGCTTCCAACCGGATCTCCTCAAGGGCTTTTATATCAAGCAACCTCTTCTCTCCCGCCTCCTTGAGGTCAAAATTTAGCCACTTAATGGCCCAATAAGCTCTATGCTCCATTTCCACCGGAAGATGGCAAGACTTGTCATAGACTAACTTGTAAGGAGTGGTGCCAATTGGTGTCTTGAAAGCGGTCCTATATGCCCACAAGGCATCATTGAGCTTCATAGCCCAATCCTTTCTCGTCCTAGAGACCGTCTTCTCAAGATTCCCTTTATCTCCCGGTTGGAGATCTCCACTTGGCCACTAGTTTGAGGATGGTAAGGTGTTGCTACCTTATGAGTCACCCCATACTTAGCCAAAAGTGCCCCAAAGTTCCTATTGGTGAAGTGCTTTCCTCCATCACTTATGATCACCCTTGGTGTTCCAAACCAGGGAAGATCACTCGGTTGAAGAACCGCACCACAACCTTGGTGTCATTTGTAGGAGAAGCGATTGCCTCCACCCATCTCGAAACATAGTCAACCGCCAATAGGATGTAGAGGTTGCCACATGAAGAAGGGAATGGTCCCATGAAATCCACACCCCACACATCAAATATTTCCACTTCTTGTATGTTGTTCAAGGGCATCTCATTCCTCCTTGAGATGTTGCCCGTCCTTTGGCAAGCATCACAAGCTACCACAAAGCCTTGCACATCCTTGAACAAACTTGGCCAAAAGAAGCCCGATTGCAATACTTTAGCACATGTCTTGTGTGAGCTAGCATGCCCTCCACATGGCAAGGAATGACAATGGCGGATCACACTCTCCACCTCATCCTCCGGTATGCATCTTCTAAACATTCCATCAGGCCCTCATTTGAACAAAAGTGGTTCACTCCAATAGTAGTGCCTCACATCCTTGAAGAACTTCTTCCTTTGGGCATATGTCAAACCGGGAGGAACTTCCTCACACACTAAGTAGTTCACAATGTCGGCAAACCATGGCTCACTTCCTCTAGACGCTTGGAACAAGCATTCCTCCACCATTTGCAATTGCTCATCCCGGAATGAGTCATCAATCGGGATGTCATCTCTTTCAAGCTCCAATGGTGGGAGTCTACTAAGGTGATCCGCCACGGAGTTCTCGGATCCCTTCTTGTCCCGGATTTCCAAATCAAACTCTTGAAGAAGAAGGATCCACCGAATAAACCTTGGTTTGGCATCCTTCTTTGTAAGGAGGTAACGGATCGCAGCATGATCCGTATAAACAATGACCTTTGCTCCAACAAGGTATGAGCGGAACTTCTCAAATGCATACACAGCCGCTAGCAACTCCTTCTCGGTGGTAGCATAATTGAGTTGGGCGTCATCTAGCGTTTTGCTAGCGTAATAAATGGCATGAGTGCGCCCATCTTTCCTTTGCCCCAAAACAGCCCCAACGGCCACATCGCTTGCATCACACATGATCTCAAATGGTAAACTCCAATCCGGAGGTTGCATGATAGGTGCGGAGATCAAGGCGTTCTTCAACCTACAAAAAGCCTCAAGGCAATTTTTGGAGAAAACAAATTCAACATCCTTCATTAGTAGGTTAGTGAGAGGCTTAGAAATTTTAGAAAAGTCTTGAATAAACCTCCGGTAGAAACCGGCATGCCCTAAGAAACTCCTTACCCCTTTCACCGAGGTAGGTGGTGGCAACTTCTCTATCGTTTCAATTTTGGCCCTATCAACCTCAATGCCATGGTTGGACACCAAGTGTCCCAACACAATACCTTCACTTACCATGAAGTGGCATTTTTCCCAATTCAAGACAAGATTTGTCTCCTCACATCTTTGCAATACTAATGACAAGTTAGCCAAGCAATTATCAAAGGAAGAACCATAAACAGAGAAATCATCCATAAACACTTCCATGATACTTTCTATGTATTCCGAAAAGATAGCCATCATACACCTTTGGAAGGTGGCGGGTGCATTACACAACCCAAATGGCATTCTCCTATAGGCAAAGGTTCCCCATGGACATGTAAAGGTGGTTTTCTCTTGGTCATCGGGGTGGATAGGGATTTGGAAGAATCCACTATAGCCATCTAGGTAGCAAAAATGAGAATGTTGAGCTAACCTCTCTAGCATTTGGTCAATGAAGGGGAGAGGGAAGTGATCTTTCCTAGAGGCAATGTTCAACTTCCTATAGTCAATGCACATTCTCCACCCCGTAACCGTCCTAGTTGGGATTAGTTCATTGTTCTCATTAGTCACTACGGTCATCCCACCCTTCTTAGGTACTACATGAACGGGGCTAACCCACTTACTATCCGAGATAGGGTAGATAATCCCCGCATCTAGCAACTTAATGATCTCCTTTTTGACTACCTCTTTCATTATGGGATTCAATCTCCTTTGATGTTCAATAGAGGGTTTGTGGTTATCTTCCATCATTATCTTATGCATGCACAAAGAAGGTTTTATCCTAACCAAATCATCAATAGTATAGCCAATGGCTTTCCTATGCAATCTTAGCTCATGCAACAACTTAGCAAGTTCATCATTACTCAAACATGCATTCACAATCACCGGATATGTAGAATTATCACCAAGCAAAGCATACTTCAAATGAGAGGGGTGGGGTTTGAGTTCAAGTTTAGGAGGACCTTTATCGAGTGTAGACGATCCAAATAAGGTTGGATGAGATGAATTTAAAGCAAATGAAAGCTCTCCATGGCTCCTAGTAGCTTGATCACCATCAAGGGCTGATTCAGGGGAAACCACGGCCAACTTCACGGTTTGCTCCAAGTCCACGGCCGTGGAAGTTGCCAAGCCTGCTTCCCGGAGTTGTCCAGAGAGTTCTACGGCCGTGGAACACAAATCTCGACCGTGGAACCTATAGGTGTTCAGCACTTCTTTGTGGTCCTCGAATCCAACTCTTGTCTCCTTTTCTAATGTTTCTAAGGCCTTGATCTCTTCATTGCAAGCCTCCTCAACACCTTCTTCCATCATACTTAGGCTTAGAACCTTCTCCAAGGGATCCTTGATCAAGATCGAGCTCACAACTTCTCTAGATTCCTCTTGCTCGACTATGTTGAAGACATCCTCATCAAGGGTTGGCCCTTTCATCATTGTGGACAATTTGAACTTGATGTTCTCTTCTCCAATGTTAAAGGAGAGAGTCCCATTCTTGCAATCCACTAGGCATCCGGAGGTGGCTAGGAAAGGTCTTCTTAAGATGATGGGAACCGGATAGTCCGCCGGAATATCCAAGACAACAAAATCAATTGGCACATAGAATCCTCCTAGTTGCACCGGGATGTCTTCTAAAATCCCAACCGGATGAGTGATAGAACGGTCCGCCATATAGAGGGTCATCTTGACCGGTTTCGGCTCTCCTAACCCAACCTTGTTGCAAAGTGCTAGCGGTATGATGCTCACACTTGCTCCAAGATCACAAAGGTCTTCATACTTCACATCTCCCACTCTAATTCCGGATCTCTTAGCTTGGGAGGCATCTCCTCCTTCATTGTTTGGATCAATTCCGAGGATCTCTTGGTCATTCTTATCTCCCCATACTCCTCCAACTTCCTTTTGTTGGAGAGTATCTCTTTCAAGAACTTGCCATATGCCGGCATTCGTAAAATAGCATCCATGAACGGAATGTTAATATGCAATTTAGACATTAGTTCAAGGAACTTACCAAAGTGACTGTCCAAGCGAGCTCTTGCTCGTGATTGAGGGAATGGTAGTGGTGGCTTGTATGGAGGCGGTGCTACACATGTTGGCTCAACATCCTTGTTCTTGCCTCCATCTCCTTGCAAAGTCTCTTCCTCTATCACCACTTGTTTCCCTTTAGCATTCTCCTTGGGCAAAGGATCTCTCATGCTCAACCCACTCCTTGTAGTGATAGCCAATACTTGGCCTCTTGGGTTGTCTTTGGTTTTTCCGGGAAGCTTTCCCGGATCTCTATGGGCTTCACCCGCTTTTTGGAACACTTGTGCTTCCAAAACCTTTTGAGCTTTAGAAATTGAAGTCACGGTGCTCTCAAGACCACTCAACCTTCCAAGCAATTGCTCAAACATCATTTCGGTCCTATCCTTTGGAGGTTGAGTAAATCCGGGTGGAGGTTCTTGTGAAGCTTTTGGTGGTGGAGCTGCACTTGTGGAGGCGGGAGGGTTCAAGGCTCCATCCGGGTTAGAGTAGGAAAACCCGGTATGGTTGTGGTTAGGCCGGTAATTGTTGAATTGCCGGTTGTTGTTGAAGTTCCTTGGGCCTTGATAATTGTTGTAATTGCCCCTTCCCATGTAATTTACTTCCTCCTCCTTGGAAGATAAGTTAGCTTGTGGAAGCACTTGAAGAGTTGCTTGGTTCTTCAAAGTTGTAGCACACAACTCCCTCAAAGACTTTAACTCGTTGTTGATGGCGTCAAGCTTGAAATTGCTCATGGTGACTTCACTCACCTCATATGCTCCCGCCTTTCTCCCTTCACTCTTCCTATGGGAGTATTTCTCAATCACTAGAGCTTGCTTCTCCACAAACTCCCAAGCTTCATCTACATGCTTCTCCATAAAAGTCCCACCGGAAAGAGATTGGAGCTTGAATTGGCTATCTTCATCAAGTCCTTTGAAGTAGATCTCCAATAGCTCAATTTTCGGTATGCCATGGTGTGGACAATCTAGGAGAAGGTCTTTGAACCTCTCCCAAGATTTGAATAAACTCTCTCTATCCTTCATCACGAAGGCGTTGATCTTCCCTCTTAACTCGGTAGTCTTGGAAGGTGGGAAGAACTTAGTCAAAAACTCGGTTGTCATCTCCTCCCAAGTACCAACTCGCCCTTGTGGAATAGATTGATACCAAGCTAAGGCTTTGTCCTTAAGAGAGAAGGAAAAAGCCCTAAGCTTATGGTTGTTGCTCTCCAATCTTGGCGGTCTAAGAGTCTCCATCAAGATCTCATAATTCATCAAGTGTTGATGAGGAGACTCTCCTTCCATCCCTCCAAATTGATTATGCCGGATCATTTGGAGAACTTGAGGGCGGAGCTCGTAATCATGGGCTACGGGATCTCCTAAGTTCACACCCGGACGGTGTGCTCTTTGTGCCGGATCCATACGTTGCCCCAACGTTTGTGGCTCTTCCATAGCAATGGGCACAACCCTAATATTCACCGCCGCCGGCTGCGGTTGTGGTGGAGGTGGAGGAGGTTGTTGACGGTTAAGCTCTCTTTGCACAAGAGCTTGCCTAATCTCCTCAATTGCCCTCCTAGTTGCCTCTTGCCTCTCATTGGCAAGTCTCCTTTCATTCTCCAAAGCTTCATCTCTTATCCTAATTTGCTCTAAAGCCTCATCCAATTCAGCTTGGAGATCTCTTCCGGCCATCTCTTTTCCCTTTTTAATGCTCTTGGATCTAGATCTAAGGGTTTTCTCCGGTTTGGGATCGAATGGAGCTAAATCCTTGCCACGAGATCTTCGCATACACCCAAAGAGTAAGAGATGTCCTGAAAAGCAAAGACACAAACCAAAGAGAGATCAAAAGCAACAAGAAAGATCTACACTATAAACAATCACAAAATAGACTCAATCTAGACCTATTCCCCGGCAACGGCGCCAAAAACTTGTTACGCTCAGGATGTGATACGCAATGGGTTTTAAATTTATATTCTCGTTATATTTATCCTAACTCCTAGCGAACCCGCAGTGTACGGGACGTTTGTAGTAGGGATAGTATTCCGAGGTCGAACACAAAGACTAAGGTGAGATTGATTCGATTTATGATCAAGTTTAGTAAAGATCTAGGTTAAGAAAAGAGAGAGGAATAAAGAAATGAAAATCTAAATGTTTTTGGTTGGGTTTTTGGTGATCAATCAAGGATCACTAAGCATGCAAAATAAACGAATCAACTATGCTAACAAATCAACACAAACAAACAAACTAAACAAGATATAGATCAAGGAAAGAAAAGCGGATTCTAGGGGTTGGAAAGTCCGGTTATGGCATAAGACTCAAGCTATCTAATCATTCCTTGGATTAACTATGATATGTTGGGAGTAAGCATTTCTAAATTGGGATCAATTACCGGGTAGGTCTCATGGTCCACTAGTCCATTCCTAAGGTCTCATCACCGAGTAAGTCTCTAAGAACCTAAGGGACGGAATTCTATACAAACCGGATTGTCACCTAGAGATCTAACCTATCCTTACCGGGTAAGTCTCGAAAGGGTTAGTCCTAAGCAACTATCCTAGCACACTTAGTCCAATGGCGGCTTATGAGGCTCACCACTACCTAGGGTTTGTCATCTTCAAATTCTAAGGGTAAGAATCACCGGGTAGGTCTCTTCTAACACTTAGTTGCTAAAACTAGGTCACCCTAGGGTAGATTTAACTCAACAAATTATAGGATTTCAACACTCTAACTAACTAAAGCTAGATCCATCGAACCAGGGAAGATCACGGGTTGTTCTACCAAGTCCACGGCCGTGGTTTGGCAAGAACAAACCGTGGATCCTAACAGAGGCTACGTTCAAGCACACAAGTCGTCCAAGGGTTGATCAAAGTCCATCCTATCATAGTCCTAGCCATAACCATTCCTTCCTTACCCTAGAATCACATCTATTTAGCCTACACCATTCATCATAACAATCGAAATCATCAAATATAAAATCATGGCTTCCATTTGCAAGACAATGAAGAGAAAGAGATGAACAAGTGAAGTAAACAAAACCAAGCTGAAAATGGAATTAGAATGACTCACAACCCTTCTTAAAGAAGATTTAAAAGGTTCATACAACTCTAGAAATCGGTTCCGAAATCCTTCACTACAAGCTATCAAGTCTATCAATGGTGTGTTCTTCTTCTTCTCCAATGAAGCTCTTCCTTCAATGGTAGCTTCCTTCTACCTCCTTCTTCAAAGAATCTTCTTGTTTTGAGAGTATTTTTGATTGGATGATAGTGAATAATGGAGAGCTGCTCCAAAATGCTTCTCTCAGCCAATGCAGGACCACTTTGATACTACAACTTTGCAAGAGCTGGCAAAGAGATCGTGGCACAGCTGTCACGAAAACCTTGCAAAATCCACGGGTAGAATCACGGCCGTGGAGTGTCAGTGAACCGTGATTTTGTGCTTCAGCTTTGTCTTTGATCATTAAGCTTCGATTTGTTGCATGACTTGTGTTGGCAAGGTTCCATGAGTCCTCCCTAGCCTTTAGCTTGCATCCTAATGAGTCCGAGGGTGTGTCATCTTGATGAACGATCCTCAAACGTATCGTTTTAGCTCATAAATCTCCCAAAATACCTACAAAGCAATGCACAAGTCCGTGTAGACGTCTATCTTGACAAAATACGTGAATTGAGTGCAAACGTCGTGAACTAGTGCTAAACCATGCATGAATGAGCGAGAAATCTATCTAAATGATTGCCTAAACCTAAGTCATAAATCGTGTTATCAAGCTCCAATGACTCCTTAGCTCCTTTAGCTCCATTTTGATGCAAAACGTGCCATTTTACCTACGATTACAACGAAACTAGGTGTAGACCTCGATTCTCGCAAAGGTAGATGAAATGAAAATATAATCACATAATATACATCCAAACATGCAGATTATTGATAATAAAACGTCTAAACATGTCCCAAAACATAGACTATAATTCATGCTATCACTAAGTAAGTCCTATGGACTTACCTCATACACTCGTATCCAAGACCACGTCATAGCTTCCCCTTGGAGAAGAAACCAACGCCTGCAATTGCAAGGCACACAACATCATACACTGCAAGGGTTAAGAAATTCGTTTCCATAACCATAACCAACCTACAACCTCAAGATCACAACAAGGTCACATAAGGCACAACTCCAACATACAACACAACCTAACCACACTACCCTAGCCACCAAAGGAAAGGAAGGAAGGAAGGAAGGAAGACATACCAACAAGGTATGCACCAACAGAAGTAAGAGCACAAGGCTAATCTAGTGAGGCGTAGGGGCGGCTCACCAAAGGCACATGGGCGGTCCACAGCAGGCGTAGGGGCGGCTGAAGTCAAGAAGGAGCCACCGGAGAAGATTCCCCTTGTTCGTTTCTTGTCAAAACGCCACCCAGAGAAAGCTACGGAATTGCCTTCGCCGGCCGGAGACAAGGAGCAGCCAAGCCCTTGCCCCCACCCCAACAGATTGTCCCTCGCCGCCTCTGCCTGCCTTCGCCTGCCAGCGCTCCACAGGAAGCCCTAGTCGTCGCCTCCCTTGTAAATCTCATCTCCCTTCGTTTGTGCCTAAAGTGTCTATGTGCCGCTTCGATCTCCCTTCTCTTTCTGTCTGTTACAGGTGCCAACGAGACACAAATACCGTCTTTGCCTGACGGAGCCCTGCGGAAGCCTCGCCACCGGAGCCGTCGCTACACTGCTTCGCCCCGCCTGCTTCGCGTTACTAAAGGCACCGGAGGTATCGAAGGCATAGCCTCCTACTCCTTGTTGCGCTCCCTTGCCTTCGTCTGCAGTTTGAGACCCTTTCAGGGTTATTAAAATTGGGCCCCTCCTTTTCAAAGTAATTACATAAAGCACCCTATATTTTGTATTTATGTTTCTAGCCCTAATTCCAAGATTGTACAATTATATCCTGCAGAAATTAATTATAGAAAATGGCCCAAGTTTCGGGAATTTGAATTTATGCCCCTACTATAATATATGATTTATGTTTTGGCCAAAAGTTATTTACGGGATATGGTTTAAGTTCTTGAGTTCCGTATTTACGGCCCAGATTTTGGATTGCGGGTTTACGACGCATGTTTTTATGTTGTGTATTTTACCCCGGAAATGGCTTAGCTGTGTTGAACCTTGGATTTTGTTTACGGTATATTCCTATAATTGAAACGCAATATATTATGCCTTGTTGGATTAATTCGGTTATTGCTCAAAGATTTAATCCCGGGTTTTTAACGTTGACTTTTGAAAACGAGTTTTTCCTTAGAGTTACACACACACACACACACACACACACACACACACATATATATATATATATATATATATATATATTCCGTTCAAATTTAGCATACGAGCTAAATTTGCTTAATCTTGGTGTTAGGTTCGGAAGCATCCCGATAAAGGCCTAACGAGTCCAAGGTCGACATCCATTGATCGACTTCCGTCTTTTGACGTCGTGTGAGTATCTTTTCCCGCGATCTAGTAATGTTTAGTATTAGTATCATGTTAGGTTGAATTATCTATCATAACTTAGAGTGAATGTCAAGTAGTGGATTTGGACCTTAGGTGAGTGTTTAAGGATTGTGAATTGTTCTAAAGTTTGATGTGTATTTGATTTTGAGAAGTTATAAGGCTTTGAGTGTATGATTGATCTTGTGAGCATTTTGAGGCTCGAGGTGGGGTTGTATGATCTTGTGGGATTTTGGAGTTTTGGTTTGGTTTATCCTAGTTGCATTGTGAGTTATGATCTTGCGAGATCCGAGGGTTTAGAAGTCTTAGGACTTCTAGCTTGTGTTGAGTTAGATGTGAGCATGAGGGATTCTAGGATGTGGTCCTAGAATTGAGAATCAAATAGTCTTGCATAGATCATTTGTATAGAAGTCTAAGACTTCTATTGTGAGTGTTGATGTAGTTATCTTCTTATGAGCAGGTTACCGGCTTCCTCTCCTACGGAAGCGAGAGTGTTGTGAGTTGAGTGTCGTGACGAGGTAAGTCTCCGGACTTACTTAGCTCGAATTCCTTGTATTAGCATTGATGTGTGTTTGGCGGTGTGTGTTTATTCTTTATTATTTATAACAACTAAACCGGAAATAGGACCACCGACCCTTATATTATTTGGCCCTAGTATATTATAACGGGCGGTGACATCAGTGTCTAGCTCTTGCGTAGAGCTAGGAGGTTCTTGGCGACTAGCCGTGCTGGTTAGATGGTCGGAGGCATCCGTACCGTTCCATGCCGGAAATGGGGACCAAGGCGAGTTTCGGGAGATTCTCGTGTCACAAAAGAAGTGGAATTAGAACGGGATATGACTTAATAATAATAAAGAAAATAAACCGGATTGATGTGCTTTTGAGTATGTTCGGTTTATGATGATTTACTTGTGTTTGTGCCTTTCCCATTGATTCTAATGCTTCGAATATGAGCTAACGGTTTTATACCAATTGTTGTAGATTGCCTTGCAGGTTAGGAAGGCGGCCGAGAGATCCGGTAGAGTGGGCAGCCGGGGTCCGTACATTTTACAAGGGGTTTTGGTTGCAGTCGGGTTGTGTTTTGTTCTTTGGTTATTGTGTTTTGTATGCCGCGTGTATGGCATTTAGTCATTGTTTTATATCTCGGCTGAAGTCTTTTGTTTGTTCGGTTTCGGGTTTCATTGCATTGCATAAAAATGTATTTCATTTTAGCTTTTATTTGTGTCTTGTTGCAAGATCCGGTGAAATTATTGTCAAGCTAAGGGTCGGGTTCCATTGTGAGGTCCCAACCCGTAGCGCCCCGAGTCCCGCGGAATCGGGGTGTTACAAAAGAAGGCAAGGCCGGTGGCTGGGACACGCAGGGACTTCGGAAGGTTGGGCGAGGCAGGCTCCTCTCCGGTGGCGTTCCGGGCGGCACAACGTGGAGGTAGCAATTCCTGCAGTAGTTGCTCTAATATGGCGATTGTAAAGAAGAGTCGGAGGCAAGGAAGAATTGGGGCGGCAGTGCTGCGCAAGCAAGGGCGAGGCGGCAACCCGGTGGTGTTCCTCTTTGGTGGCTGCAAACGGTGAAATGTTGTCTTCCATCTCTGGCGAGGAAAGAGGAGGTTCGAAAAGTTACCGGAAGTATGATCTAGGCGACAACAAGGTCTTTTCTCCGACAACAATGCCAAAGCTGGGGCGTGAGGGCAAAGTCGAGGCGTGAGGGAGAGAGTCGGAATGGCGAGAGAGCAAAGGGTAGTTGAGGTGTGGGAGATGATTGCCCAGTTGGTAGCCTTTGGGAGTGAAGGGGCTGAGTGAAGATGAGAGAAACAAGGGGTCGGGTAGGGTATGCAGGTTGTGTGTCTAGATTGAGGTAGGCACAACTACAAAATAGAAAGAACAAGCCATCATACCTTGGCATGGAGAAAGAAGCAAGGTAGAGAAGGAAAAATAAATAAATAAATGAACCAGATAAAGGAATTCGGATCGGAAAACTTTCCGTACTCTTCCGAAAAAAAAGATAATTTTCCAAAAATATATAAAACAAATATGTAAATTGCTCGTAATAGATTAAATTACGACATAAAAATACTCGTAATAAAAATATTTTAAGTTATTAAAATATCGATAATTTTCGGGGAAAAAATATCGCAAACGCGCCAAAAATTTGGGGCGTTACATGTCCGTTGTCTTGATCATTTCAGTCAACTGCCATTTTATTAGTTGAAACTCCCAAATGATCCAAATAACACCGGAGGGGATAAAATAATCATCCGGGTAAAAAGTGAAAAATTTCCCAAAAGTTCAAAGTTACGCCAGGAACATAACGGTGGTACTCATACTCATCACTTACGCACTCTTCGCTAGTTATGTCAATTACTATCGACGATTAAATTAAGTAACATTAATCATCATTAATTAGAATTTAAAAATAATAGTTGTTACAAAAGTTACAAGGGAATGTTAATTTGTCAATATCACTCTTTTAAAGAATTAAAGATCTCTCTTTTAACGAATTACGGAAATACAAATCACACATTATGTACATACATTAAACAAACAAATTTAGGTTATGCTATGTAAATGTATGGCTTTGATCGGTACATATTTGGCCAACCAAAGATCTTCATGCATATGATTTAGTTTGCCAAGTCCGATGTATAGTATCAAATTGGATCAAATTATTGCAACCAATATCCACAACTTCGATGTAACAACCCGAATCAGTGGGACTCGGTATGCCACGGGCGGAGACCACACAATGGATCCCGACCCTTAGCCTGAAAACTGTAACACCCCAAATCCGCGGGACTCGGGGCGCTACGGGCGGCGACCTCACAATGTGTCCCGACCCATAGCTTAACAACAATTTCACCGGATCTTGCAACAAGGAACAAATAAAGGCCAAAACCGAAATACATTTTTATGCAATGAAAAGAAAAACCCGAAAGAATACAACAAACGACTTCAGCCGAAAATACAACCCAAATACCAAACGCCATACACGCGACATACAATATATAATGAGTACAAAACTCAACACGACCCCAACCAAAACCCACTCCTACAATATACGGAACCTCGGATGCCCACTCTTCCGGATCTCTAGGCCGCATTCCTAACCTGCATGGCAACTACAACAATATCGGTATAAAACCGTTAGCTAGCATTCACAACATTAGGATCATAGTATTGGCGCACACACACATAAGGAATCATAACACTCAACATGACCTAACACACAAGTCCGGTTCATTATCTCTTTGTTATTATAAAGTCATATCCCTTACTATTCTACTTATGGTGTGACACGAGAATCTTAACGATCTCGTCCTTGTCGCCTTTCACCATACGGCTTTGTACTTGATGTGGATCAGCATCACCCGTTGGACTAGTCGCAAGGCACCTCCCAGTCATCCCGATTTTGGACTGGACAAGCGGTCACCGCCCGTTATCATACACTTGGGCCAAATATAAACATATAAAGTCGGTGGTCCTATTACCGGTTTAGACGTTATAACATAAATAATAAACACACAAATAAACAATAAACACGCACCACCAAACATGCATCGAAACTAATACAGAGAATATGAGCTAAGTAAGTCCGAAGACTTACCTCATCCCAAAGATAATCCCGCTAATCACCGCTCTCTACTTCCCGTCGGAAGGCACTCAACGCCTGGTCAAAACAAGGCACACATTCAACATCTCTCTCACATTCGAGAAGTTCTTATACTTCTAGTCCCAATGATCTCGCAAGATCATAAACCATAACCATGCTAGGATAACAAACTCCTAGTCCTCACGATCTCACAAGGTCATAACCATCAAAACACAAACTAGGATACTCTCGTACTAGTCTCCACAATCTCAACAATCCTAAAATCTCAGCCCCTAAATTCTCACAAGCTCAACATAAAACTTAAAGCCAGAAACTACCTCATAAGATAACAATACTACCTCAACCTTAGAATCAACATCAATCTATCAAATAATATCAAATCCTCAAAACTCGCATAAGGTTCAAAGCCACTACTTGGCATTAACTCTAAGTTATGCTAGATTATCCAACCTAACATGATACTAATACAAAACATAACTAAATCGAGTAAGATCATAAACTCGGGAAAGAGGGTACTCAGATGACGTCAAAAGACGGAAGACAATCTAAGGATATCGAGATTGGGATAGTTCACCTTTATCGGGGCGCTTCCGGTCCTAACACCAAAGCTAATCAAATTTAGCTTATATGCTAAATTTGAACGGAATATATAACTTATGTAAAATCTAAGGTAAAACCCGTTTTCAAAACCAACGTTAAAACCGCTTAAATACTTTCCGGTACAATTTATACAATTTTAGAAACTTGGTCATAATCCGCCAATAAACCTTCGGGCCATAATTCCAAAATAAATCCAACAAGGGAATAATTGATAATATATATAGTTATGAATAAATTCGCATTTAAACTCCAAGGTTAAAACCCGTAAAAACATTTTCTGGGCAAATTATACAATTTCCGCATATGGGTCATATTTAGTAATTAATTCATTGGGCCATATTCCATAAATAAATCTGCAGGGATATATATTCAGATTTCTAAAATTTGGGTCAAATCTGCAAATTAGAAATATGGGCCACATTTGTAATTATACAAAAAAAAGGGTGTCCCGATTGGAAATAAAAGTTAAGGGTTTTGAAACCTCTTAATGGCTGCTGAGAGAAGACGCATACAAGGAGGTGCGCACATCAGGGCGGCGGCGAAGTATTCCGGTGAGCACAAATCCGACATGCAAGGATGCTAGCGACAATGGGTTCGCCCGACGGGATCTCCGGCTTCAAAAGGGAGAGCAAATGGTGGTCTCATTTCCCCCCTGGAGAGGCTCTCCCTGGTGGCTTCCTGGCGGTTAAAGGAAAAGCACAAGAAGGGGATCGAGAGAGAGTGTGGGAAAAAGCAGATGACGAGGGAGATGAGCGAAGGGGATGCGGAGGTGCGCTCCTTCCGGTGGTATCGTTGCAGGTTCCAGCAGAGACGAAGAGACGAAGGTGGTATGGTTGCCGGCCAGTGGTTGCAACAGAGACGAAGAGAGACAAATAGAAGAGAGGAGAAGGAAAGCACAGGTGAGGATGGTGCTCCACTCCGATTTTGACGATAGTTTCGGGAGAGTGAAGATAACAGGAGAAGGTGAGGGAGGTAGAAGAGAGAGTAGAGGTGGTGTCCTTGAGAAGCTGAGAGGGAGATAGCGTGTGAGAGAGGGAAAATAAAGGGCTGAGCGAGTGGAGAGGCACCGAGATATGAGGGGTCGGTAGCAAGTAGGGACTAGCCAGCCTGCTAGGATGGCCTTAGCTGGGCGGCACATCTCATTGACATGAAAGCTAGGCAGTAGGTTCAACAAGGGAAAAGAAGAAAGAAAGGAAAGGGAAAAGAAAAAAAAATGAACCGGATACATGTTGCTCCGAACGGGATTTTCGGAACGGGAAAACTCCTAAACTTTTTCGTAAAATAAAACACGGAATATATATGTATATAAATATACATACATACATACATACATATATATATATATATATATATATATATATATATATATATATATATATATAAACTCATAAAATTAAATTTGTAACGTGATAATACCCGGAAAAAAATATATTTAAAAATATTAAAATATCGATAAAAGCCGGATAAAATAAAAATCGAAAAATGTGCCTAAAAATTGGGGCGTTACATTAGATCCCCTAAAAGCAAGTTTCGTCCCTGAAACTTGCTATCTGTCTAACTTCTCCTTCCCTAAGGCCGAGGTATGAACTCTCAAATTAAGAAGGCTTAAACATTCTAATCTATACACACAAACTACTCGAACTACCACCGCAAGATATATCGGGTCATAAAGCACATTCCCACACAAGCACAAACTACATATAACACCACACATGCACATAACACAACCAAAGGAGGAACTAGGTCTAACCGGTCGATTCTATTGATGCTACTTGCTCAACGTAAAACTCCAGCAAAGATACTATATTTTTTCTTCCAGTTAACCTCATTGGTTCCTAAACTACCACTAGGTCCTCAACACTGACAACATGTCTCGAGTCTTGTATGTACTCCCTCGACTTATACGCATGGAACACCGGGTGAACACCATCTACTTTTGGTGGTAATGCCCACTTATATGTCACTTCTCCAACTAGCGCTAAGGCCTACAAAATGTCTGATATATCGGAAACTCAACTTCCTTCTCAGGTTTTTCTCAATGTAGGATTTCCATTATGTTTTTCTTTGTTTTCTCTAACAATGAAGATCGAGCTTCTAATTTAAAATGTGGGCTTTGGTTCATGTCAAACCAAACTTTGATGTTACGTTTCCTCCATTCTTGTTGCACGTTCCGAGTAATGAAGGAAGTAATTTACTTCCCATTGCTTCTTCTAATGCGACATGTATGCTGTTACTTTTATATCGTTCTTCAATACTCCTTCAAGACCTTGTCTTGGAGAATCAATTCAAAATAGTTGCACCAATTAATCTCCTCTTAATTCTCAACAACTCCATTGTCAATTTTTGTCTCACTCAATACTTCATTGTCATCCGAAGTAGGTTAGACATAGATGGTGTTACTTGGAGAATCTCTCCACAAATCCGGTAGTGACCAGCACGTCCGAGAAGACTTGTTAGCTTCTTTGACATCCTTCGGGGGTCGTCATCCCAAGACAACTTGTCATACAACTTCTCTCTTCTTCGAGAGAAGACCAAAATATCTTATCCGGGGCCTTCATAAGCCCATATGGAAACACTACAACTCTTAGTGACCATGGTTTGTCTGGAATGCCGCATTTACAATTTCCTAGTCTTGAATTCTCAATCGGTGACAGTCAACCTTATCCATTCTAGAAGAGATTGCCGACCCTTGTAATCGATTGAGTAGTGATAACACTATTTATTGCTTAGTTTTAGCTAATCATTTAGATAGATTTATCACTCATTCATGCATGGTTTAGCACTAGTTCACAACGTTTACACGTAATTCACGTACTTTGTCGAGATAGACGTCTACACGGACTTGTGCATTGCTTTGTAGGTATTTTGGGAGATTTAGGAGCTAAAACGATACGTTTGAGGATCGTTGGTCAAGATGACACATCCTCGGACGCATTAGGATGCCAATTAAGGGCTAAGAAGGACTCATGGAACCTTGCCAACACTAGCCATGCACCAAATCACAGCTTAATGATCCAAGGCGATGTTTCTGCACAGAATCACGGTTCTCTGACACTCCACGGCCGTGGAATCACCCGTGGATTTTGCCAGATTCTTGTGACAGCTGTGCCACGACTATCATGGCCAGCTCATGCAAGTTTGTTATAAAAGTGGTCCTTCATAGGCTGTGAGAGGCATGTTGGAGCAGCTCTCCATTATCCATTATCCTCTAACAAAAATATTCTCTCAACAAGAAGTCTTTCTAGGAAGGAAAGTGTCAAAGAGGAAGAAGAAGAGCTCCATTGAAGAGGAGAAGAAGAACACACCATTGCCACACTTTGATAGTTTTTGTAGTGAAGAATTCCGGATTCTATTTCTAGAGTTGTATGAACCATTTGAACCTTCTTTTGGAAGGATTGTGAGTTGCTCTAATTCTATTTTCATCTTGGTTTTGATTTAAGTTCACTTACTCATCTCTTTCCTTCATCATCTTGCAAATGGATGTCATGATTTTGTGTTTGTTTGTTTCGATTTCTATTATGAACATTTTAGGCTAAATAGATGTGATTCTAGGGTAAGGAAAGGATGGTTATGGCTAGGGCTATGATAGGAGGGACTTAGATTTATCTTTGGATGACTTGTGTGCATAAACGTAGCCTCTGTTAGAAATCACGGGTAGTTCTTGTCAAACCACGGCCGTGGTTTAGGTAGAACAAACCGTGATTTTCTCTGGTTCGATGGATCTAGTCTTAGATTGTTAGAATGTTGAAATCCTAAGTGTTTGTTGAGCAAAATCTATCCTAGGCTGACCTAGTGTTAGCAACTAAGTGTTAGGAGAGACTTACCCGGTAATCCTTACTCTTAGATTCCAAAGATAACAAACCTTAGGTAGTGGTGAGCCTAATAAGCCACCATTGGATTATGTGTGCTGGATGGTAGCTTAAGACTAACCCTTCTGAGACTTACCCGGTGAAGATAGGTTGGATCTTTAGATAACAATCCGGTTTGAGTAGAATTCCGTCCCTTAGGTTCTTAGAGACTTACCCGGTAATGAGACCTAGGGAATGGACTAGTGGATCATGAGACCTACCCGGTGATTGATCCCAATCTAGAAACACTTAACCCCAACATAGTTAATCCAAGGAATGAATAGATAGCTTGAGTCCCATGCCATAACGGGAACATCCAACCCCTAAAATCCGTCTTTTCTTTCTTTGATCTATATCTTGTTTAGTTTGTTTATTTGTGTTGATTCATAGTTTAGTTGGTTGATTACTTTGCATATGTTGTGATCTTTGATTGATCTCAAAAAACCAACCAAAAACATTTGAGATTTTCGTTCCTTTATTTCTTTCTTCTCTTTCAACCTAGGTCTTTACTAAATTCAATCACAAATCCAATCAATTTCACCTTAGTCTTTGTGTTCGACCTCGGAATACTATCCCTACTACAAACGTCCCGTACACTACGGGTTTCGCTAGGTAGTTTAGGATTTAGTTCGAGTTATAAATTTAAGGCTTTTTGTGCTACCGATCTTAGCGTGAACAAGTTTTTGGCGCCGTTGCCGGGGACTAGGTCTAGATTGAGTCTATTTTGTGATTGTTGATTAGTGTAGATCTTTCTTGTTGCTTTTGATCTCTCTTTGGTGTATGTTTTTGCTTTTCAAGACATCTCTTATTCTCTAGGTGTATGCGAAGATCTCGTGGCAAGGACTTAGCTCCATTCGATCCCGAACCGGAGAAAACCCTTAGATCTAGATCCAAGAGTATTAAGAAGGGAAAAGAGATGGCCGGAAGAGATCTCCAAGCTGAATTGGATGAGGCCTTAGAGAAAATAAGGCTAAGAGATGAGCTCTTGGAGGAAGAAAGGAGACTTGCCAATGAGAGGCAAGAAGCAACTAGGAGGGAGATTGATAAGATTAGGCAAGCCCTTGTACAAGGGGAGCTTAATCGTCAATAACCTCCACCTCCTCCGCCACCACAACCGCAGCCGGCGGCTAATGTTAGGGTTGTACCCATTGCTATTGAGGAGCCGCAAACCCTAGGGAGACATATGGATCCGGCACAAAGAGCACACCGACCGGGTGTGAACTTAGGAGATCCCGCGACCCACAATTATGAGCTCCGCCCTCAAGTTCTACAAATGATCCGGCATAATCAATTTGGAGTGATGGAAGGAGAGTCTCCTCATCAACACTTGATAAACTATGAGATATTGATGGAGACTCTTAGACCGCCAAGATTAGAGAGCAACAACCATAAGCTTAGGGCTTTTTCCTTCTCTCTTAAGGATAAAGCCTTAGCTTGGTATCAATCTATTCCACAAGGGCGAGTTGGTACTTGGGAGGAGATGACAACCGAGTTTTTGACCAAATTCTTCCCACCTTCCAAGACTATCGAATTAAGAGGGAAGATCAATGCCTTCGTGATGAAGGATAGAGAAAGTTTATTCAAGTCTTGGGAGAGGTTCAAAGATCTTCTCCTTGATTGTCCACACCATGGCATACCAAAAATTGAGCTATTGGACATCTACTTCAAAGGACTTGATGAAGATAGCCAATTCAAGCTTCAATCTCTTTCCGGCGGGACTTTTATGGAGAAGCATGTAGATGAAGCTTGGTAGTTTGTGGAGAAGCAAGCTCTAGTGATTGAGAAGTACTCCCATAGGAAGAGTGAAGGAAGAGAGGCGGGAGCATATGAGGTGAGTGAAGTCACCATGAGCAATTTCAAGCTTGACGCCATCAACAACGAATTGAAGTCCTTGAGGGAGTTGTGTGCTACAACTTTGAAGAACCAAGCAACTCCTCAAGTACCTCCACAAGCCAACTTGTCTTCCAAGGAGGAGGATGTGAATTATATTGGAAGGGGCAACTTCAACAATTACCAAGGCCCAAGGAGTTTCAACAACAACCGGCAATTCAACAATTACCGGCCCAACCACAACCATCCCGGATTTTCTTACTCTAACCCGGATGGAGCCTTGAACCCTCCCGCTTCCACAAGCACAACTCCACCACCAAGAGCTTCACAAGAACCTCCACCCGGATTTAGTCAACCTCCCAAGGATAGAACCGAAATAATGTTCGAGCAATTGCTAGGAAGGTGGAGTGGTCTTGAGAACACCGTCACTTCAATCTTTAAAGCCCAAAAGGTTTTGGAAGCACAAGTGTTCCAAAAGGTGGGTGAAGCCCATAGAGATCCGGGAAAGCTTCCCGGAAGAACCGAAGACAACCCAAGAGGCCAAGTGTTGGCTATCACAACAAGGAGTGGGTTGAGTATGAAGGATCCTTTGCCCAAGGACAATGCTAAGGGAAAGCAAGTAGTGGTAGAAGAGGGAAGGTTGCAAGAAGATGGAGCCAAGAGCAAGGATGTAGAGCCAACCTATGTGGCACCGCCTCCATACAAGCCACCACTACCGTTCCCACAATCGAGAGCAAGAGCTCGTTTGGACAATCACTTTGGTAAGTTCCTTGAACTAATGTCTAAATTGCATATTAACATTCCGTTCATGGATGCTATTTTAGGAATGCCGGCATATGGCAAGTTTTTGAAAGAGATACTCTCCAACAAAAGGAAGTTGGACGAGTATGGACAGATAAGAATGACCAAGAGATCCTCGGAATTGATCCAAACAATGAAGGAGGAGATGCCTCCCAAGCTAAGAGATCCGGGTTCTTTTTGTGTCCCAATAGGAGTGGGAGATGTGAAGTACGAGGCCCTTTGTGATCTTTGAGCGAGTGTAAGCATCATACCGCTTGCACTTTGCAACAAGGTCGGGCTAGGAGAGCCAAAGCCGGTCAAGATGACCCTCTATATGGCGGACCGTTCTATCACTCATCCGGTTGGGATTTTAGAGGACATCCCGGTGCAACTAGGAGGATTCTATGTGCCAATTGACTTTGTCGTCTTGGATATTCCGGCTGACTATCCGGTTCCTATCATCTTAGGAAGACCTTTCCTAGCCACTTCCGGATGCCTAGTAGATTGCAATAATGGGACTCTCTCCTTCAACATCGGAGAAGAGAACATCAAGTTCAAGTTGTCCACAATGATGAAAGGGCCAACCCTTGATGAGGATGTCTTCAACATAGTCGAGCAAGAAGAATCTAGAGAAGTTGTGAGCTCGATCTTGATCAAGGATCCCTTGGAGAAGGTCCTTACTTTAAGTATGATGGAGGAAGGTGTTGAGGAGGTTTGCAATGAAGAGATCAAGGCCTTGGAAGCATTAGAAGAGGAGCCAAGAGTTGGATTTGAAGGCCACGAAGAGGAGTTGAACAGCTGCAAGTTCCACGGTCGATATTTAACTTCCACGGCCGTCAAACTTTCTGGACAACTCCGGGAAGCAAGCTTGGCAAGAACCACGGCCATGGAAGATGAGCAAACCGTGATTTCAGCCGTGGTTTTCCCTGGATCAGCCCTTGATGGAGATCAAGCTTCTAGGAGCCTTGGAGGGTCTTTATTTGTTTTGGATTCATCTCATCCAATATTGTTTGGAGCGTCTCCAATCGATAAAGGTCCTCCTAAACTTGAACTCAAACCCCTCCCCTCTCATTTAAAGTATGCTTTCCTTGGTGTGGATTCTACATATCCGGTGATTGTGAATGCATGCTTGAGTGATGATGAACTTGCTAAGTTGTTGCATGAACTAAGATTGCATAGAAAAGCCATTGGTTATACTATTGATGATTTGGTTGGCATTAAGCCTTCTTTGTGCATGCATAAGATAATGATGGAAGATAATCATTAACCCTCTATTGAACATCAAAGGAGATTGAATCTTATAATGAAAGAGGTAGTCAAAAAGGAAATCATTAAGTTGCTAGATGCGGGAATTATCTACCCTATCTCGGATAGTAAGTGGGTTAGTCCCGTTCATGTAGTTCCCAAGAAGGGTGGGATGACCGTAGTGACTAATGAGAACAATGAACTAATCCCGACTAGGACGGTTACGGAGTGGAGGATGTGCATTGATTATAGGAAATTGAACATGGCCTCTAGGAAAGATCACTTCCCTCTCCCCTTCATTGACCAAATGCTAGAAAGGTTAGCTCAACACTCTCATTTTTGCTATCAAGATGGCTATAGTGGATTCTTCCAAATCCCCATCCACCCCGATGACCAAGAGAAAACAACTTTTACATGTCCATGGGGTACTTTTGCATATAGGAGAATGCCATTTGGGTTGTGTAATGCACCCGCCACCTTCCAAAGGTGTATGATGGCTATCTTTTCGGAATACATTGAAAATATCATGGAAGTGTTTATGGATGATTTCTCTGTTTATTTTTCTTCTTTCGACAATTGCTTGGCTAACTTGTCATTAGTATTGCAAAGATGTGAGGAGACAAATCTTGTCTTAAATTGGGAAAAATACCACTTCATGGTAAGTGAAGGAATTGTGTTAGGACAGTTGGTGTCTAACCGTGGCATTGAGGTTGATAGGGCCAAGATTGAAACAATAGAGAAGTTGCCACCACCTACCTCGGTGAAAGAGGTAAGGAGTTTCTTAGGGCATGCTGGTTTCTACCGGAGGTTTATTCAAGACTTCTCTAAAATTTCTAAGCCCCTCACTAACCTACTAATGAAAGATGTTGATTTTGTCTTTTCCAAAGATTGTCTTGAAGCCTTTTGTAGGTTGAAGAATGCCTTGATCTCCGCACCTATCATGCAACCTCCGGATTGAAGTCTACCATTTGAGATCATGTGTGATGCAAGCGATGTAGCCGTTGGGGCTGTTTTGGGGCAAAGGAAAGAAGGGCGAACTCATGCCATTTATTATGCTAGCAAGACGCTAGATGATGCCCAACTCAATTATGCTACCACCGAGAAAGAGTTGTTAGTGGTGGTGTACGCATTTGAGAAGTTCCGCTCATACCTTGTTTGAGCGAAGGTCATAGTTTATAGGGATCATGATGCGATCCGTTATCTACTTACCAAGAAGGATGCCAAACCAAGGTTGATTCGGTGGATCCTTCTTCTACAAGAATTTGATTTGGAAATACGGGACAAGAAGGGATCCGAGAACTCGGTGGCGGATCACCTTAGTAGACTCCCACCATTAGAGCTTGAAAGAGATGACATCCCAATTGATGACTCATTCCGGGATGAGCAATTGCAAATGGTGGAGGAATGCTTGTTCCAAGTGTCTAGAGGAAGTGAGCCATGGTTTGCCGACATCGTGAACTACTTAGTGTGTGAGGAAGTGCCTCCCGGATTGACATATGCACAAAGAAAGAAGTTCTTCAACGATGTGAGGCACTACTATTGGAGTGAACCACTTCTATTCAAGAGAGGGCCGGATGGGATGTTTAGAAGATGCATACCGGAAGATGAAGTGGAGAGTGTGATCCGGCATTGTCACTCCTTACCATGTGGAGGCCATGCTATCTCACACAAGACGTGTGCAAAGGTATTGCAATCCGGTTTTTATTGGCCTAACTTGTTTAGAGATGTGCAAGGTTTTGTAGCGGCATATGACGCTTGCCAAAGGACGGGCAACATCTCAAGGAGGAATGAGATGCCCTTGAACAACATCCAAGAAGTCGAAATATTTGATGTATGGGGTGTGGACTTCATGGGACCATTCCCTTCTTCATGTGGCAATCTCTATATCCTATTGGCGGTGGACTATGTGTCAAGATGGGTGGAGGCAATCGCCTCTCCTACAAATGACGCCAAGGTTGTGGTGCGGTTCTTCAACCGGGTGATTTTCCCTAGGTTTGGAACACCAAGGGTGATCATTAGTGATGAAGGGAAGCACTTCACAAATAGGAATTTTGGGGCAAGTATGGCCAAGTATGGGGTGACTCATAAGGTGGCAACACCTTACCATAACTAGTGGCCAAGTGGAGATCTCCAACCGGGAGATAAATGCCATCCTTGAGAAGACGGTGTCTAGGACTAGAAAGGATTGGGCTATGAAGCTCAATGACGCATTGTGGGCATATAGAACCGCCTTCAAGACACCAATTGGAACCACTCCTTACAAGTTAGTCTATGGCAAGTCTTGCCATCTTCCGGTGGAAATGGAGCATAGAGCTTATTGGGCCGTTAAGTGGCTAAATTTTGACCTCAAAGAGGCTGGAGAGAAGAGGTTGCTTGATATAAACGCCCTTGAGGAGATCCAGTTGGAAGCCTATGAGAATGTCTGGATCTATAAGGAGAGAATCAAAAGATGGCATGACAAGAGGATCATCCCAAAAAAGTTGAGTGAAGGAGATCTTGTCCTTCTCTTCAACTCAAGGCTAAGGCTCTTTCCCGAGAAGCTCAAATCAAGATGGACCGGGCCATATGTGGTGAAGAAGATTTTTCCCCATGGAGCTATTGAGATAGGAGGGGAGCATTGTGGGAATTTCAAAGTGAATGGGCGCCGCTTGAAGAAGTATATTTTGGGAGCTCCGGTGGACATGATTGCCCCACTTCACCTTGAATAGACGTCCCCGAGTTTGGTCAAGCTAATGACCTTAAAGAAGCGCTTGGTGGGAGACAACCCATTGGTAACATTTTTTCCTTTTCGTTTTGTTTTCGATTTTAGATTTTTCTATCTTTGTGTGTGTTTTGTCTACTTCGTGTGTGTGCTAGAGCATTAGTGGCATTGGAAGCCTTTCTTGGCATGTGAATGATGATGATGAAACCCTCACCAATTATGGGTGGAGCGGACGTGGAACTTGGACGGCTAGCGGTGCCTAGCGCGGGTCCCGAAGCTTTGATGGATGCTTAGAGCTCTCTACCATGGTTGATAGGATCATCCAACATCAATTCACTTGAGAAATCCCAAATACCATAGCAAAACACTTTTACATTGTGAGAACCTTCTTTCACTCTCTCTACTTCATTTACACATTGGGGACAATGTGTTTCTAAGTATGGGGTGGGGTTTGCATGATCCTTTGCATGATGAGCATCTAGGATAGTTTAAAATCTTCACATGTCTTACATTGTACATACTTAAATCGGAAACACCGTAAAAATCAGATAATTTAAAAATTTTGTGCTTTCTAGGCTTGGATATGATCCTAATGATGAATCTTGTCTTGCGAATTGGCTATGGATGGCCTTATGTGTTGAATTGATAAATGCATAGGTGGACTTGAACTACTTCTCTTAAATTCTATGAATGATTTGTGATCATGATGTTTGCCTAGAATGGATTGAGTATTGAAAGTCGAAATTACATGATAGTTCTTGCATACCATCTAGGAATGAATGAGGCATTTCATCTTTCTCTACTTCTCATCTTGATCATGATTGCTTGAGCACCTCAATCGATATAAAATTGACCTCTTTTAACCCATCCGGGAATAGGAGCATGCTAGTGTGTTGAAGTGTGTGAAAAGCAAGTGTGGAGTAAAGTTGTTGATGAAAGGAATGTCATGAATGAAATGCTGAAATTATTGTGGAAGTGTAGCCAAAAATATAGGTTTGGGGGCGTTGGTTTAAATGACAAGTAACTCGGTACACTTCACATAATCGGGTGTTGGTACCTTGCCAAAGTCAAATGAACCAATAGCCCTAACGAGCTTTGGTATGTGTGCCCGGTGTGGATGCACCTCGAAAAAATAGAAAAAGCCCGAGGATTGCTCATTACCAAGGTTTCGGCTATTGTACACCAATGCCATTGTCTCAAAAATAAGTCAAAGAAAAAGAAAAGAAAGCAAGATAGGGAAAAATATACACTTGAGGGAAGTTGATCGAGGACAAGGATGTGGAGTTAGTTCCATTCCCGGATTAGCATCACATAACCTAGAAAATTCCCCACCTAATCACAACGTTTCTTGGCCTTGTATGTCACAAGACCTTATGACCTACTTGCATGTTTGTAACACTTAGTAATCTAGATTGGATATACTCTTGATCTTCTTGACCTCTTCATCCTTACATCTCATGCATGCTTTTGAGTTAAGTACAATTGTCCTTCCATGCCTTCATTGGTTTGATACATAATTATTTGTCCGATTGCCATTGAACATGACTATGAAGGTGATCCAATAGTAGAAGCACAAACACAAAAAGATTTTGCCATTTTTTCTGCATACATAAATCATGTCATCTCTTAGTCTATAGTTGGGAATTTGCTCGGGGACGAGCAAAACTTAAGTATGGGGTATTTTGATAACACGATTTATTGCTTAGTTTTAGGTAATCATTTAGATAGATTTCTCACTCATTCATGCATGGTTTAGCACTAGTTCACAACGTTTGCACGTAATTCACGTACTTCGTCGAGATAGACGTCTACACGGACTTGTGCGTTGCTTTGTAGGTATTTTGGGAGATTTAGGAGCTAAAACGATACGTTTGAGGATCGTTCGTCAAGATGACACATCCTTGGACGCATTAGGATGCCAGTTAAGGGCTAAGAAGGACTCATGGAACCTTGCCAACACTAGCCATGCACCAAATCACAGCTTAATGATCCAAGGCGAAGTTTCTGCACAGAATCACGGTTCTCTGACACTCCACGGCCGTGGAATCACCCGTGGATTTTGCCAGATTCTTGTGACAACTGTGCCACGACTCTCATGGCCAGCTCATGCAAGTTTGTTATAAAAGTGGTCGTTCATAGGCTGTGAGAGGCATCTTGGAGCAGCTCTCCATTATCCATTATCCTCTAACAAAAATATTCTCTCAACAAGAAGTCTTTCTAGGAAGGAAAGTGTCAAAGAGGAAGAAGAAGAGCTCCATTGAAGAGGAGAAGAAGAACACACCATTGCCACTCTTTGATAGTTTTTGTAGTGAAGAATTCCGGATTCTATTTCTAGAGTTGTATGAACCATTTGAACCTTCTTTTGGAAGGATTGTGAGTTGCTCTAATTCTTATTTCAGCTTGGTTTTGATTTAAGTTCACTTACTCATCTCTTTCCTTCATCATCTTGCAAATGGATGTCATGATTTTGTGTTTGTTTGTTTCGATTTCTATTATGAACGTTGTAGGCCAAATAGATGTGATTCTAGGGTAAGGAAAGGATGGTTATGGCTAGGGCTATGATAGGACGGACTTAGATTTATCTTTGGATGACTTGTGTGCATAAACGTAGCCTCTGTTAGAAATCACGGGTAGTTCTTGTCAAACCACGGCCGTGGTTTAGGTAGAACAAACCGTGATTTTCTCTGGTTCGATGGATCTAGTCTTAGATTGTTAGAATGTTGAAATCCTAAGTGTTTGTTGAGCTAAATCTATCCTAGGGTGACCTAGTGTTAGCAACTAAGTGTTAGGAGAGACTTGCCCGGTAATCCTTACTCTTAGATTCCAAAGATAACAAACCTTAGGTAGTGGTGAGCCTAATAAGCCGCCATTGGATTAAGTGTGCTGGATGGTAGCTTAAGACTAACCCTTCTGAGACTTACCCGGTGAGGATAGGTTGGATCTTTAGATAACAATCCGGTTTGTGTAGAATTCCGTCCCTTAGGTTCTTAGAGACTTACCCGGTAATGAGACCTAGGGAATGGACTAGTGGATCATGAGACCTACCCGGTGATTGATCCCAATCTAGAAACACTTAACCCCAACATAGTTAATCCAAGGAATGAATATATAGCTTGAGTTCCATGCCATAACCGGAACTTCCAACCCCTAGAATCCGTCTTTTCTTTCTTTGATCTATATCTTGTTTAGTTTATTTATTTGTGTTGATTCATAGTTTAGTTGATTGATTACTTTGCATATGTTGTGATCTTTGATTGATCTCCAAAAACCAACCAAAAACATTTGAGATTTTATTCATTTATTTCTTTCTTCTCTTTCAACCTACGTCTTTACTAAATTCAATCACAAATCGAATCAATTTCACCTTAGTCTTTGTGTTCGACCTCGGAATACTATCCCTACTACAAACGTCCCGTACACTGCGGGTTTCGCTAGGTAGTTTAGGATTTAGTTCGAGTTATAAATTTAAGGCTTTTTGTGCTACTGATCTTAGCGTGAACAAGTAGATCCTTTATCCGTGGTGAGGGATACTTGTTCTTCATTGTTATCTTGTTCGGCTCAAGGTGATGTACAAACGGAGATAACCGTCTCTCTTTCCGCAAACTGGTGTGTTCTCCATAACAACTTCAGATCAAGAGTTCAAGATATAATTAAAAATGAGATTCAAAACAAGAGCACAAGATAACATTCAGAGTTCCCCATAGCATTTCACTAATTCTAATGAAATCTTATCAACAAGTTCTTGCAATTGCTACTTCACTTGCTTCCACAACTCATGTCTCTACACAAGTGTCATTCCATACGGCGCCTTAGATATCAGAATTGAATCAAGCTCGACCTGAGTGGAAAAATCCACATTCCGATGTATTGGAATCCGTGATATCTCAGGTTACATGTTTTCTCTTCCCGTCACATATCATAATAACCGACACGATCTTGACTTATCACTTTACAAATGGTCATGACACTATTGATCTACCTCGATTTATTGAGGGGACATCTTTAAGCCTCGTATGTTGTTCCATCTTCCCCTACAATGTCGACAATCCTCTTTCAAAGATCATTCATCTCCTGAACTCGAGAGACTTGCCCGAGTCTTCTGACTCTTGAAGCCTTATTTAATTATTCCTTTAAATTAATCTCATTCTTCCTCTTTGATGATATGATTGTAAAAATCTTCTAAGGTTTCTCACTTATCTACAACCATAAGGGTGCAAATTACAGGACTTAACCGTACTTCAAAACAATTAACCTTATGTTCTTCGCTTTCCATGACATCTCAACATATGGGAGGATCTCTTCGTCTTCTACATAAGCTTTCACAAACATCTCGTACATATCTTGTCAACATCGAACTTCAAAATTTCGGTTTTCCCTTACTATTGTTGGTCACCTTATGCATCTCTCGGTATTCCATGAAAAACCGTACCCGTATGCCCCGTGGAAAATGCTAGAAGAAATTCCCCAACCACAATCACTGAAAGATCCAATGATTACTTCACCAAGTACTAACATCATAACTTTAAGCTTGTAGCGTTGCCCTAATCTAGGTCCTCCCTTTCACGCCATAGCCACCATGGTTCTTCTATTTGATTCTAAAACATCTGACTCAGCTTTTTCTTGTGAAAACATACCATCCACTTCGTTACAACAAACATATTATGCATCCTCCTTTTATACTCCCGTCTAGGTACCACAAACAATGAAAATTCCACCTTCCTCTTGATATACTAGTTCCCTTTACCATTATCAAACCTTAAAACTTCTACTTTGGGTCCTTCTCCCATATGCCGTTCTCATGACCTAAGAAGGTCGCAAAGGGTCATCTCCATCCTTCCCCTAGGAGGTCTGTAACATCTACTTGCTCAAACTCATTCGACATTATTTGATTAAGACAATTGTGCTTCAGTTGATGTACTTCCTTACCATTTTCTATGATCTTGTTGTCGATCCTCTATTTCCTCATAGTCTTGTTTACTCATCCCCTCTACACTCATCAATAGACAACCAACACCTGTGCGTTCTTAGTTGTCATTGCTTAATTTGTATTTGACCATCTACGAAGTCAACGACTTATTATTCTACTACACTTCTCATGTCACCATTCTCATGAAGGCTACTCTCCTCGAGGTACTCTACCTTAAACTCCGTTAGTTCCTTCTTCATTCCATGGTTCCTCTTCTTTATAAGGTAACTATATCTTCTTTGACTTGTTGTTTCATATAACTACCTTTCATAGGCTTAACCGTCCTTCCTTGATGTCTTTAAAGAGCACCTTTCTAATTATTATAGCCCTAGCTAGCATCCACTCGCGTTCCTCTTGGTTGGTATCTTAAGTCTTTTGATCAAAGCTCCTTGTTTCGTCTTTCAACTTCTTGGGAACATCATTTATACACACTTCCTCCTTCTTGGCGTTTCTTAGCCTTATCATTATAACAGAAACCGTTCTACTCCACATGAATCCCCACCATGCCCTTCTTCTCATAACTCTAGAAATGTTGAAACTTTACTTTTTGGTACCTCGTAAGCTTAACTTACGGTATCTTAATTCTTTCGCAATTGGGTCGTTCACTCTTGCTCATCTTGACATCAATGCTTAGGAGCTTTTTAGGAAAACTTCACATCTTAATGGAATGTCACCCTTAACCTTGTTAGAATGTATCCCTCTCCTCCTCAATTCGCATATTTAGTTGTCCACACTTCTTCTCGAAGAACTTAAGTACGTTCTCTTCTTCGGTCTCGTCTCCGTTCGATCATGGCCTCTTTAGAATCGCTTCTACACTTTAATGTTGCTACCTTTTCTTGTATTGCTTCCATTTTGATTTCTCTTGAGTTGTCTCGGGTTTTCCTTCCACTTGTTTGTCCTTTGGTTATGTAACCTCTAATCATCCTTTTCGACATCCTTTTAAAGGAATGCAAGAAACGCCAAGGTATTCGTCCAAACATAACTTTCAAACTCAATACTTGAGCTTATTCCTCCTCGTATGAACGCTATCCCATGCCAACAATATCGCCCTAAGGGCGATGATATCTTACTATCCTCATTTCTATAAAGTCCTACATCTCCATATGCAACTCTATATATATATATATATATATATATATATATATATAAAATTAGAATACATATATAAGACTATATATGTCGTATATCCATATTACTACTAATATAACACATCCGGAAATCCATTACAACAAAACAAAGCCCAAAGCATATATTATAGTCCACATATATAACTATACATATAAATCACATCCATCAAGCAACTACAATCAACATATACTATACATATCAACATATATACATATATATATATATATATATATATATATATATATATATATATATATATATATATATATATATATCAAAATCAAATAAACTAAGCTGCCGAGATCCGCGAAAGGAGTGGTGGTCCGTATATTCTACCCCGACTCATGCATGTGTGATAGCATGAATTATAGTCTATATTTTGGAGTTTGTTTGGACGTTTTATCTTTCATAATCTGCATGTTTGTATGTATATTATGTGATTATATCACCATTTCATCTAGCTTTGCGAGAATCGAGGTCTACACCTAGTTTTGTTGTAATTGTAGGTAAAATGGCACGTTTTGCATCAAAAAGGAGCAAAAAGGAGCTATGGAGTCATTGGAGCTACATTGAGGAACATAAGGAACCATCTTGGAAGCATAGCCATGGATTAAAGATTCACTTTGGACCAGTTTTGAGAGATTTCACATTCAGTTGTGACTCACCTCGGTTGACCAGAGATTCATCTCGACCGAGGTGATCCAGAGACGCCGACTCGACCGAGGCGAATACCTAGGACGCGGCGAGAGTATTTTATTCTTGGCTGAGATCTTTTATCTTTGGAAAGTGATCTTATATTTTTGGTCTTGGCTCCTGGAAGGAAGAAGATCTTATATTTTACCTATTTTTATGGGAAAAGATCTTTCTAAGATATCTTATCTTTGGAGGGTTATTTTCCTATAAAAAGGGTTGGATTTCCACAAATCCAAGAGGATGCTATACCATCAATCAGGGTTTATACGCAGCAGCAACCATACTCAAGTTGGGAGATTCGAAGAACCTTTTTGGAAGATTGAAGGAAGATTGAAGATTGTAGCTTTTATAGCTTTTGAAGGGTTTTGTAAGATCATCTTTAATTCCCTTCCTTGTTGTCTTGTCTTGTTGGATTGCTATCCAAGGAACGCTTTTGTTGTGATATTTGATTCAGTTATTGAAGTCTTTTCATTAAATTCTTCTTGTTCAAATATTCACCTTCTTCCCATATACTTGATTAATACTTTCATAATGATGATGAGTGGCTAATTTCCTTGTGTGATTCTAGGGTGATTGGCTGAAGGTTGTGGGAAAAACAATGATAGAATAACCTTAGATTCCAGTAGGACCCTGAAAGTTTGAGTCTTTAACCTTAACCCTAAGCATCTCACTCAGTCGATGAACATCTCGGCCGGGGTGGAATTTGGCTGACCGAGGTTACTTATCCGATCCTAAACTGAGAGTTAAGTGTTAGAGTTTGCCAAATCCTATTCTTATTACACCTTTCCTGGTTCAACACAAGCTTAGGATGAGACTTACCCGGTAATTCCTTAGTTTGTGTACCAACGATCATAAGTGTAGGTAATAAAGGTTTATCCTTTATTGGGGTTTGAGTGTGCTTCCATCCCATCTTTGTGAGTTAGCCTGAGACTTACCCGGTAAAGGTTGATTCTATTCCCTTAGATGGTGTGTTAGTTTGAGGTTATAGTTCTTTATCTTGATTCCTTGAGACTTACCCGGTAATAGGAGTTACGATTTTGGATTAGAGAGTAGTGAGACTTACCCGGTGATCTACTCCACTTAAGTAACACCTTCCCCATGCAAAAACCTCAACTTTGTCCGCTTATCTTTAGATCTTGAGTTGGAACCACAACTAGACGCTTTAATCCCTAGAATTGCATGTTTGCTTTATTGACTCCTTATTCATCTTTGATTGTGTTGATTGCTCTTGTGGTTAGTATTTGCGAAGCTTACCGTTATCGACTTTGTTTCACCGAGTCCCTGTGATCGACCCCTGAAATTCCTTGCTTTTACTACGATTGACCCGTACACTACGGGTTCGCATCCTTGTTTTAAGCTTAAGTCTAGGGTTATAAATTTAAAGCTTGCACACACCGTTTGGAGCGAACAAGTTTTTGGCGCCGTTGCCGGGGACTTGGTCTAGACCGAGCCGGTTGCGGTTTGCTTTCGGGGCACTTGCCCCTGTTGCTACTAACTACTCTTTCTATGAGTTTTGTAGTTTTCAAGATTTCCAATGACTACATTTGATCCAGCCTGGATAGCAAGACAAAGTGCTAGGGCGGACCATTATGAATACATGGAGGAGAAGTACTCCTTCTATTGGTTCAACAATGAATGGGAAAGAGAAGAGGCCGTTCAGCGTGAACTTGCGATGTGGGATAAACTGAATGTCCCTAAAAAGATTTGCGAGCAACCTCTTGAAGATTCTCTTGAATCAAGATGGGAGAGGTTGATGAAGAAGATGGAGGAGCTCAAGGAAAGCACCCTGTCCTATGCTAAGCCGGAAGAAGAGCATAAGGAAGTACTGCAAGTTCCAAGCACCCCTCCAATCAAACCAGAATTTTCTCGTGAAGCTTTTGAGGGAGAAGAAGATCTGGAAGATTTCGATCTAACTGTTGAGACCTCGGCCGAGGTGAAAGAGAGATCGGCCGAGGTGGAGGAAAAATCTGTAGAATTGGAAGATACGGAGAACCTTGGCCAAATTACTGAAAATGTGGTCAAGGTGGAAGAAAGACCAGCTGAGTTGAGAAGTATTTCGTGCGTGGATTATCAACCCAACATGAACCTTGTCTCAAGCTTTGGAGAACTTTACAAGGTACATTCTCCTACTTCATTTGAAATCCCTATTAAAATTTCGGAATTTTTTAGGAATGCACCGGAGAGTTGGAGGTCTCTTTCGAAAGAACCTCCTAAGATCAAGATGAAACCTCCCTTGAAACTGTTGGAAGAAGAAACTCCTTGGATTAAAAGGTGTGGAGTTTGCAAGCACTACACCGTTAAGGCGATGAAGTGTCTCTTGTTCAAGTATGGGGTCCCTCGCATGCTAAGGACCTTGTACCATCCCCATGCTAAAGATGGGGAAGCTACTACGATTCTCAAGAAGTTGTTTTCTCGATCAAGGAAAGGATGGGACGCAAGGCTAGATTATGTCCCATTGAAGTGCAGGAAGGCTAGAAGGATTCCGGTGAGAATCAAACCGTACAAGCTTGTACGTGGGAGATCTTACCATTTGCCGGTGAAATTAGGAACCGGAACCTTTTTCGAAGAATTTTATGATGGATGTGATGAGCACTCCATGGTGTTCAAGGTACATTGAGTAATTCTATGGAGAAAGGTCCAGCTAGCGACCTTAAACCAAGCGCTTCTTGGGAGGCAACCCAAGGTATTGCTTTCTTCTCCCTTTTCAAGTTTAGTTTAGATAGTTGCTTTGTTTTTGTTTTCCTCTAGACAACAACCAGGTATTCCAAAAGGAAGGATCACAGTTCAGGAGCTACACTGGAAGAACAAAATTTCGAGAAGTTGAGGAAACGAGCTTTACTGAGATACATCTCGGGTACTGCCAGAACACCTCGACCTAGATGTGCTTCGCCAACCGAGATGGTCTTATCTGGGAGCTGTTTCTTACTTCTTCATGCAGTTTAGCTATGTCCGGTGAGTATCCTGTCCTTAGACTTATTTTGACCCACTGGGACAGTGTGTTCTAAGTATGGGGTGTTTATGTGATATTTGACATTTGATGTATGACTCTATTGACCGGATATTGATATTTATGCTTCACTTTTGCATCTATATGTTTATCTGAGATTGCATGCATACTTACAGGTTATTTGATTGAGAAAAACGTCGAAACCGAAAGAAAAGTGGTTTTTAAAAAAAAAAAAATTTGACCTCGACCGGGACAGTTATGGCCGAACGAGGTGTTTCACCTCGGTTGACCTAAGAACACCTCGACCGAGGTGGGTTAACTGAGAGTTTTCGAAAACGATTTTTGTGTTACTTATCTGGATATGATCTCAGTGAAGATCTTGTTTACTGACTGGTTTTAAATTCTTTATGTGTTTGAAAGGTTTTATAATATGTTTAAGTTGCTAAATGCTTTGTTTGAAATTATTGGCATGTTTAATACTTTGTTTTTGTCTAAATTATATTGAATTTGAAGGTTGACAGCACATTATGAGTTCTCTCACTTTCTTCCTGGAAAGACCAAGGCAATTTATTCTTCTCTCTTCTTCTTCTTGATCATGCTTAGCCTCTCATATACATTTTGCCTCCCTTTACCTATCCGGGAATTTGAAAGCAAGCGAAGTGGTGAAAGAAAGTGAAGTAAAGTTGAGAAGTTAGCTGGAAGTGAAAGTGTTAGAAAGTAATCTTAGATTTGGGAAAGTCAATCATGAAGATGAGTAACTCGGCACCATTCACATAGCCGGGTGTTTGTGTCTTGCCAAAGTCGGATTGAGCGATATTCCTAACGGGTCATGGTATGTGCATCAAGGGTTTGATGCATCTCGAGAAATTGATGATTGTGGATTTTCTAGGCTCCGGTTATTGTGCACCTCTGTCCATGCATCCCAAAAAGTAAAGCAAAAAGAAAAAAAATGTGGAATAAGCAAAGCTTATTGGTGGAAGATGTTGCAAGTCAAAGTGAAAGTGAAGTTCATCCTTCTCCCGGATTCTAGCACCACATTACCTTACATATATCCCTACCGTACACGTTTCTTGACCTTTCTTTTGGGAAGCCCTTGAGACCTTGAGCTTGTTGATTGACTTAGTGGTTTAAACTGGATTATACATGATTAATTTTGATAATTATGACTTATTATGCATTCTATGGTTTTATGCAAAGATGAACAACTTTTCTATATTTATAAAATGTTTTGATCATACATTGATTTTAAATTCCATGAAGTATTCTCTTAGAGTGATCTATGATTGTAGCATACCATAAAAATGTTTTTTTTTGAAAGACTTTTCATTGAATTTATTGACTATTAATCCATTCTATCTTGTCTTCTATATGCGGAACTTGCTTGGGGACAAGCAAGGGCTAAGTATGGGGTATTTTCATAGCATGAATTATAGTCTATATTTTGGGGTTTGTTTGGACATTTTATCTTTCATAATCTGCATGTTTGTATGTATATTATGTGATTATATCACCATTTCATCTACTTTTGCGAGAATCGAGGTCTACACCTAGTTTTGTTGTAATTGTAGGTAAAATGACACGTTTTGCATCAAAAACGAGCAAAAAGGAGCTATGGAGTCATTGGAGCTACATTGAGGAACATAAGGAACCATCCAGGAAGCATAGCCATGGATTAAAGATTCACTCTGGACCAGTTTTGAGAGATTTCACATTCAGTTGTGACTCACCTCGGTTGACCAGAGATTCATCTCGACCGAGGTGATCCAGAGACGCCGACTCGACCGAGGCGAATACCTAGGACGCGGCGAGAATATTTTATTCTTGGCTGAGATCTTTTATCTTTGGAAAGTGATCTTATATATTTGGGCTTGGCTCCTGGAAGGAAGAAGATCTTATATTTTACCTATTTTTATGAGAAAAGATCTTTTTAAGATATCTTATCTTTGGAGGGTTATTTTCCTATAAAAAGGGTTGGATTACCACAAATCCAAGAGGATGTTATACCATCGATCAGGGTTTATACGCAGCAGCAACCATACTCCAGTTGGGAGATTCGAAGAACCTTTTTGGGAGGTTGAAGGAAGATTGAAGATTGTAGCTTTTATAGCTTTTGAAGGGTTTTGTAAGATCATCTTTAATTCCCTTCCTTGTTGTCTTGTCTTGTTGGATTGCTATCCAAGGAACGCTTTTGTTGTGTTATTTGGTTCAGTTATTGAAGTCTTTTCATTAAATTCTTCTTGTTCAAATATTCACCTTCTTCCCATATATTTAATTAATACTTTCATAATGATGATGAGTGGCTAATTTCCTTGTGTGATTCTAGGGTGATTGGCTGAAGGTTGTGGGAAAAACAATGATAGAATAACCTTAGATTCCAGTAGGACCCTGAAAGTTCAAGTCTTTAACCTTAACCCTAAGCATCTCGCTCAGTCGATGAACATCTCGGCCGGGGTGCAATTTGGCTAACCGAGGTGACTTATCCGATCCTAAACTGAGAGTTAAGTGTTAGAGTTTGCCAAATCCTATTATTATTACACCTTTCCTGGTTCAATACAAGTTTAGGATGAGACTTACCCGGTAATTCCTTAGTTTGTGTACCAATGATCATAAGTGTAGGTAATAAAGGTTTATCCTTTATTGGGGTTTGAGTGTGCTTCCATCCCATCTTTGTGAGTTAGCCTGAGACTTACCCGGTAAAGGTTGATTCTATTCCCTTAGATGGTGTGTTAGTTTGAGGTTATAGTTCTTTATCTTGATTCCTTGAGACTTACCCGGTAATAGGAGTTACGGTTTTGGATTAGAGAGTAGTGAGACTTACCCGGTGATCTACTCCACTTTAGTAACACCTTCCCCATGCAAAAACCTCAGCTTTGTCCGCTTATCTTTAGATCTTGAGTTGGAACCACAACTAGACGCTTTAATCCCTAGAATTGCATGTTTGCTTTATTGACTCCTTATTCATCTTTGATTGTGTTGATTGCTCTTGTGGTTAGTATTTGTGAAGCTTACCGTTATCGACTTTGTTTCACCGAGTCCCTGTGATCGACCCCTAGAATTCCTTGCTTTTACTACGATTGACCCGTACACTGCGGGTTCGCATCCTTGTTTTAAGCTTAAGTCTAGGGTTATAAATTTAAAGCTTGTACACACCGTTTGGAGCGAACAAGTTTTTGGCGCCGTTGCCGGGGACTTGGTCTAGACCGAGCCGGTTGCGGTTTGCTTTCGGGGCACTTGCCCCTGTTGCTACTAACTACTCTTATTATGAGTTTTGTAGTTTTCAGGATTTCCAATGACTACATTTGATCCAGTCTGGATAGCAAGACAAAGTGCTAGGGCGGACCATTATGAATACTTGGAGGAGAAGTACTTCTTCTATTGGTTCAACAATGAATGGGAAAGAGAAGAAGCCATTCAGCGTGAACTTGCGATGTGGGATGAACTGAATGTCCCTAAAAAGATTTGCGAGCAACCTCTTGAAGATTCTCTTGAATCAAGATGGGAGAGGTTGATGAAGAAGATGGAGGAGCTCAAGGAAAGCACCCTGTCCTAGCCGGAAGAAGAGCATAAGGAAGTACTGCAAGTTCCAAGCACCCCTCCAATCAAACCAGAATTTTCTCGTGAAGCTTTTGAGGGAGAAGAAGATCTGGAAGATTTCGATCTAACTGTTGAGACCTCGGCCGAGGCGAAAGAGAGATCGGCCGAGGTGGAGGAAAAATCTGTAGAACTGGAAGATACGGAGAACCTTGGCCAAATTACTCAAACTGTGGTCAAGGTGGAAGAAAGACCAGCTGAGCTGAGAAGGATTTCGTGCGTGGATTATCAACCCAACATGAAACTTGTCTCAAGCTTTGGAGAACTTTACAAGGAACATTCTCCTACTTCATTTGAAATCCCTATTAAAATTTCTGAATTTTTTAGGAATGCACCGGAGAGTTGGAGGTCTCTTCCGAAAGAACTTCCTAAGATCAAGATGAAACCTCCCTTGAAACTGTTGGAAGAAGAAACTCCTTGGATTAAAAGGAGTGGAGTTTGCAAGCACTACACCGTTAAGGCGATGAAGTGTCTCTTGTTCAAGTATGGGGTCCCTCGCATGCTAAGGACCTTGTACCATCCCCATGCTAAAGATGGGGAAGCTACTAGGATTCTCGAGAAGTTGTTTTCTCGATCAAGGAAAGGATGGGACGCAAGGCTAGATTATGTCTCATTGAAGTGCAGGAAGGCTAGAAGGATTCCGGTGAGAATCAAACCGCACAAGCTTGTACGTGGGAGATCATACCATTTGCCGGTGAAATTAGGAACCGGAACCTTTTTCGAAGAATTTTATGATGGATGTGATGAGCACTCCGTGGTGTTCAAGGTACATTGAGTAATTCTATGGAGAAAGGTCCAGCTAGCGACCTTAAACCAAGCGCTTCTTGGAAGGCAACCCAAGGTATTGCTTTCTTCTCCCTTTTCAAGTTTAGTTTAGATAGTTGCTTTGTTTTTGTTTTCCTCTAGACAACAACCAGGTATTCCAAAAGGAAGGATAACAGTTCAGGAGCTACACTGGAAGAACAAAATTTCGAGAAGTTGAGGAAACGAGCTTTACTGAGATACATCTCGGGTACTGCCAGAACACCTCGACCGAGATGTGCTTCGCCAACCGAGATGGTCTTATCTGGGAGCTGTTTCTTACTTCTTCATGCAGTTTAGCTATGTCCGGTGAGTATCCTGTCCTTAGACTTATTTTGACCCACTGGGACAGTGTGTTCCAAGTATGGGGTGTTTATGTGATATTTGACATTTGATGTATGACTCTATTACCGGATATTGATATTTATGCTTCACTTTTGCATCTATATGTTTATCTGAGATTGCATGCATACTTACAGGTTATTTGATTGAGAAAAACGTCGAAACCGAAAGAAAACTGGTTTTTAAAAAAAAAAATTTTGACCTCGACCGGGACAGTTCTGGCCGAATGAGGTGTTTCACCTCGGTTGACCTAAGAACACCTCGACCGAGGTGGGTTAACTGAGAGTTTTCGAAAACGATTTTTGTGTTACTTATCTGAATATGATCTCAGTGAAGATCTTGTTTACTGACTGGTTTTAAATTCTTCATGTGTTTGAAAGGTTTTATAATATGTTTAAGTTGCTAAATGCTTTGTTTGAAATTATTGGCATATTTAATACTTTGTTTTTGTCTAAATTATATTGAATTTGAAGGTTGACACCACATTATGGGTTCTCTCACTTTCTTCCTGGAAAGACCATGGCAATTCATTCTTCTCTCTTCTTCTTCTTGATCATGCTTAGCCTCTCAATTACATTTTGCCTCCCTTTACCTATCCGGGAATTTGAAAGCAAGCGAAGTGGTGAAAGCAAGTGAAGTAAAGTTGAGAAGTTGGCTGGAAATGAAAGTGTTAGAAAGTAATCTTAGGTTTGGGGAAGTCAATCATGAAGATGAGTAACTCGGCACCATTCACATAGCCGGGTGTTTGTGTCTTTCCAAAGTCGGATTGAGCGATATTCCTAACGGGTCATGGTATGTGCATCAAGGGTTTGATGCATCTCGAGAAATTGATGATTGCGGATTTCCTAGACTTCGGTTGTTGTGCACCTCTGTCCATGCATCCCAAAAAGTAAAGCAAAAATAAAAAAATGTGGAATAAGCAAAGCTTATTGGTGGAAGATGTTGCAAGTCAAAGTGAAAGTGAAGTTCATCCTTTTCCCGGTTTCTAGCACTACATTACCTTACATACATCCCTACCCTACACGTTTCTTGACCTTTCTTTTGGGAAGCCCTTGAGACGTTGAGCTTGTTGATTGACTTAGTGGTTTAAACTGGATTATACATGATTAATTTTGATAATTATGACTTATTATGCATTCTATGGTTTTATGCGAAGATGAACAACTTTTCTATATTTATAAAATGTTTTGATCATACATTGATTTTAAATTCCATGAAGTATTCTCTTAGAGTGATCTATGATTGTAGCATACCATAAAAATGTTTTTTTTTGAAAGACTTTTCATTGATTTTATTGACTATTAATCCATTCTATCTTGTCTTCTATATGCGGAACTTGCTTGGGGACAAGCAAGGGCTAAGTATGGGGTATTTTGATAGCATGAATTATAGTCTATATTTTGGGGTTTGTTTGGACGTTTTATCTTTCATAATCTGCATGTTTGTATGTATATTATGTGATTATATCACCATTTCATCTACCTTTGCGAGAATCGAGGTCTACACCTAGTTTTGTCGTAATTGTAGGTAAAATGACACGTTTGCATCAAAAAGGAGCAAAAAGGAGTTATGGAGTCATTGGAGCTACATTGAGGAACATAAGGAACCATCCAGGAAGCATAGCCATGGATTAAAGATTCACTTTGGACCAGTTTTGAGAGATTTCACATTCAGTTGTGACTCACCTCGGTTGACCAGAGATTCATCTCGACCGAGGTGATCCAGAGACGCCAACTCGACCGAGGCGAATACCTAGGACGCGGCGAGAATATTTTATTCTTGGCTGAGATCTTTTATCTTTGGAAAGTGATCTTATATTTTTGGGCTTGGCTCCTAGAAGGAAGAAGATCTTATATTTTACCTATTTTTATGGGAAAAGATCTTTCTAAGATATCTTATCTTTGGAGGGTTATTTTCCTATAAAAAGGGTTGGATTTCCACAAATCCAAGAGGATGCTATACCATCGGTCAGAGTTTATACGCAGCAGCAACCATACTCCAGTTGGGAGATTCGAAGAACCTTTTTGGAAGGTTGAAGGAAGATTGAAGATTGTAGCTTTTATAGCTTTTGAAGGGTTTTGTAAGATCATCTTTAATTCCCTTCCTTGTTGTCTTGTCTTGTTGGATTGCTATCCAAGTAACGCTTTTGTTGTGATATTTGATTCAATTATTGAAGTCTTTTCATTAAATTCTTCTTGTTCAAATATTCACCTTCTTCCCGTATATTTGATTAATACTTTCATAATGATGATGAGTGGCTAATTTCCTTGTGTGATTCTAGGGTGATTGGCTGAAGGTTGTGGGAAAAACAATGATAGAATAACCTTAGATTCCAGTAGGACCCTGAAAGTTCGAGTCTTTAACCTTAACCCTAAGCATCTCGCTCAGTCGATGAACATCTCGGCCGGGGTGGAATTTGGCTGACCCAGGTGACTTATCCGATCCTAAACTGAGAGTTAAGTGTTAGAGTTTGCCAAATCCTATTCTTATTACACCCTTCCTGGTTCAATACAAGCTTAGGATGAGACTTACCCGGTAATTCCTTAGTTTGTGTACCAACGATCATAAGTGTAGGTAATAAAGGTTTATCCTTTATTGGGGTTTGAGTGTGCTTCCATCCCATCTTTGGGAGTTAGCCTAAGACTTACCCGGTAAAGGTTGATTCTATTCCCTTAGATGGTGTGTTAGTTTGAGGTTATAGTTCTTTATCTTGATTCCTTGAGACTTACCCGGTAATAGGAGTTACGGTTTTGGATTAGAGAGTAGTGAGACTTACCCGGTGATCTACTCCACTTTAGTAACACCTTCCCCATGCAAAAACCTCAGCTTTGTCCGCTAATCTTTAGATCTTGAGTTGGAACCACAACTAGACGCTTTAATCCCTAGAATTGCATGTTTGCTTTATTGACTCCTTATTCATCTTTGATTGTGTTGATTGCTCTTGTGGTTAGTATTTGTGAAGCTTACCGTTATCGACTTTGTTTCACCGAGTCCCTGTGATCGACCCCTGGAATTCCTTGCTTTTACTACGATTGACCCGTACACTGCGGGTTCGCATCCTTGTTTTAAGCTTAAGTCTAGGGTTATAAATTTAAAGCTTGCACACACCGTTTGGAGCGAACAAGTTTTTGGCGCCGTTGCCGGGGACTTGGTCTAGACCGAGCCGGTTGCGGTTTGCTTTCGGGGCACTTGCCCCTGTTGCTACTAACTACTCTTTCTATGAGTTTTGTAGTTTTCAAGATTTCCAATGACTACATTTGACCCAGCCTGGATAGCAAGACAAAGTGCTAGGGCCATTATGAATACTTGGAGGAGAAGTACTCCTTCTATCGGTTCAACAATGAATGGGAAAGAGAAGAGGCCATTCAGCGTGAACTTGCGATGTGGGATGAACTGAATGTCCCTAAAAAGATTTGCGAGCAACCTCTTGAAGATTCTCTTGAATCAAGATGGGAGAGGTTGATGAAGAAGATGGAGGAGCTCAAGGAAAGCACCCTGTCCTATGCTAAGCCGGAAGAAGAGCATAAGGAAGTACTGCAAGTTCCAAGCACCCCTCCAATCAAACCAGAAGTTTCTCCTGAAGCTTTTGAGGGAGAAGAAGATCTGACAGATTTCGATCTAACTGTTGAGACCTCGGCCGAGGTGAACGAGAGATCGTCCGAGGTGGAGGAAAAATCTGTAGAACTGGAAGATACGGAGAACCTTGGCCAAATTACTGAAATTGTGGTCAAGGTGGAAGAAAGACCAGCTGGGCTGAGAAGGAATTCGTGCGTGGATTATCAACCCATCATGAAACTTGTCTCAAGCTTTGGAGAACATTACAAGGTACATTCTCCTACTTCATTTGAAATCCCTATTAAAATTGCTGAATTTTTTTCAGGAATGCACCGGAGAGTTGGAGGTCTCTTCCGAAAGAACCTCTTAAGATCAAGATGAAACCTCCCTTGAAACTGTTGGAAGAAGATACTCCTTGGATTAAAAGGAGTGGAGTTTGCAAGCACTACACCGTTAAGGCGATGAAGTGTCTCTTGTTCAAGTATGGGGTCCCTCGCATGCTAAGGACCTTGTACCATCCCCATGCTAAAGATGGGGAAGCTACTAGGATTCTCGAGAAGTTGTTTTCTTGATCAAGGAAAGGATGGGACGCAAGGCTAGATTATGTCCCGTTGAAGTGCAGGAAGGCTAGAAGGATTCCGGTGAGAATCAAACCGTACAAGCTTGTACGTGGGAGATCTTACCATTTGCCGGTGAAATTAGGAACCGGAACCTTTTTGGAAGAATTTTATGATGGATGTGATGAGCACTCCATGGTGTTCAAGGTACATTGAGTAATTCTATGGAGAAGGGTCTAGCTAGCGACCTTAAACCAAGCTCTTCTTGGGAGGCAACCCAAGGTATTGCTTTCTTCTCCCTTTTCAAGTTTAGTTTAGATAGTTGCTTTGTTTTTGTTTTCCTCTAGACAACAACCAGGTATTCCAAAAGGAAGGATCACAGTTCAGGAGCTACACTGGAAGAACAAAATTTCGAGAAGTTGAGGAAACGAGCTTTACTGAGATACATCTCGGGTACTGCCAGAACACCTCGACCGAGATGTGCTTCGCCAACCGAGATGGTCTTATCAGGGAGCTGTTTCTTACTTCTTCATGCAGTTTAGCTATGTCCGGTGAGTATCCTGTCCTTAGACTTATTTTGACCCACTGGGACACTGTGTTCCAAGTATGGGGTGTTTATGTGATATTTGACATTTGATGTATGACTCTATTGACCGGATATTGATATTTATGCTTCACTTTTGCATCTATATGTTTATTTGAGATTGCATGCATACTTACAGGTTATTTGATTGAGAAAAACGTTGAAGCCGAAAGAAAAGTGGTTTTTTAAAAAAAAAAAATTTGACCTCGACCGGGACAGTTCTGGCCGAACGAGGTGTTTCACCTCGGTTGACCTAAGAACACCTCGACCGAGGTGGGTTAACTGAGAGTTTTCGAAAACGATTTTTGTGTTACTTATCTGGATATGATCTCAGTGAAGATCTTGTTTACTGACTGGTTTTAAATTATTTATGTGTTTGAAAGGTTTTATAATATGTTTAAGTTGCTAAATGCTTTGTTTGAAATTATTGGCATGTTTAATACTTTGTTTTTGTCTAAATTATGTTGAATTTGAAGGTTGACACCACATTATGAGTTCTCTCACTTTCTTCCTAGAAAGACCAAGGCAATTCATTCTTCTCTCTTCTTCTTCTTGATCATGCTTAGCCCCTCATATACATTTTGCCTCCCTTTACCTATCCGGGAATTTGGAAGCAAGCGAAGTGGTGAAAGCAAGTGAAGTAAAGTTGAGAAGATGGCTGGAAGTGAAAGTGTTAGAAAGTAATCTTAGGTTTGGGGAAGTCAATCATGAAGATGAGTAACTCGGCACCATTCACATAGCCGGGTGTTTGTGTCTTGCCAAAGTCGGATTGAGCAATATTCCTAACGGGTCATGGTATGTGCATCAAGGGTTTGATGCATCTCGAAAAATTGATGATTGCGGATTTCCTAGGCTTCGGTTATTGTGCACCTCTGTCCATGCATCCCAAAAAGTAAAGCAAAAAGAAAAAAAATGTGGAATAAGCAAAGCTTATTGGTGGAAGATGATGCAAGTCAATGTGAAAGTGAAGTTCATCCTTTTCCCGGATTCTAGCACCACATTACCTTACATACATCTCTACCCTACACGTTTCTTGACCTTTCTTTTGGGAAGCCCTTGAGACCTTGAGCTTGTTGATTGACTTAGTGGTTTAAACTGGATTATACATGATTAATTTTGATAATTATGACTTATTATGCATTCTATGGTTTTATGCAAAGATGAACAACTTTTCTATATTTATAAAATGTTTTGATCATACATTGATTTTAAATTCCATGAAGTATTCTCTTAGAGTGATCTATGATTGTAGCACACCATAAAAATGTTTTTTTTGAAAGACTTTTTATTGATTTTATTGACTATTAATCCATTCTATCTTGTCTTCTATATGGGGAACTTGCTTGGGGACAAGCAAGGGCTAAGTATGGGGTATTTTGATAGCATGAATTATAGTCTATATTTTGGGGTTTGTTTGGACGTTTTATCTTTCATAATGTGCATGTTTGTATGTATATTATGTGATTATATCACCATTTCATCTACCTTTGCGAGAATCGAGGTCTACACCTAGTTTTGTTGTAATTGTAGGTAAAATGGCACGTTTTGCATCAAAAAGGAGCAAAAAGGAGCTATGGAGTCATTGGAGCTACATTGAGGAACATAAGGAACCATCCAGAAAGCATAGCCATGGATTAAAGATTCACTTTGGACCAGTTTTGAGAGATTCACATTCAGTTGTGACTCACCTCGGTTGACCAGAGATTCATCTCGACCGAGGTGATCCAGAGACGCCGACTCGACCGAGGCGAATACCTAGGACGCGGCGAGAATATTTTATTCTTGGCTGAGATCTTTTATCTTTGGAAAGTGATCTTATATTTTTTGGCTTGGCTCCTGGAAGGAAGAAGATCTTATATTTTACCTATTTTTATGGGAAAAGATCTTTCTAAGATATCTTATCTTTGGAGGGTTATTTTCCTATAAAAAGGGTTGGATTTCCACAAATCCAAGAGGATGCTATACCATCGATCTGGGTTTATACGCAGCAGCAACCATACTCCAGTTGGGAGATTCGAAGAACCTTTTTGGAAGGTTGAAGGAAGATTGAAGATTGTAGCTTTTATAGCTTTTGAAGGGTTTTGTAAGATCATCTTTAATTCCCTTCCTTGTTGTCTTGTCTTGTTGAATTGCTATCCAAGGAACGCTTTTGTTGTGATATTTGATTCAGTTATTGAAGTCTTTTCATTAAATTCTTCTTGTTCAAATATTGTCCTTCTTCCCATATATTTGATTAATACTTTCATAATGATGATGAGTGGCTAATTTCCTTGTGTGATTCTAGGGTGATTGGCTGAAGGTTGTGGGTAAAACAATGATAGAATAACCTTAGATTCCAATAGGAGCCTGAAAGTTGGAGTCTTTAACCTTAACCCTAAGCATCTCGCTCAGTCGATGAACATCTCGGCCGGGGTGCAATTTGGCTGACCGAGGTGACTTATCCGATCCTAAACTGAGAGTTAAGTGTTAGAGTTTGCCAAATCCTATTCTTATTACACCTTTCCTGGTTCAATACAAGCTTAGGATGAGACTTACCCGGTAATTCCTTAGTTTGTGTACCAACGATCATAAGTGTAGGTAATAAAGGTTTATCCTTTATTGGGGTTTGAGTGTGCTTTCATCCCATCTTTGTGAGTTAGCCTGAGACTTACCCGGTAAAGGTTGATTCTATTCCTTTAGATGGTGTGTTAGTTTGGATTAGAGAGTAGTGAGACTTACCCGGTGATCTACTCCACTTTAGTAACACCTTCCCCATGCAAAAACCTCAGCTTTGTCCGCTTATCTTTAGATCTTGAGTTGGAACCACAACTAGACGCTTTAATCCCTAGAATTGCATGTTTGCTTTATGGACTCCTTATTCATCTTTGATTGTGTTGATTGCTCTTGTGGTTAGTATTTGCGAAGCTTACCGTTATCGACTTTGTTTCACCGAGTCCCTGTGATCGACCCCTGGAATTCCTTGCTTTTACTACGATTGACCCGTACACTGCGGGTTCGCATCCTTGTTTTAAGCTTAAGTCTAGGGTTATAAATTTAAATCTTGCACACACCGTTTGGAGCAAACAATGTGCCTTAAAAACGAAAAGTTAGAACCCGTGTGGGTTCTGTTTATTCGTTATTCGGCCTTTAGAAGATTGCGAGTGCCATTGTTGTCAACCTAGGGATCTGATACCACTTTTGTAACACCCCAAATCCGCGGGACTCGGGGCGCTACCGGCGGGGACATCACAATGGGTCCCGACCCTTAACTTGAAAACAATTTCACCGGATCTTGCAACAAGGCACAAATAAAGGGAAAAACTGAAATACATTTTTATGCAATGAAAAGAAAAACCCGAAAGAATACAACAAAGGACATTAGCCGAAAATACAACCCAAAGACCAAAAGTCATACACGCGACATACAATATATAATGAATACAAAACTCAACACGACCCCAACCAAAACCCACTCCTACAATGTACGGAACCCCGGCTGCCCACTCTTCCGGATCTCTCGGACGCATTCCTAACTTGTAGGGCAACTACAACAATATTGGTATTAAACCGTTAGCTAGCATTCACATCATTAGGATCATGGTATTGGCGCACACACATAAGGAATCATAACACTCAACATGATCTAACACACAAGTCCGGTTCATTATCTCTTTGTTATTATTAAGTCATATCCCTTACTATTCCACTTATGGTGTGACACGAGAATCTTAACGATCTCGTCCTTGTACCCTTTCACCATACGGGTTTGTACTCGATGCGGATCAACATCACCCGTTGGACTGGTCACAAGGCACCTCCCAGTCATCCCCATTTTGGACTGGACAAGCGGTCACCGCCCGTTATCATACACTTGGGACAAATATAAACATATAAAGTCGGTGGTCCTATTACCGGTTTAGACGTTATAACATAAATAATAAACACACAAATAAACAATAAACACACACCACCAAACACGCATCGAAACTAATAAAGAGAATATGAGCTAAGTAAGTCCGAAGACTTACCTCATCCCAAAGATAATCCCGCTAATCACCGCTCTCTACTTCCCGTCGGAAGTCACTCAACGCCTGGTCAAAACAAGGCAGACATTCAACATCTCTCTCACATTCGAGAAGTTCTTATACTTCTAGTCCCAATGATCTCGCAAGATCATAAACCATAACCATGCTAGGATAACAAACTCCTAGTCCTCACGATCTCACAAGGTCATAACCATCAAAACACAGACTAGGATACTCTCGTACTAGTCTCCACAATCTCAACAATCCTAAAATCTCAGCCCCTAAATTCTCACAAGCTCAACATAAAACATAAAGCCAGAAACTACCTCATAAGATAACAATACTACCTCAACCTTAGAATCAACATCAATCTATCAAACAATATCAAATCCTCAAAACTCGCCAAAGGTTCAAAGCCACTACTTGGCATTAACCCTAAGTTATGCTAGATTATCCAACCTAACATGATACTAATACTAAACATAACTAAATCGAGTAAGATCATAAACTCGAGAAAGAGGGTACTCACATGACGTCAAAAGACGGAAGACAATCTAAGGATGTCGAGATTGGGATCGTTGACCTTTATCGGGGCGCTTCCTGTCCTAACACCAAAGCTAATCAAATTTAGCTTATAAGCTAAATTTGAACGGAATGTATAACTTATGTAAAATGTAAGGTAAAACCCGTTTTCAAAACCAAGGTTAAAACCGCTTAAAAACTTTCCGGGACAATTTTTACAATTTTAGAAACTTGGTCATAATCCGGCAATAAACCTTCGGGCCATAACTCCAAAATAAATCCAACAAGGGAATAATTGATAATATATATAGTTATGAAATAAACTCGCATTTAAACTCCAAAGTTAAAACCCGTAAAAACATTTTCTAGGCAAATTATACAATTTCCGAGTATGGGTCATATTTAGGAATTAATTCATTGGGCCATATTCCATAAATAAATGTGCAAGGATATATATTCAGATTTCTAAAACTTGGGTAAAATCTGCAAATTAGAAATATGGCCCACATTTGCAATTATACAAAAAAAAGGGGGTCCCGATTAGAAATAAAAGTTAAGGGTTTTGAACCCTCTTAATGGCTGCTGAAAGAAGACGCATAAAAGGAGGTGCGCACATCAGGGCGGCGGCGAAGGACTCCGGTCAGCGCAGATCCGGCAGGCGACGATGCTAGCGGCAATGGGTTCGCCCGACGGGATCTCCGGCTTCGAAAGGGAGAGCGAATGGTGGTCTCAAATCCCCCCGGCGAGGCTCTCCCTGGTGGCTTCTAGGCGGTAGCAGCAAAAGCACAAGAAGGGGATCGAGAGAGAGTGCGGGGAAAAGCAGAGGACGAGGTAGATGAGCGAAGGGGCTGCGTTTGTGCGCTCCTTCCGGTGGTATGGTTGCCAGTTCCGGCAGAGACAAAGGGACGACGGTGGTATGGTTGCCGGCCAGTCGTTGCAGTAAAGACGAAGAGAGACATATAGAAGAGAGGAGATGGAAAGCACAAATGAGGATGGTGCTCCAGTCCGATTTAGACAATAGTTTTGGGAGAGTGAAGATAACAAGATAAGGTGAGGGAGGTAGAAGAGAGAGTTGCGGTGGTGTCCACGAGAAGCTGAGAGGGAGATAGCGTGTGAGAGAGGGAAAACAAAGGGGTGAGCGAATGGAGAGGCACCGAGAGATGAGGGGTCGGTAGCCGGTAGGGACTAGCCAGCCTGCTAGGATGGCCTTAGCTGTGTGGCACATCTCATTGGCATGAAGGTCAGGCAGTAGGTTCAACAAGGGAAAAGAATAAAGAAAGGAAAGGGAAATGAAATAAAAATGAACCGGATACATGTTACTCCGAACGGGATTTTCGGAACGGAAAAACTCCTAAACTTTTTCGTAAAATAAAACACGGAATATATATATATGTATATATATATATATATATATATATATATATATATATATATATATATATATATATATATATATATATATATAGATATATATATAAACTCATAAAATTAAATTTGCAACGTGAAAATACCCGAAAAAAAATATTTAAAAATATTAAAATATCGATAAAAGCTGGATAAAATAAAAATAAAAAATGTGTATAAAAATTGGGGCGTTACAACAACAATTTCACCGGACATTTCCAACAAGGAACAAATAAAGGCAAAATACTTAAAGCATTTATAATGTATGCGCGAGAAAACTAAAAGCAAAGGTACAACTTGGAAACTCAGCCAAATCATTAAAACGACATAACTCCAAAACATAAATCTGACATACGACAACATAGTCCATAACGACATAGAATATACACCATCCCCTTCAAAAAAATGTACGGAGACCCCGGTTGTCCACTCCTCCACCTCACTCGGCGGCATCCTTAACCTATAGGGCATCTACATAACCGGTTTAAAATCGTTATATAGCAATCAAAATATTAGAAGAACGATAAGGCACACACATATAACAAGGTAAAACACGCAAACATGCTCATACACATCAAGTCCGGTTAATATCTTTTATATAACGTTATTCCCTTACTATTTCACTTATGGTGTGACACGAAAATCCTTCACCCTTGTCCCCTTTCACTAGACGGGTTTGTACTTGTTGCGAATCAGCATCACCCGCTGGACTAGTCGCAAGGCACCTCCTAGTCGCCCTATTTTGGACTGGGAAAGCGGTGGCCTCCCGTTATCATACACTTGGGCCAAAATACAATAAACACGTCCACATCCTAATCTGGTTAATAGTTATATCACAATTACAAAGGCACGCTCCACCCACAAGTAACAACCAATATGCGAAAGCTAGCTAAGTAAGTCCATGGACTTACCTCGTCTCCAAGCTAACAATAATAAACGATCATAACTCCCCGAAGGAAAACTACCACAACTCGATCGATAAAAGACACAAATCATCACACTCTCATACATACGAACTCAAGGACTTCCAAAACCAACAACCGAACACAAGACCTAGCAACATAAGCTAGAAACGCTCCTAGACTCTAAGAGGTCATAAACTCGATAAATATGAGGAAGGGAACTACAACAGCCCATACTCTTAGCAAGGCTAACAACACCCCTAAGCTGGAGTAAGGCCACAAGCTAGAAGAGACCACAAGGTCTACAAACATACACAAGACTGACAACTATAGAATCGAGTTCTAAGGGCACCTAGGTTCACAACCACTAGATGGCATTCTCATCTACCCTAGGTCCACCCTAAGCATGCTACTATCATTTATAAACCTCTAATCAAAAGAAGGAACCAAGAAGAAGGGAGGAGGAAGCCCTACTGGTGAAGAAAACGCAGTCGCGGAATCAAGTTGGTGTAAGATCGCAGTTTTCACCTTCACCGCCCCGCGGTGAAGGAGGCCGCCCCAACGACCTTAGTGTCTGTCACCACCCCCACGGTGACAAGGGGTCGCCCCTGTGGTTGGGTGACCCTGCGGCACGGGAATCAAGTTGGTGTAAGATTCCTATCTTTGGACGAATTCCCTAGATCTTCTAAACCCTATAACGTCCTTCTTTTCATCTTTTCTTCCTCTTCTATATAATCCCGTCTTTTCTTCTTTTTTCCCATTTCTTACTTACGTCTTCTTCAACCCTAGAGCGCTACAACCTTGCTTCTTGAGATCTTTCTGAACGTGTAAGTTCTCCCTACCATGTTCTTCATTACGTTCATGTGTTGCTGCAGCTTGTTTCGCTTCTACTTCGTTTCTCTCTTCGTTTCATCTTTTGTTCTTCTCCAAGAATAAAGTTTGATCCTTGATTCTTGTAGAGCGTTCCTTTGACGATCCTTTGATGTCCACATGCTCCCTTTGTTGAGTTGTGACGTGGTTATGTGTTGAGAAAGGCAAGCATTGGCCTTCGGTGAAGTTCCTTGTTGTCTAAGAAGAAGTCGGCGTTTCTGTTGCAAAAATCGCCCCCGCGCCTCTGCAGTGCCACCCCCAAGGATTCCCTCCCTTGCGCTTGTCCAGCCGCCCCCGCGGTTTCTTCTGCAGTAACTCTTGTTATTGTGAGTTGCTTCCTTCCTTGCTTTCCTTGTTCCTTTTCTTGTTCCTTTTGGATGTTCCTTGACCCTTGAGTGTTCTGTACGACTAAGGTTGAGACCTTAGCTTGTGTAGATCTCATAGAGTTCATAGAGACTAGAAGTTATAGACTTCTATCACTCGTTTCGGTTCTTGATTCTTGATGCTTGTGCGAACAGGCTTTCCTTGGTCCTTTCTCAGAGAAACTGAGCCGTTATCTGAAAGTTTGATGAGTGTTGAGATTACCTTCGAGTGAGGTAACTCCCTTGGACTTACTTAGCTTCATTCCGGGTATTGGTTTGATTGTGTTGGCTTGTTTGTGTTGTTTATCTTGTTATAATTGATAACCGGAATAGGATTGACCTTTGTTATACCTTAATTGGCCCAAGTGTATTATAACCGGGCGGTTACTGCTTGTCCTGTTCAGAATGGGGAACTGGGAGGTTCTCTCGCGACCAGTCCAGAAAGTGAAAGAAGGATGCATACGTTATATTCCTGTTGGTGAAAGGGGACGGAGGTGAGATCGTAGCGATACTCGTCTAACAACCATAAGTTGAATTAGTAATTGGATAACATAATGAAAGATAATATACGGATGAGTGTGAGCATGTTATGTGTTTACTTTACCTTTTGTGTGTTTGTGCCTTTACTGTCTTTTTGATATCTAGTTAGTTAGCTAACGGTTTATACCGATGTTGTAGATATCCCATAGGTTCAGGATGTTGTTATATGATCTTGATGGTGTGATCAGATGGCGTTCCCGTACATTATAGGACGGGATCGGGTTTATGTTTATGTTGTTGTTTTCCCTTTTTGTTTTGAACTCAGATGCGAGTCTTTTACGCTTCCTTCTTTTAAACCTTTGGTTTTACATCGAGTATTGGTTTTCATTCGTTCGTGCCTTGTTGTAAGATCAGTTGTGTCGTTGCTACTTTGAGGGTCGGGACCATTGTGAGGTCCTAGCCCGTAACGCTTCGAGCTCCCATAACTTAGGGTGTTACAATATGGTATCAAAGTGAGGTTGGCAACAATGGCACTAAAAATCTTCTAAAGGTCAAATGGATAGATAAATAGAACGTGGAAGGGGTCTACGTTTTAAAAAGGGGGTTTTGTTTTTAAACTTATCAGTTTGGGATAGATGTACGGGTGACCACCACTACCTCCGCGGATTTCAACAATGTAGTTCTTATATTTAGCCCTTATATGTGTTTTTTCATGGATTTTTTCTTTAGGTGTAGCGTGGCCTGATATATAGTCTTATATATCTTTATCCTTATAGTAGATGGCGCGTACTAGAGCGACATCTTCTATGGGGCTAGGAAGGGGTCGACCACAACTTCCACCTACCGTACGTGGACAAGGACGTTCAGGAATGTAAGAGCCTTAGTTGTTGAGTGTTGAGTTGTGCAGGATTTAGCCTAAACCGCCCATGCGGTTTTTATAGCCTGCCCCTGCAGCCTGCCTGGTCCGCCCCTGCGGTTTGTAGAGTTCTGCAGCCGACTTTGTTGACTCTTGACCCGTGCTTTACCTCTTCCTTACTCTATAAGTTTCATCTCTCACACTTGATGAGGGTTTTACCTTTCTCACAACTTCATCTCCTACCTTACGCTCTTCTTCACTTCTTCTTCCCTCTTTGGATCTTCATCTTGATTTTCTTAGTCTTGTGAGATATTTTAAATGAGATTGATGCTTTGTTGATGCTGATAATGATAGTTGATGCTATTGTGCCTTTTGAGGAGCCGACCTTGAGCTTGTGGTGTGTGATCTCCCTCTGTTAGGTTACAGCTTTGTGAGTTCTTCATTCCTTTCTTCCTATCTTTCTTCCTTCTTCCTTCTTTCTTCTTTTCTCCCTTTCTAGCTTAGGTTCCCCAAGATTTGATCTTGTGGCAGCCTTCTTAGGCTTGGTTTGATGTATATATGTATGTATATCTATGTGCTTGGTTGTTGGACGTTGAAGAAGTGAAGAAAGGCAAGTGAAGGATCGAAGAGAAGTCAAGGAGGATCCTTCTGCTGTCTAGCCGCCCCTGCGCCTGATGTGCCACCGCCCCTGCGCCTCTCTGTACTCCAGCCTTGCTTTGCTCTTGATGTACAAGTGTGTCTTTCTTTTGGGCTTGCCTATAGATGGTAGTGTCCCTTCCTTTCCTAGTATGGATATATAATATCATGCTAGGTATAGATGATAGTTTGATGAGGATGTTATGATCATGTTATGCCTTGTACGGCTTTAAGGATTAGTAAGTTGTGAGGCTTAGGTTGAGGATGATCCTATAGATCCCTTGGGTCTACGTGTGACCCCTTCGATTGATAGGAGATTGATATATCTCTATCCCTTGTTATTAGGCAGAGTCCCTCTCAAGATTGGAGGTTTATCATGGTTGAGATTTTACGAGGTTGAGGTAAGCCCGTAGGACTTACTTAGCTACCATCCTTATATTGGGTATTTGCACGAGTGGTGCGTGTGTTATATGCTTGTTATGATAGCATGCAATGTCGATTATTACCAACCTATGTTTTATTGATATCCCCGTTGCGTGGTAGTGATAACCTTTCCCTTTCATCCTGTAAGGAGTTGGGACGTTCTTTGACGCCAAGCAACCTTGTATATAGGAAGGGTGCAATCCACTCCCATAGGGTACACAGGTTGTGTGACCAACATTACTTCCAAGTGGATAGCAGGCCCAGAGGCAAGGATGATACGGTCCTCGTGTCACATAGTTTCATCTATCTATGTGTATACGACTTGCGTGAATGACTATTATATAAAGATGATTAAAATAAGTAAATGTATGACAGCATGATGATGCGTTTATCTTCCATGACTTGTTTATGTGCTTATGCATTACCTTATATATGTACGGTTAGCTAACGGTTTTATACTGTGTTGAAGATGTCTTGCAGGATAGGGGAGCTGCAGAGTAATCCGGCAGGGTGACAAGCCAAGGACTCTCGTACATTAGGTGGTGTTGGTTTTGGGGATGTCTATGTTCCTCCTATGTGAGGATGATGTTTTGTATACCTAGTGTGTGAGGATGAAGTTTTATAATCAGCTAGGATCTTGTTTACCTTTCATGCCTTTCATGTACAATTTTATACCATTTTACGTATTTGTTTTATATGTGTCAGTGCCATGTTGTAAGGTCCAGTGAACTTGTTGTCAGGCTAGGGTCAGGATCCACTATGAGATCCTAGCCCAATGTGGCATCTTGAGTCCCGCGGACTTGTGGTGTTACAGAGTTGGTATTAGAGCCTAAGGTTAACAACAATGGCATTTGTTACCATAAATGAGATTGGATGGATAAATTAAGCAGAACCTGAAAGGGGTTTGACGTTTTCAAGAGATTTTGGTTTTAAAAGTTGTTTTTTAGGATAAAATGTACGAGAAATTGTCACCTCTTCCGTGCATCTCCACAATATAGATATGCATATATGTGTATTATGGACTATGTGTATGTGTTATATATATATATATATACATATGACATATATATATATATATGTATGCTTATAAGTTAGGTGTACATACCCCGCAGATGGCTTGGACTAGAGCAGCTCCTACTATAGGCCGGGGTAGAGGTAGACCACCTCTTCCTCCGGGAGTGATAGGACAAGGTCCAGTTCCCATTGCTGATCCACCAGTGGTGGAGGAGGTTCATGAGGAGATTGCTGAGAGTGTCATCCCAGAGACGAGGAGCGGTGGATCTAGGAGAAAGCGGTCACACCGAGTCCAATCAGATGACTCGGATCGTGTCTCCATGAGGGGTCTTCTGAGATGTCCCATGGAGCCACTCAGGTGCCAGTTATTCTAGCACGCGCTGTTGAGACTGTTAGAGCTCCAAAGGAGTCTAGAGGGCCTCGACCAAATACTTGGTTGAAGGCTGATATTATTTATTATAGTCTATATTTTGGGATTGATTTGGACGTTTAATCTTATAAATCTGCATGTATGAATATATATTCTTTGATCATTATGTTGTTTTGTCTACCTTTGCGAGAATCGAGGTCTGCACCTAGTTTCATTGTAATTGTAGGGAAAATGGCGAGTTTTGGAACAAAATAGAGCTAAGGAAGCTAAGGATTCATTGGAGCTACATTTTGGAGCATTGAGGAGCTACAAAAAAGGCTCAAGAACCATAGAAATGATATGGAAGATTGATTTTGGACCAGACTAGAGAGATTCACGCTTAACTAAGATTCACCTCGATTGGCTACAATGCCACCTCGGCCGAGATGATCTTCAGGAAAGGCTGGACCGAGGCGAATATTATAACGGCCATGAGATCTTTATTTTTGGTTGAGATCTTCTATTTTTGGAAACAAAATTTCCTATATTTTAGGATGATTTTCTAGAAGGAAGCATATCTTTTTGGCTTACTTGTTTGGAAGACTAGAAGATATTCTAAGGAAGGAAATTGCATTTAAAGATAATTTATCTTAAGAAGGTGATTCTCCTATATAAAGAGGTGTATTTTCTTGAGAGAAATTATCTCGAAGCTGCAGTTCTCCAGATCAGAAAGTTGAAGGAAGTTTGGAAGGTTAAAGAATCCATGGAAGTTAGTTTTGAAGGAACATTTGAAGGCTTTGAAAAAAGTTGTAAGATTTTCTTAGTTTGGTTTGAATTTTTGTCTTTTTTGATTGTTATTGAGGAATGCAGCTTGTTTGTTTGTTTGATTGTTTGATTGAGTTATTGAGACCTTTGTGTTAAGGTTTTCTTGTTTGAAGATTGATTCATTTCTCATATATTTGATTATTGTTATCCTTATGATTGTTGGCTAAGTTCTTTTGCGATTCTAGGCTGATTGGTTGAAGGTTGTGGGAAAGACGATGAAGGAATGAGCCTTTACCCCGGTGAACCCTGAAATCTTGAGCCTTTACCTTAACCGACGAACACCTCGGTCAGTCGTGGAACATATCGATCGAGATGGCACATGAACTGAGCGAGGCGAGAGCTTTCCTTATCCTTATCTGAGTTGAGGTTTCAGTTTGCCAAATCCTATCCTTGTTATACCTTTCCTGGTTCAACGCAAGCCTAGGATGAGACTTACCCGATGATTCTTTTGTTTGTTTACCCAAGATCATGAGTGTAGGTAATAAAGGTTTATCTTTTATTGTGGTTCGTGTGTGCCTTCATCCCATGTTTGAGAGTTAGCCTGAGACTTAGCCGGTAAAGGTTGATTCTATCCCCTTGGGTGGTGTGTTGGTTTGAGATTATACTTCCTTTCCTTAGTACCTTGAGACATACCCGGTGATCTAATCCCACCTTAGAAACACCTTTTGCTTTGCAAACCTCAGCTTTGTCCACGTTATCTTTTAAGATCTTGAGTCGGAACCACAACTGGATGCTTTAATCCCTAGAATCCACATTCCCTTTACCTTGTTATTACATCATCTTTGATATCTTTGCTTTGTTGCTTGTTTTTAATTGACAACCTGAATTACCGATCTTTGTTTCACCATAGTCCCTGTGTTCGACCTTGGAATTCTTGTTTTATTACAATCGATCCGTACACTGCGGGTTCGCTTATTTGCAATTATTCTTGGTATAAATATTAAAGCTTGCACACACCTTTTGGAGCGAACAAGTTTTTGGCGCTGTTGCCGGGGACTTTGTTGTCTAGCTTGGAAGCTTTTGCCTTTGCATTTGATCTTTTCCTATGAGTTTTGTAGTTTTCAGGATTTCCAATGGTTGTGAGTCATTATGAACCTGCATTTTATCCAGTTTGGAGAGCAAGACAACTTGCTAGGGTGGACCATTATGAATATTTGTTGCGCTTATTTGCGTTCATCGAATTTAGTAACGAAAGGGAATGAGAAGAGGCTATTGAGGATGATCTTGCGATATGGGATGAGCTGAATGTCCCTAAAAAGGTTTATGAGACACCTCTTGAAGATTCGCTTGAATCACAATGGGAGAAATTGATGAAGAAGGTGGAGAAGCTCAAAGAAAGCTTCCTACCCTATGCTAATCCGAAAGAGGTGTATAAGGAAGTACTACAAGTTTCAAGCATTCATCCACTTGAATTTGAAGCCCCCTTGAAGTCCTCATTGAAAAAAAGGAAGAAGTGGAAGACCTCAATCCAACTGCTGAAATAGGGGTCGAGATTGATGAACAATTTACTGAGTTAGAAGAAGAGAAAGATGTAGAGAACCTTGGCTAAATCACTGAAATTGTGGCCATGGTTGAAGAAAGATCAACTGAGTTGAAAGAAGTTCTGTGTGTGGATTGTCATCTTAACACAAATCTCGTCCCATGTTTTGAAACACTCTACAAGGTACTTTCTCTTACTCTCTTTTAAATTCCTATTAAAATTTCTAATTTTTTCATGAATGACCCGGAGAGTTGGATTACAAGGAGTAAATTTGGCAAGCGCTTTGAAGCCAGTGCAAATAGTTGTTTCATGTTCAAGTATGGGGTCCCACGCATGCTAAGGACCTTGTACTATCCCCAAGCTGAAGATTAGGAAGCTACTAGAATCCTTGAGAAGCTGTTTTCTCGATCAAGGAAAGGATGGGACAAAAGACTTAGTTATGTCCCATGGAAAAATAGGAAAACCGGTAGGATTCCGGTGAGAACCAAACCGTACAAACTTGTACGTAGGAGATCCTACCATTTGCAAGTGAAATTAGGAACCGGAACCTTTTTGGAAGAGTTTTATTGCGGATGTGATGAGCACTCCAAGATATTCGAGGTGCATTGAGTAATTCCAAGGATAAAGGTCCAACTAGCGACCTTAAAGCAAGCGCTTCTTGGGAGGTAACCCAAGGTATTGGTTTCTTTTCCCTTTTTCTAGTTTTGTTTAGATAGTTTGCTCATTTTTGTGCGTCCTCCTAGACAGGAATCAGGAACTCTCTGAGAAGAAATTACAACTCAGGAGCTACATGGAAGGATTGATGTTTGAAAAGTTGAGAAAATGGAGCTAGACTGAGTTACATCTCGGATGCTGTCAGAACGCCTCGACCAAGATGCTCTTTGCCAACCGAGATGGTCTTATGTGGGAGCTGTTTCTTATTTCTTTATGCAGTTCAGCTATGTCCGGTGAGTACTTATTTCTTATGACTTATATTTGACCCATTGGGGCAATGTGTCCCAAGTATGGGTTATTGATGTATTACTTGACTATGCTTTGTATGACTCTTGGATAATATCGTTTATTTTGCTCTATGTGCTTTTATCTGTCATTACATGCATGCATACAGGTTTCTCTTTGAGAAAAATTTCAAAAACCAGTTTGAAATTTTTTTTGGCTCGAACGAGACGTTCTATACCGAACGAGGTTAAACACCTCGGATGACGTCAGAACACCTCGACCGAGATGGGTTTTTAACTGAAAGATTTTCGAAACTTTTTGTGCTTCTATTCTGGACATGACCTCGATAAAGATATTTGTTTGCAGATTGACTTTGAAATCTTTATATGCTCGAAAGGTTTTATCATATGTTTAAGTTGTTAAATGCTTTGTTTGAAATTCTAGCATGTTTAATACTTTGTTTTTATCAAAATTATGTTGAATTTGAAGGTTGACACCACATTATGAGTTCTCTCACATTCTTCCTGGGATGATTAAGGCACTTCATTCTCCTCTTCTTCTTCTTGATCATGATTTAGCCCCTCATATACATATTTGTCTCCGTTTACCTATCCGGGAATTTGGATGCAAGTGACGAGAAGTGTGTGAAGTGAAGTTGAGATCTTGGCTGAAAGAATTAGAAAGAAACAAATCAGGCTTGGGGACGTTGATCTTGATGATGAGTAACTCGGCACCATTCACATAGCCGGGTGTTTGTGTTTTGCCAAAGTCGGATTGATCAATAGTCCTAACGGGTCATGGTATGTGCATCAAGGTTTGAGGCATCTCGATAAATTCATGATTGCTGATCTCCTAGGTTTTGTTTATTGTGCACCTCTGTCCATGCTCCCAAAAAGTAAAGTAAAAAAGTGAAAATAAGCAAAGCTTATTGGTGGAAGATGTTGTGATTCAAAGAAAGTAAAGAAAAGATCCTATTCCTGGATTTCATCACCACATTATCCTATATATATCTCACCCTGACATGTTTCTTGACCTGTTTTGGAAGCCCTTTGAGACCTCGAGTATGTTGATTGACTTGGTGGTTTAAACTGGATTATACATTATTGATTTCGATAAATATGATTTATTATGCATTCTATGATTTTATGCAAAGATGAACAACTTTCTTATATTTATAAAATGTTTTGATCATGTCTTGATTTTATTTGACATGAAGCATTCTCTTAGGGTGATCTATGAATGAATCACACCACCAAAAGGTTTTGAAATGTTTTTCATTGATCTTTTTGATGACTTATAATCCATTCTATCTTGTATCTAAGATTTGGATCTTGCGTGGGGACAAGCAAGGGACAAGTATTGGGTATTTTGATAGCATGTATTATAGTCTATATTCTTTGATCATTGTGTTGCTTTGTCTACCTTTGCGGGAATCGAGGTCTACACCTAGTTTCATTGTAATTGTAGGGAAAATGGCGAGTTTTGGAACAAAATAGAGATAAAGAAGTTAAGAGGTCATTGGAGCTACATTCTGGAGCATTGAGGAGCGACAAGAAAGGCTCAGGAACCATGGAAATGAAATGAAGATTGATTTTGGACCAGATAAGAGATGTTCACGCTTCACTGAGATTCACCTCGGTTGGCTACAGTGCCACCTCGGCCGAGATGATCTTAAGGACAAGCTGAACCGAGGCGAATATTATAATGGCCACAAGATCTTTATTTTTGGTTGGGATCTTCTATTTTTGGAAAGAGAATTTCCTATATTTTAGGATGATTTTCTGGAAGGAAGCATATCTTTTGGGCTTACTTGTTTGGAAGACTCGAAGATATTCTAAGGAAGGAAATTGTCTTTAAAGATATTTTATCTTAAGAAGGTGGTTCTCCTATATAAAGAGGTGTATTTTCTGGAGAGAAATTATCTCGGAGCTGTAGTTCTCCAGATCTGAAAGTTGAAGGAAGTTTGGAAGGTTAAAGAATCCAAGGAAGTTAGTTTTGAAGGAAGGTTGAAGGCTTTGAAGAAAGTTGTAAGATTTTCTTATTTTGGTTTGATTTGTTGTCTTTTCCGATTGTTGTTGAGGAACACAGGTTGTTTGTTTGTTTGATTGTTTGATTAAGTTATTGAGACCTTTGTGCTAAGGATTTCTTGTTTGAAGATTGATTTATTTCTTATATATTTGATTATGGTTATCATGATGATTTTTGGCTAAGTTGTTTATGCGATTCTAGGGTGATTGGCTGAAGGTTGTGGGAAAGTTGATAAAAGAATGAGCCTTTGCACTAGTGAACCCTGAAAGCTCGAGCCTTTACCTTAACCGACGAACACCTCGGTCAGTCGTGGAACATCTCGACCAAGATGGAACATGAACTGAGCGAGGCGAGAGCTTTCTTGATCCTTATCTGAGTTGAAGTTTCAGTTTGCCAAATCCTATCCTTGTTATACCTTTCCTAGGTAAACGCAAGCGTAGGATGAGACTATCCCGGTTATTGCTTTGTTTGTTTACCCAAGATCATGAGTGTAGGTTGTAACACCCCGAATCCGCGGGACTCGGAGTGCTACATTGGGCTAGGATCTCACAATGGATCCTGACCCTATCCTAACAACAAGTTCATTGGACCTTACAACATGACACTGACAAATATGAAAACAAATACATAAAACGGTATAAAACTGTACAACCCAAAAGGTAAGACAACATAGCCGAGTAAGATAACAAACCCAAAAGACCATCCTCACGCAGGAGGGAAAGATAACTAACCCAAAAGCCCACACAACCTATGTACGAGACGTCCTCGGCCTGCCACTCTGCTAGATCACCCAGCAGCATGCCTATCTTGTGGGGCATCTACAACATGGTAATAAACAATTAGCTATCCATACACATATATAGAGTAATGCATAAGCACAATCACAAATAAGGAAGGATAAACACATCAGCATGCTTCCACTCATTTACCCATTTATTCAACTCAATATAATGGTCATTCACTCCAAATATATATATATATATATATATATATATATATATATATATATATATATATATATATATATATATATATATATATAATATATGAAACTATGTGACATGAGGACCGATACATCCTCGCCTCTGAGCCTGCTAGCCAACCGTCCTAGTATCGGTCACACAATCCGTGTACCCTATGGGAGTGGATTGTGCCCTTCTTTTAAACGGTCTGTTCTAACCCAAGAGAACCTCCCAGACTCCATGGCGGGATGAAAGGGAAAGTTTATCACAGCCACACATACGGGGCAATCAATAAAACATAAGTTGGTATATACGATATCACATGCTATCATAGCAAACATACAAAGCACAAACCACTTATGCAAACACCCAATATAAGGATGGCAGCTAAGTAAATCATACAGACTTACCTCAACTTCGCTCACAACTCAACCACGATCACCTCTACATTGGAGGGACAACACAACCTATAAACAAGACATAAGGAGATATATCAGACTCCTAAACACATAAGGGTCACACCTAGACCCCAAAGGGATCCAAAGGTTCAACCTCAAACTCACTCACAACCTAACGAACCTCAAAAGCCATACAAGGCATAAACCGATCATAAACATCATCAAAACTCAACCTCACACATCTAGCATGATCCTAAACACTCACACTAGGAAAGGAGGGAACAAAGGCACCCTAAGGAAGGCCTAGAAGCAACACACACCTGCAGAACCAAAGGAAACACCAAGCTGGTGCAGGTGGGCGCAGGGGCGGCTCATTGGTGGCGCATGGGCGGTGCACTGGCCGGCGTAGGGGCGACTGTAGGGTGGCGCAGGGGAGGTTGAAGTGCAGAAGACACCACTTCAGCTCCTTCTTCACTTCTACCTTCGATTCTCTACTCTTCTTCACTCCAACAACAAGATACATGTGTGACATACATATATATACATCAAAATAAGCCAAATCATGGCTGAACATGAACCAATCCTAAGGAAGGCTAAACTAAGCTAAGGAAAGAGAGAAAAGATGAAGAAACGAAGAAAAGAAGTAGAGAAGCCATGGAAGCTTACCAACAAGCTCTCTAGGAGATCAACACAACATCAACAACACCCTCAAGCTGGCTCCATAAGGAATATCATCAGCAGCAGCATCAAAACCAACCAAGGCTAGCAAGATCTCTCACCAAAGCTCACAAAACTAAACAAAGATCAACGAAGGTGATCCAAAGGAGAAGAGGAGAAGAAAATGTACGTAAGGAGAGAGAGAGTCTGAGAAAGGTAAACCATCATCAGGGTAAAAGAAGAAGTTATATATAGGAGGTGAAAGAGTAAAGCACGGATCAAAGGAGTCAAAGAAGACGGCTGCAGCACACAGAGCCGCAGGGGCGGACCCTGTGAGCCGCAGGGGCGGACCAGGTTAGGCGCAGGTGCGCCCCCTGGGTCACGCAGGGGCGGCTAAGGCATAAACCTGGCCCCTCTGCTCCCTCTCTCAGCACTCAGTAACTAGGTTCTTACATCTCACCCCCCTAAAAACAAGTTTCGTCCCGAAACTAGCAAGATCCCAAAGTCTCTTGGACCTACAAGGCGAGGTATAACTCACTCTCTCTATCGGAGGTATCACATCTCCGCTCAGAAGTTCATAACCTATAACAGATGTATAACCATAAACATCAACATGGAGGAATCATCCACTCCACAAAATAGGGCCATAACGCTACCCAAAGGCAGAGAGGAATCATATCTCACGCTATATCACATCACAGGGCATAGAGGAAGCACATCTCTAGCCAAACACAACACAGGCATAGAGGAAATATGTCTCTAGCCAAACCATAAGTATATACATCGTATGGAGGAATCACATCTCCACTGAAACTATGTCCATCAAAGTAGCATGGAGGAAAGAACCATCTCCAGCTGAATCCTAATCCACTCAGATAGCATGGAGGAAAGAACCATCTCCAGCTATAAGCATAAGGCATACTCAAATAAAATAGAGGGATTAATCATCTCCAGCTATAACATACATCATGCTAGTATAGCAAGATCTAATAAGATCATAAGGCACAACAACATTAGCATGGAATAAACACATCGAGGCATGTAAGCACATAAGCACATAATCACATACTCACCAAGATAGCACTAAGATCTACTCATCGACCCTGGGTGCATCCAACTCGGCATAAAACTCTGGATAGTTCCTCTAGATACTATCCTCACTCTCCCATGTAGCCTCCTCAGGTCGACGTCTCGACCACTATATCCTCATCATAGGTATGTCCTTCGAACGCAAGCGTCTCACACCTCGCTCTAGGACTGCAATAGGATGCTCAACAAAGGTGTAGTCCGGCTCTACCACCAACTCATCATAACTCACAATGTGCCTTGGATCTAGTATGAACTCTCTTAGCTGAGACACATGGAACACAAGGTGAACACCCTCTAATCTCAGAGGCAAAGCTAATCTGTAGGTTGCCCTCCCAACTCTTTCTAGTATCTCAAAAGGACCAACATATCGGGGACTCAACTTCCCCTTTATGCCAAAAAGTCTGACGTCACGCGTCGGGGATACTCTCAACCAGACATGAGCTCCTACACTAAACTCTAGAGGCCAACGCCTCTTGTCTGCATATGACATCTGGCGACTCTATGCAGCTAGCATCCTCTCTTTAATCAACGCTACTCGAGCAATATCATCCTGAATCTACTCTAGCGCTATCCCACTGATACTGCTAGGCTCATCCCAGTATAAAGGTGTACGGCACCTACGTCCATACAGTGCCTCATAAGGAGTCATCCCAATAGATGCATGCCAACTGTTGTTGTATGAGAACTCAAAAAGTAGGAGGTAATCGGACCATCCATGTCCCCAATCCAACACACAAGCTCGCAACATATCCTCCAAATTCTAGATGGTCCTCTCTGACTGGCCGTCTGTTTAGGGTTGAAACGCAGTCGTGAAGTGTAGACTCGTCCCCAAAGCAGTCTAAATCTGCTGCCAAAACCTTGAGGTGAATCGTCCATCTCGATCGGAGACGATCGTCCTTGGTACACCATTGAGTCTCACTATTTGTCTAGTGTACTCCTCAGCCAGCCTACTCACTCGGCACCTCTCTTTGATAGGGATGAAACATGCCGTCTTCGTCAGTCTATCAACAACAAACCAAATGGCATCAAAACTCCTACTGGGTCTCAAACGAGTGACAAAATCCATGGAGACGTCCTCCCACTTCCACTGCGGTACTGGCAGTGGATGGAGCTCACCTCTAGGTCTGCAATACTCTATCTTGACCTGCTGACAAGTCGCACACTGAGCTACAAATTTGGCTACATCGGGCTTCAACCCTCCCTACCAATATGAACTCCTCACATCATGGTACATCTTACTCGTACCTGGATGTACAAAGTAAGGTGTTCAGTGAGCCTCCTGTAAAATCCTCTGTCTCAACTCTGCATCAACAGGAACACAAATGCGATCATGTCGCCTCATAACTTCATCAGCTCCAAGAGAAAACTGTGGTGCCTCTCCACGATACATCCTCTCTCCGATCCTCATCAAGGTCGGGCAGGTTCCCTGCTTCTGTTGGATCTCATCCAACAGACCAGGTAATACCTCTAAAGCATACAAATGGGCATCCTCATCATGAAACTGGATGTCCATCTCTAGCCAAGCTAGATCCCTCTGAAGCTGAGGTTGTATAGTCAATCTCGCAATCGCCTTCTCTCGAGGCGTCTTCCTGCTCAAGGCGTCAGCTACCATGTTCGCCTTTCCAAGATGATACAAAATCTCAAGATCAAAGTCCTTGATCAACTCAAGCCATCGACGCTGACGGTTGTTCAACTCCCGCTGGGTAAAAATATACTTCAGACTCTTATGGTCTGTGAAGATCTGACATATAGCACCATACAGGTAGTGTCTCCATATCTTCAAAGCATGCACTACCGCTGCCAACTTCAGATCATGAGTCGGGTAGTTCTCCTCATACGTCTTCAGCTGTCGAGACGCATATGCAATCACTCTACCTCTCTACATCAACACGCATCTCAAGCCTAGCATGGATGCATCATTATAGACCACAAAATCATCTAAACCCTCTGGTTGTGCCAAGACAGGAGCAGAAGTCAAACGCCTCTTCAACTCCTCAAAGCTCTGAGCACACTGGTCGGTCCACGCAAACCGGGTAGTCTTCCTAAGACGACTCGTCAGTGGACGGGCAATCACAGAAAAACCATCCACAAAGCGTCTGTAGTAACCGGCTAGGCCAAGAAAGCTATGCACTTCCTTGACATTCGTCAGTATCGTCCATGCAACAACAAACTCGATCTGCGCCGGGTCAACCATAACCCCATCGGCGGAGACGATGTTCCAAGAAAAGCAACCTCAGACATCCAGAACTCACACTTAGAGAGGTTAGCATACAACTCCCTATCCCTCAAAATCTACAAAACCGTCCTCAGATGACTTGCATGCTCCTCTCTACTGCGAGAGTATACCAGAATATCATCAATAAAGACAACTACAAACTAATCAAGGAAGTCGATAAGTATACTGTTCATCAACTCCTTAAAGACTGCTGGGGCATTCATCAGCCTGAATAGCATCACTACAAACTCGTAGTGTCCATAACGGGTATGAAATGCCGTCATGTGAATGTCCTGCTCTCTCACCCTCAGCTGGTGATATCCTGAGCATAAATCAATCTGGGAGAAAACTATAGCTCCCTGAAGCTGATCAAGTAGATCGTCAATACGAGGCAATGGATACCTGTTCTTGACGGTCACCTTGTTCAGCTCTCTATAATCTATGCATAACCTCAAAGATCCGTCCTTCTTCCGCACGAAGAGGACAAGTGTACCCCATGGTGAAACGCTAGGGCGTATAAAACCCTTCTCAGCCAACTCCTCGAGTTGCTTCTTCAGCTCCAACATCTCGATAGGTGTCATACGGTATGGGGCCTTCGAGATGTGTCGCGTGCTAGGCTCTAACTCTATGCTGAAGTCCACACTCCGCTGAGGCGGCAAACTCGACGGCTCAACAAACACATATGTAAACTCGCAGACCACAAGAATATCCTCCAAAGCGGGACTCTCTCCATCCTTCATGGCGTAGCACCAGAATGCATCACAACCCTGTGCAATAAATCTAACTGCTCGTATGACACTGATAACCAAACCTGTCTTCCCAAGGTCCCAACCCCGGAAGACCTCAATCTGACCAACCTCGGCAGAGACTGTAACAGTTTGTCTACCAACATCCAAAACTGCATGGTGTCTACGCATCCAGTCCATACCTAATATGACTTCTTCATGCATCAATGGCATGACTAAGAAGTCAACAAGTAAAACACGAGTCCCTAAACGAAGGGGAAAACTACGTATCTCATGGGTACCTCTGACCCGACTACCAACAGATAACCCTATAGTAAAGGGTATCCCCTCCATGGTAGCTAAACTCAGACGCTCAACACAAGTATCAGCAATAAATGAATGCGTAGCACTAGTATCAAACAAAACTCTAGCAGGTAAACCATGAAGTAGAATGGTACCTGCAGCAGCCGGTGCAGGTGGATCCTCTACACTCCTCAACTCTAAAGCTCGACCTCGGGCTCCCTTGGCATCACTAGTGCCAACATCTCTACCTCTAACTCTACTCGGTCCTGGAGCAGAACCCTGAGTAGATGGACGCTCTAGGACCCTCTGTTGTCCCTTTGTCTGCTGCTGAAGCGTCCTCTGACCACCTCCTCCTACACTGGCAGGGGAAGAACCCTGCTGAGATGCTACTCCACCCTACCTACAGAAGGCAGGCAGATGTCCCTGTCGGCCATAACGAAAACAAGTCACAACTGGTCTAGGACAAGCTGGCCTCAGATCACCAGGGTCACCACAGTTGTAACACTGACGTCCCTTATCTGCTGTTTGTGCAGATGAGAAATAACTCTTACGCCTCTAGTCTCGTCTAGACACAGATGCTCCTCCAACTCCACGGGTTTGCCTACTGCGCTGCCTCTTCTTAGACCGTCCCATATGAGAAGCTCTCATGTGATTGGATCTCTCTCTCTCTCAAAAGTAGAAGCCCGGTCCTGGTAATCAGCTAGGGACTCATAATGGAATCCCGCCATGTATGAACGTGTGCTCTCTCTCAAACGACGAGAGAACAAATACACATGTTGGTCCTCAGATGGTGCAGCTGGACCCAGCAAAGCTAACTCGGTCTAGAAACGGCGGATGGCATCAGTAATAGGCACATACTCAAAGCCAGCCTCCACAAAATCCTGCAGCTTCTCCCTCCTAAGTGAGCCAGGGCAGAACTGCTTTGTAATCATCCGCCTCATGTTGTCATAACTGGTAGCTTTGGTCCGGACAGTCCTCCACCACTAGTGTGCGAGGTCACGAAATAGAGACTAAACTAACTCTATCCGTCTGTCCTCAAGACATTTGATAGACTCCAAAGTTGAGTCTACATGTCCAATCTACACCTCAGTCTCTAACCAATCTCTCCTAAGAAGTGTGGCACTCCCTGCAGGTGAAATGCCTTCAACCAGGCATCTGGTTGAGGCCCTCTAGCCTCCACTGGGATCCGAACTAGATCGATAATACGTGTAGGTACAATTGGCACCCGTGTCACTCCCTGAGATCTATCAGAAGATCCCTCAGGTATTGGTAAATTTGGGGCTCGCCTGCCAGCCCTGATGTTCTCCTCAAAACGTCGGAGGTACTCTCTAAACTCTGGTCCTCCCATGGAGACACGGTCAACGTCATCAGACTGAGCTCGGTGTGAATGATGTCTCACAGATCCACTACTCCTCATCTCTGGGACAAAGTTCTCTACAACCTCCTCATGGATCTCCTCCACCACTGATGGATCAGGAGCGGGAACTGGTCCCTCAGCTACCACACCCGGAGGACGGGGTGGTCTACCTCTACCTCTACCTACATTGGTAGTAGCTCTAGTCCGAGCCATCTGCGGGGCATACACACCTAACTTATAAGGCTCTATATAGGCCATAAGTATATATATATATATATATATATTCAACACATCACGTACATAATCCATCATACATATATACATATCATATCTATACTTCAGAGATCCACAGTAGGAGTGAAGACTTCTCATACATCTAACCTAAAATCACATTTAAAACCAAAACCTTTGAAAACATCAGATCCCATGTAGGTTCTGTTTATTTTACCTATCAGACCTCATTGTAGGTATGAAGTGCCATTGTTGTCAACCTAGGCTTTGATACCAACTGTGTAACACCCCGAATCCGCGGGCCTCAAAGTGCTACATTAGGCTAGAATCTCACAATGGATCGTGACACTAGCCTAAGAACCAGTTAACTGGACCTTACAACATGGCACTAACAGATATAAAATAAAATACATAACACGGTATAAAACTGTACAACCCAAAAGGTAAGACAACATACCCGAGTAAGAAACATAACACCCTCACACAAGAGGTAACAAAAGACCATCCTCACGTAGGAGGGAAAGATAAAAAACCCAAAAGCCCACACAACCGATGTACGAGACTGTAATAGCTAGGATTTCCGAATTCTAATTAATGTTGATTAACTTAATTAGTGATAGTAATTGACATATAACTCGCGAAGATTGCGTAAGTGTTGAGTATAAGTCCCACCGTTATGTTCCTGGCGTAATTTTGGGCTTATGGTGAAATTTTCACTTTTTCCCCCGGGTAATTATTTTTACCCTCCGGTATTATTTGGAGCATTTGGAAGCTCCAATCAATAAAAATTCAGTTGAGAGAAATGATCAGGACATCGGACATGTCCTAGATATGAAATAACCTCGAAAGGCAAAACGACCAAAAGAGTCGTTATTTCGTTTCTTAACGGCTAAGAAAGACGGCTTAGGAATACACGTTTTCCGAGGCAATTGTGGAATAATTATCCCTACGATATTCATGATTTATTGTTCCAATTTCGAGAAGTTTGGAGAAGGGGGTTCCACCCGCCATTGGATCGGTTAAAGGATAATTATCGACTTCGCTAAAGGATAATTATCGACTTCACTATAAATAGCGGAAAATCGTTTATTAATTTATTTCCTTTCACGTTTCCTCGTAAAAACTCTGATTTCTCTCAAACTTTAAACTCAGATTTACTCTCCGTTTCTAGTCCGATTTCAATTCCGTTTGAGTTTCTGGATTCCTCTCTTCATTCTCTTCATATCTGTACCAAGTTTCTGCATTTCCGAGCAGATAAGGACCAGGTCGAGCATATATGTCACCAGGACAGTTCCGTCGCTCAAATTCCGGTGAATTTGATGTTGTACATGCGTAGCCTGTGTCGTTGTAATTCCGAATCTTCTTTTAGATCGTCAATCGGGTTAGTAACGAATAAGTTATGAATTTATTCGTTTTCCGTGCTGCAATTTGGCCTAAATTGACCGTAGGCTTTTCAAAATGGATAATTAGAAATTTCATTATGATCATTATATTATTTTGGTGTTTATGGGTTGTTTGTTTGATGAAATCTGATGACAAGTGGGTTTAGAAATGGCCTGCGGGCAAAACGTTATTCTAGTGAAATTTAATTAATTAATTAAAGATTAATTAATTAAATTAGGATTAAATTTGAGATTGAGGAATACTGATTAGATGCATGTAGGTGTCAGAATGAGTTGAGGATCATGACGATGTTATGGATATCAGTTATGACTTTAAGGTTTAGTATGTGTACGATTATGATGAGTTGTTTTGTTGACACTACTACATTTCTTGCCCTAAAGTAACATTAAACATGTAACATTGTTTAAAATTATTACCTATCTAGTTTCTTGTAACATTTTATAAACTAAGTAATAAAATGCTACATTTTTATATACAATGGTAACACTTTTATAAATTTTGTAACTCTTTTTCTATAGTAACAAAAATCGGAGTCAAATGTAACACAATTTTAGCAAAAATTTTGGGGGGAATTTTTTTGGACCCCCGCGCCAAGGATATTAAAAAAGACTACAGGCTCTTTGTCTTCCACTTTTTCCTCGGTTGAGGCTTCTCTCCATATCAAAACCTAGCCTCAACCGATTGTAAAGGAAGAACAAGCAATCGCCTCTTTCAACGGCCTTCAAATCGCCACCATAGACTCTTCCATCATCAACCCGACGACACCGGATTCCAGCCTCGTTGTCGGCGGCTTCTTCTCGCGGCACCGGATTTGTCTTCTCCCTTTGTCATAGTCCGTATTCGCCAGGTACTTTGCTTTGCCTTTATCTTTTGGATTCCGTCAATGTAAAGCCATGTCCTCCTTCCTCAGGTTGGATCGACTCCGTCTGAACCGACTCAGGCCTTTGGGGTAAGCTTTTCAAGCTCCTATGTCCTTTCTTTCTCCGTTTTACTATCTCAAGCTATGTATTTGTGACAATCCGTTTTCTAGGGTTTCATATTCTCCTTCAAATTTTCATCTCCTCTACTTTCTTTGATTACATCTTCTCCCTTCCGACTCTTGGAGCTTTGGACTCTTCAGTCACTTCATACTCTTGGATGGAGCAACTCCACATCCGAATTAGGTAAATACCATTGATTTAGCTGGATGTTGAAGCATCAATCATGTATGATACTTTAGTTTAAACTTCGGGATTCTACGATATTGGTAAGGGTCTTTATGATGTCTAATTATGTTACTTATGTTACTTGAGTAGAAAATTCTCAAGAATTTTATGTCCCTAAAGGTATTGAAGTTGGACTGGAATTTATGACATTAGATCAGGTGGACGGACCAAGTCAATATAATCCAAGAGCATTTTATTCAACCTTATTTTAAGACTCATGATCAAAATCTTACAGATAGAAATGATCATCCTCTAATTTTGTTGTATTCTAATATTTCCTTTTACTGTGGGAAATTTTTGCTTTCACCTACCTTTTTTGAGGTCCATGTCCATCCTGGACTCCAAGTAGTACATGAGGTGTTTGCAAGGCTACAAGCCTGCAACGTGGTGCGGAGTAGGGAAATTTTACTTGATTTAATCTTTTTGAATGCATTTTTAGTTACTGAATGAATATGTCATTTTTTATACCCTAAGTAGGAAAATAAATTTTAGCATGAATGAAAACATCTTGTTTGATTGCCTACTTTTTCTGTTTGGATAGTACTTTGTCTCCGTCAATATGAAGTTTGTTTCTCTGGGCTCTGTGTTATTTATTATACGGTATTTGACTATCTGCGCACATTCACACTTCTTGTTATAGGAGGTGAGTCCACAACAGACAATTGTTAGATTCTTCACACTAAGGTGAACAAATATAAATCACACAAAGTGGTAGAACCAAGCATATTGCAGGCTATTCATGTGATGTGAAGTTCAATGGTATGTCTGCTTGTTTAACTTTGTTAGTTTGGATATCAATATATTCCTTGCTCTTGAGATGAGTGATGTCAAACAATTGATCTACTAAAGCAAGACAATTTACTTCTATGGAAAAACAAAATGATGAAGCCTTATATTTTATATGCTGCAGGTGCGGTATTTGCTTGTTTTCTAACTTATTGCATTTTATTTCATTGAGTCATTGATTTTATGCATTCAAGGAATGTTAAGAGGGTGTTTGACTCTCATTATTGGAGCTGTTAGTCTTTGAGGGATCGGAAATGGATAGAATCCTCCATTCAATAAAATTTCGTTGGGTTTACAAATGCTCTCGTTATATATTTACTATCACGTAATGCTCAATTATTTTTGGTGCTTTATGAAATTTGGGGAACCACTAATCATCCTACTTGGATTTATATGAAACTTATTTCCTTGTCACATTTGTTTTATATAGAGGTGTTGGATATGTTAATCTACATGGTTGTACAGTTAATTGAAAAGGTTAAGAATCATGACTCACTGTTTTCAATGGAAAATATATTTTGTTTCACAACTTCAAGAGTTAGTTGTACAGTTAATTAAACATTGGAATCTGATGATACCCCATACGAAGAACGTCTTCAATTTGAATTTGTAATGTGTAACATTTCAGCCACAATGGATGAAGTGACAATTCCTGGGGCTCTTGTCCATGATTTAATAGAGCAGGTAACCTTGTCCCTGTTTGAGAGTTATTTGATATGAAGTCTTTGATTTGTTAGCCTATTTCCATATCACTATCAATGTTGTTAACAACAATATCGTAGCACCCTATCTTGTACTTCATTTGTGTTAATATTGCAACCATTATAAGGGTTAAATTTCATAATTTTAATTTCCATATTTGCAGTTCCTATCAACGAAACTTCCAATTGTTGATGCAAGGATGGACTTCAATATTTGAAACAATACTCTTTTCGTCTGCTAGAATTTAGTTGCTACATGAGCTGATTCATCTTCACTTGGACTCTCTCTAGATATGCCAATGGTGTATTCTCTAGATATACTTTCTCTTTGTTACAGGAGCACATTTGAAGAGCAACATAAACAACTACTAAACGGGAACAAATCAATTGAACGGGAGCAAGTCGATTGAAGAACGATTCCTACCATAGCTTTTTTGTACATATGCTAACAGTAGTTTACCATATTTATTCCAATGTAATAGTTAATTTGTTCGATGGTTTCCAATATATTGTACAGTTTAAAGTCATGGCGTGCGTGCGTAGCACGCACGACCAGACTAGTATATATATACACACACGTTTATATGTTTATTATAGCAATCCTATTTTAACAAAATATAATGTAATAGTAACACTTTAAAATAAGGTAACACATTTATTAATTGTAACGATAATTGCAATATGTAACAAAATTTATAAAAGGTAACAGTTTTTGTTAAATGTAATAGTTATGGTTTCAAATGTAACACTTTATTCAGTTGGTAAGAAAATATTACATTAGTGTTAAAAATTGTTACAACAGCTCAAATGCAACGGCATCAAATGTACCGGTTCAAAAATGTTACCTTTTAACGTAATGTAACATTTATTGATGATAATGTAATATTTTTAGGTGATACAATAGCAGGTGAAATGTAGTAGTGTGAGGATATGCCTTAGGCATTTATGAATGTGTTGAGGATCTGAGGTTTAGATTTGAGATATAGGTTGGTTGTGGTTAGTGAGACGAGTCTCCTAACCTTTGCAGTATGTGATTGTGTGTGTATTGCTATTGCAGGCGTTGATTACTCCCCCAAGGGGAAACTGTGACGTGGTACAAGTTACGAGTATATCAGGTAAGTCCATAGGACTTACTTATCGTGCAATTATGGATTGTATGATTGTGATGGTTGTGTGTGTTCATATGATTATGCATTTATAACCTAAACCGGACTAGGTTGACCATTTATTACATTTATTTGGCCAGAGTGTATTATAATGGGCGGTAACCACCGGTCTCCGCCTGCTGGTTAGGAGGAGGTGCTTGGAAGCCAGTAACACAGGGGGGGGACGAGTGACGATCACCCTCAATGCAAACCCCTGTGTTAACGGGGAGAGTGACGAGGTTCTTTAGGTTCCTTGTGTTAAAAAAGAAGTTGAATTAGCAATGGAATAACGTAATGAAAGAGAATAAATGAATGTGTGTGGCATTGCATGTATGAGATGTTGATGTGTGGTTGTGCTATTACCTTCATGCTTTTCATTGTTGTAGCTAACGGTTTCATACCGTGTTGTAGATGATCTGCAGGTTAGGAAGACTGCCGGGTGAGACAGATGGTGTGGCGAGCCGAGGACTTCTGTACATTAGGATGCGCGGGATATGGGATCTTTTGTATCAGATGTTGTGGTTTGATGTTTTGTACTCGGTTCTGAGTTTGTAAACTCTTTTGATGTATCATATACAGCTTTTATGTATTTGGGTTTAATCTACCTGTGCGTTGTTGTAAGATCCAGTGAACTTGTTGTCAGGCTAGGGTCATGATCCATTGTGAGATCCTAGCCCAATGTGACACTCCAAGTCCCGTGGATTTGGAGTGTTACAGAGACGTCCTCGGCCTGACACTGTGCTACATCACCCAGTAGCATGCCTATCCTGTCGGGCATCTACAACATGGTAATAAACCATTAGCTATCCATACACATATATAGAGTAATGCATAAGTACAATCACAAATAAGGAAGGATAAATACATCAACATGCTTCCACTCATTTACCCATTTATTCAACTAAATATAATGGTCATTCTCTCCAAACGTATATATATATATAATATATATGAAACTATGTGACACGAGGACCGATACATCCTCGCCTCTGAGCCTGCTAGCCAACCGTACTAGTATCGGTCATACGGACTTACCTCAACTTCGCTCACAACTCAACCACGATCACCTCTACATTGGAGGGACAACACAACCTATAAACAAGACATAAGGAGATATATCAGACTCCTAACCACATAAAGGTCACATCTAGACCCCAAAGGGATCCAAAGGATCAACCTCAACCTCACTCACAACCTAACGAACCTCAAAAGCCATACAAGGCATAAACCGATCATAAACATCATCAAAACTCAACCTCACACATCAAGCATGATCCTAAACACTCATACTAGGAAAGGAGGGAACAAAGGCTCCCTAAGGAAGGCCTAGAAGCAACACACACCTGCAGAACCAAAGGAAACACCAAGCTGGTGTAGGTGGGCACAAGGGCGGCTCACTGGTGGCGTAGGGCCGGTGCACTGGCCGGCGTAAGGGCGGCTGTAGGGTGGCGCAGGGGCCGCTGGTGTGCGGAAGACACCACTTCATCTCCTTCTTCACTTCTAACTTTGATTCTCTACTCTTCTTCACTCCAACAACATACATGTGTGACATACATATATATACATCAACATAAGCCAAATCAAGGCTGAACATGAACCAATCCTAAGGAAGGCTAAACTAAGCTAAGGAAAGAGAGAAAAGATGAAGAAAAGAAGAAACGATGTAGAGAAGCCATGGAAGCTTACCAACACGCACTCCAAGAGATCAACACAGCATCAACAACACCCTCAAGCTTGCTCCATAAGGCACATCATCATCAGCAGCATCAAATTCAACCAATGCTAGCAAGATCTCTTACCAAATGCTCACAAAACTCAACAAAGATTAACCAAGGTGATCCAAAGGAGAAGAGGAGAAGAAAATGTACATAAGGAGAGAGAGTGAGTTTGAGATAGGTAAACCCTCATTAGGGTAAGAGAAGAAGATATATATAGGAGGTGAAAGACTAAAGCACGGGTCAAAGGAGTCAAAGAAGACGGCTGCAGCACACAGAGCCGCAGGGGCGGACCTTGTGAGCCGCAGGGGCGGACCTTGTGAGCCGCAGGGGCGGACAAGGCTAGGCGCAGGGGCGCCCCCTGGGTCACGCAGGGGCGACTCAGGCATAAACCTGGCCCCTCTGCTCCCTCTCTCAACACTCAGTAACTAAGCTCTTACATAGGTAATAAAGGTTTATCCTTTATTGGGGTTTGAGTGTGCCTTCATCCCATGTTTGAGAGTTAGCTTGAGACTTACCAGAAAAGGTTGATTTATCCCCTTGGTGGTGTGTTGGTTTGAGATTATACTTTCTTTCCTTAGTACCTTGAGACTTACCCGGTGATCTATTCCCACCTTAGAAACACCTTCCCTTTGCAAACCTCATCTTTTTCTGCGTTATCTTTTGAGATCTTGAGTCGGAACCACAATCGTATGCTATAATCCCTAGAATCCGCATTCCCTTTACGTGGTTATTACTTCATCTTTGATATATTTGCTTTGTTTCTTGTTTTTAATTAACAACCTGAATTACCGATCTTTGTTTCACCATAGTCATTGTGTTGGACCCTGGAATTCTTCCTTTTATTACAATCGATCCGTGCACTGCGGGTTCGCTTATTTGCAATTATTCTTAGTATAAATATTAAAGCTTGCACACACCTTTTGGAGCGAACAAACGCATTCCATCAGCTGGGAGTACCACCTTTCTTTGGGAAGGTGGGATTGGAGACGGAGGTTTGTATTGAACATGTGGACCCAACTTTGGAGTCTATCAGATGTCCTTAGGATGGACGGGTAGAGGTAGTACAGTCTCTATACCGTGACTTAGCATATCAATGGTGGAGGAACATGCGGGGTCGAGCCACTAGTTATGATCAGATGAGAGACATGATTAGGGAGCGTTTATGCCCTGTCTCAGTGAGGAAGAAGAAACTACAGGACTTGATAGCATGAATTATAGTCTATATTTTGGTACCTGTTTAAACGTTTTATCTTCAATAATCTGCATGTTTGGATGTATATTATGTGATTATATTGTCGTTTCATCTACCTTTGCGGGAATCGAGGTCTACACCAAGTTTCGTTGTAACCGTAGGTAAAATTGCACGTTTTGCATCAAAATGGAGCTAAATGAGTTAAGGAGTCATTGGAGCTACATTCAGGAGCTTAAGGAAGAATCCAGGAAGCATGGAATTGGATTAAAGATTTACTTTGGACCAGATTTGAGAGATTTCACATTCAGTTTAGAGCCACCTCGGTCAGCTACAATACCATCTCGACCGAGGTTATCCAGAGCAGCGTCCCGACCGAGGCGAACACCTTGGACGCGGAGAGATATATTTTATTCTTGGCTGAGATCTTTTATTTTTGGAAGGAGGGATCTTATATTTTTAGGCTGGATTTCTGGAAGAAAGATCATATATTTTAGGAATTTATTTATGAGAGATAGATATATTTTATTAGAAAAATATATTTTTAAGATATCTTATCTTTGGAGGGTAGTTTTCCTGTATAAAGGGTTGGATTTTCCACAAATCCAACATCCGCTAACGGCAAGAGGCCGCATACAGCAGTTAGGAAGGATTGAAGGAAGGTTGAAGGAAGGAAGTTGATAGCTTTTATAGCTTTTATGAAGGGTCTTGTAAGACTTTCTTAGATTCCCTTCTTGTTGATTGTCTTATTGGATTGTGATCCAAGGAACGCTTGTTTGTTTGATAATTGATTCAGTTATTGAAGCCTTTTTCTCAAGGTTTTTGTGTTCAATTATTCACCTTCTTCCCTTATATTTGATTATTGCTTTCATGATGATGATTGGCTAATATCTGTGTGTGATTCTAGGGTGATTGGCTGAAGGTTGTGGGAAAAACAATGATAGAATAATCTTAAATTCCAGTAGGACCTTGAAAGTTCGAGTCTTTATCCTTAACCCTAGAACATCTCGCTCAGTCGATGAACATCTCGGTCGGGGTGGAATTCGTCTGACCGAGGTGACCTTTCTTATCCGAAACTGAGAGTTAAGTTTTAGAGTTTTCCAAATCCTATTCTTATTATACCTTTCCTGCTTCAATGCAAGCTTAGAATGAGACTTACCCGCTAATTCCTCTGTTTGTTTACCGATGATCATAAGTGTAGGTAATAAAGGTTTATCCTTTATTGGGGTTTGAGTGTGCTTTTATCCCATCTTTGTGAGTTAGCCTAAGACTTACCTGGTAAAGGTTGATTCTATTCCCTTAGTTGGAGTGTTAGTTTGAGATTATAGTTCCTTTCTTTAATTCATTAAGACTTACCCGGTAATAGGAGTTACGGTTTGGGATTAGTGAGTAGTGAGACTTACCCGGTGATCTATTCCACTTTAGTAACACCTTCCCTTTGCAAAATCTCAGCTTTGTCCACTTATCGTTAGATCTTGAGTTGGAACCACAACTAGATGCTTTAATCCCTAGAATTGCATGTTTCCTCAATTGCCTTTTTATCATCTTTGATTGTTTTAATCGCTTTTGTTGTTAGTAATTACATAGATTACCTATACCTGCTTAGGTTTCAGCTAAGTCCCTGAGATCGACACCCCGGAATTTCTTGCTTTTACTACGATTGACCCGTACACTGCGGGTTCGCATCCTTGTTTTTAGCAAACGTCTTGGGTTATAAATTTAAAGCTTGCACACACCATTTGGAGCGAACAAGTTTTTGGCGCCGTTTCCCGGGACTTGGTCTAGACCAAGCCGGTTGCGGTGATCTTTCGGGGCGCTTGCCCCTGTTTCTACTAACCACTCTACTTGAGTGACTTTCGCAGGTTCTTTTTCTTAGGTTTATGCGAAGAACCCGTGCTGGGAAGGAAATCGTTCCCTACGATCCAGAACCAGAAAAGACATACAAAAGACGCTTGAAAGAAGCGAAGATGGCCAATTAGGATAATCGCAATCTTGAGGCCGAATTGAAGGAGGGGATGCAACAACTACGCCTCAATAAATAAGAACCGTGACTAGAAAGGGAAGAAACTCGCACAAGGACTGAGGCGATCGAAGCAGATTTGGCGGCTTTACGAGACTAGTATCTACCTTGACCGAACCCAGATCCTCGACCGAGGCAAGACCCTGTTCTAGATCCTTGACCGAGGCATAATCCAGTACCTGCTGCCCCGGCCGAGATACTTCCATCTTGGATGCCAGTCTGAGATGCTCTTTTTGCAGGTATTCCACAGACCCTAGGGCAAAGGATGGACCCCAATCAGCAACTGAGGCGTCCATAAGTCAACCTAGGTGATCCAGCGGACCATGATTATGAGCTTCGACCGCAAGTTCTTTCCATGATTCGTCAATGCCAGTTTGGAGGGCTAGAGAGGGAATCTCCTCATCAACATCTACAAAACTATGAGATCTTGATGGAGACCTTGAGACCTTCAAGGCTGGAAAACAACAATTACAAGCTAAGGCTTTTCTACTTCTCTTTAAAAGATAGATCTTACTTGGTATCAATCTCTTCCTCCAAGAAAGATCAATACTTGGGAGGAGTTGACGACGGAGTTCTTAACTAAATTCTTTCCCCCCTCTAAAACCGCAGAAATGAGAGGGAAGATTAATGCATTCATCATGAAGGACAAGGAGAGCTTGTCCAAGTCATGGGAGAGATTTAAAGACATTCTTTTGGATTGCCCACATCATGGGATTCCAAAGATAGAGTTGTTGGAGATATACTTCAAGGGACTGGACGGAAACACCCAGTTCAACCTTCAACTACTATCCGCCGGCACGTTCATGGACATGCCGATTGACGAAGCTTGGGAGTTCATAGAGAAGCAAGCTTTGCACATGGAGAAATATTCCCACCAAGGAGCTGAAGGTGGAGTTAAAAGAGTCAACTTTCAAGATGCTCCACCTAACAATGATCAACTCACTTCTTTGAAGAATGATGTGAAGCAATTGAAAGATCTTTTGGTTGCTCAAACCAAGAAAGAAGATGAAGGATATCAAGGCTCGAGGAACAAGAATGGGTACCGGAACAACAACGGTTCCCGGAACATCAACTACAATAACAATAGAGGATCCAACAACAATAATTGGTGGGCAAACAACCAAAATTCGGGTAACCCTTACTCTAACTCCAATTCGAATGACTCCTCTAATCCTTTCCTCTCTTCCTCTTCTTCTTCTACTCCATTGAAAAGCCAGGAGCAAGGATCGAGTTCGACCCAGCCGGAAAAGAAAGATGCGGTGCTGGAGGCCATCTTGATCAAACTTAACTCTATGGAGACATCCATGACTTCATTTTCGAAGGCACAAAAAGCCTTAGAACAACAATTCTTTAACAAGGCGAATGAAGCGCCAAGAGACCCAAGGAAGCTTCCAGCAAGGACGGAAAGCAACCCCAAGGGACAGATCATGGCAATAACGACGATAAGTGGACTAAAGACTGCAGATCCAGTGCCTCGGTCGATGCCAGTACAGACGAAGACCACCTTGGTCCAGATACAGTCGAAGAACACTTCGGCCGAGATGCCAACCGAGGTGGAGCCACAAAGAGCGGAGGAGAAAACTGAAGTTTATGTTCCACCTCCTGCATATAAACCACCACTTCCATTCCCCAGTCAAGGGCCAGAGCACATCTAGACAAACATTTTGGTAAGTTCCTTGACTTGATGAATAAACTACACATTAATATCCCTTTCCTTGATGCTATTCTAGGGATGCCCGCCTGATAATACGATTTATGACTTAGGTTTAGGAACTCATTTAGATAGTTTTTCTGCTCATTCATGAATGGTTTGCACTAGTTCATGACGATTTGCACTCAATTCATGTATTTTGTCGAGATAGACGTCTACACGGACTTTTGCATGTTTTGTAGGTATTTTGGGAGATTTAGGAGCTTAATTGATATATTCGAGGATCGTTCCTCGAGATGACACACCTTCGGACTCATTAGGATGCAAGCTAGGAGCTAAGGAGGACACTTGGGACCTTGTTGATGCATGACATGCACCAAATCGTGACTTAATGATCCAAAACAAGCTGAGGCACCAAAACCACGGCCACTGGGACTCCCACGGGTGTGGAAATGGGCCGTGGTTTTTGCCAGACAGTTGTGACAGCTGTCCCACGATCTTCATGGCCGACTCTTGCAAATTTGGAGGATAAAAGGTGGTCCTCCAAGGCTGTTAGGACAGAATCCTCACTCCCATTCTCTCCCACACTCTCAACAACAAAGATTTGCTCATTGGAAGATTAGATTGGAGCTACCATTGGAGAATAAGAAAGGCTTCCATTGGAGAAGAAGAAGAAGCACACTAGTTCATAGTTCTATAGTCATTTGAGTGATTTGGAGTGAAACGTTTTGCAAGGTTTTGAAGAATCGATTAAACCTTCTTTTGAAGGGTTGTAAGTCTTTCTTAAACTCACATTCAACTTTAATTTCTTGTTCACTTGTTTCATCTCTCTTTCATTTCATCTTCTTGCCATGGATTCTATGATTTTATGCTTTGTTGAGTTTGATTATTAAGATGCATGTTGTAGGCTAAATAGATGCGATTCTAGGGTAAGGAAAAGATGATTATGGCTTGGACTATGATAGAATGGACTTAGATGTATCTTTGGATGAATTATTTGCTCGAGCCTAGCCTCTGTTGTAAACCACGGTTTGTTCTATACATTCCACGGTCGTGGTTCTTGATGAACAACCCGTGATTTTGACTGACTTGCTTGTTTTGATGAATCTAAGTACTAGGATGTTAGATTGTTGAAATCCTAGTGTTTGTTGAGCTAAACATATCCTAGGGTGACCTAGTGTTAGCAACTAAGAGTTAGAAGAGACCTACCCGGTGATTCTTGCTCTTAGATACTGAAGATGACGAACTCTAGGTATTAGTGAGCCTCACAAGCCTCTATTGGACTGAGTGTGCTAGGATAGGTGTTTAGGACTTGCCTTCCCGAGACTTACCCGGTAAGGAGAGGTTAGATCCCTAGATAACCATCCGGTTTGTGTAGAATTCCTATCCTTAGGCTCTTTGAGACTTAGCCGGTGATGAGACCTTAGGAACGGACTAGTGGACCATGAGACCTACCCGGTGATTGATCCCAATCTAGAAACACTCACTCCCAACATACTATAGTTGATCCAAGGAATGATTAGATAGCTTGAGTCCTATGCCATAACAGGAATTTACAACCCCTAGAATCCGCCTTTCTCTCTTTGATCAAATATTTCGTGTTTGCTTTGTTTATTTGTGTTTTAGCTTGATCCTTAGTTTGTTTTGTTATATTATATCATTGTGATCCTTGATTGATCATCACACAAAACCAAACCCAAAAATATTGAGATTTTCATTTATTTGTTTCTTTCTCTTTTCTTACCCTAGATCTTCACTATCCTTAGTCATTAATCGGTTCAATCTCACCTCAGTCTTTGTGTTCGACCTCGGAATACTATCCCTACTACAAAACGTCCCGTACACTGCGGGTTCGCTAGGAGTTAGGAGAAATATATCGAGTATAAATTTAAGGCTTTTTGCGTGTCACGTTCTTAGCGTACCAAGTTTTTGGCGCCGTTGCCGGGGACTAGGTGAAGATTGAGTCATTGTTTGTGATTGTTTATAGTGTAGGTCTTTCTTGTTGCTTTTGATCTCGTTTGGTTTGTGTCTTTGCTTTTCAGGACATCTCTCACTCTTTAGGTGCATGCGAAGATCTCGTGGCAAGGATTTATCTCCATTCGATCCCGAACCGGAGAAAACCCTTAGATCTAGATCCAAGAGCATTAGAAAGGGAAAAGAGATGGCCGGAAGAGATCTCCAAGCTGAGTTTGATGAGGCTTTAGAGCAAATTAGGCTAAGGGATGAAGCCTTGGAGAATGAAAGGAGACTTGCCAATGAGAGGCAAGAAGCAACTAGGAGGGAGATTGAAGAGATTAGGCAAGCTCTTGTGCAAAGAGAGCTTAATCGTCAACAACCTCCACCTCCACCACAACCGCAGCCGGTGGTCAATAATCGGGTTGTGCCTATTGCTATTGAAGAGCCACAAACGTTAGGGCAACGTATGGATCCGGCACAAAGAGCACACCGTCCGGGTGTGAACTTAGGAGATCCCACAACCTATGATTACGAGCTCCGCCCTCAAGTTCTACAAATGATCCGGCATAATCAATTTGGAGGGATGGAAGGAGAGTCTCCTCATCAACACTTGATGAACTATGAGATCTTGATGGAGACTCTAAGACCGCCTAGATTAGAGAGCAACAACCATAATCTTAGGGCTTTCTCCTTCTCACTTAAGGATAAAGCATTGGCTTGGTATCAATCTATTCCACAAGGGCGAGTGAGTACTTGGAAGGAGATGACAACTGAGTTTTTGACTAAGTTCTTCCCACCTTCCAAGACTACTGAGTTAAGAGGGAAGATCAATGCCTTCGTGATGAAGCATAGAGAGAGTCTATTCAAGTCTTGGGAGAGGTTCAAAGACCTTCTCCTAGATTTTCCACACCATGGTATACCGAAAATAGAGCTATTGGAGATCTACTTCAAAGGACTTGATGAAGATAGCCAATTCAAGCTTCATTCTCTTTCCGGTGGGACTTTCATGGAAAAGAATGTTGATGAAGCTTGGGAGTTTGTAGAGAAACAAGCTTTAGTGATTGAGAAGTACTCCCATAGGAAGAGTGATGGGAGGAAAGAGGGAGCATATGAGGTGAGTGAAGTCACCATGAGTAACTTCAAGCTTGACGCCATCAATAATGAGTTGAAATCTTTGAGGGAGTTGTGTGCTACAACCTTGAAGAATCAAGCAACCCCTCAAGTGCAAGTGCAAGCAAACTTATCTTCTAAGGAGGAAGATGTGAACTACATGGGAAGGGGAAACTACAACAACTATCAAGGCCCAAGGAACATCAACAACAACCGGCAATTCAACAATTACCGGCCTAACCACAACCATCCCGGGTTTTCCTATTCTAACCCGGATGGAGCCTTGAACCCTCCCGCTTCCACAAGCGCAGCTCCACCACCAAAGGCTTCACAAGAACCTCCACCCGGATTTACTCAACCTCCAAAGGATAGAACCGAGATGATGTTTGAGCAATTGCTTGGAAGGTTGAGTGGTCTTGAGAGCACGATGACTTCTATTTCTAAGGCTCAAAAGGTTTTGGAAGCACAAGTGTTCCAAAAGGCGGGTGAAGCTCATAGAGATCCGGGAAAGCTCCCGGGAAGAACCGAAGAAACCCGAGAGGCCAAGTGTTGGCCATCACAACAAGGAGCGGGTGGAGCATGAAGGATCCCTTACCGAAGGAAAATGACAAGGGGAAGCAAGTAGTGGTGGAGGATGAGCCATTGCAAGAAGAAGCAGGCAAGAGCAAGGATGTCGAGCCAACATATGTGGCACCACCTCCATTCAAGCCACCACTACCGTTCCCACAATAACGAGCAAGGGCTCGCTTGGACAAACACTTTGGTAAATTCCTTGAACTTATGTCTAAATTGCATATTAACATTCCGTTCATGGATGCTATTTTAGGTATGCCGGCATATGGCAAGTTTTTGAAAGAAATACTCTCCAACAAAAGGAAGTTGGAAGAGTATGGGGAAGTGAGGATGACGAAGAGATCCTCGGAATTGATTCAAACCATGCGGGAGGAGAAGCCTCCTAAGCTAAGAGATCCGTGATCCTTTTGTGTGCCAATTGGAGTGGGAGAAGTGAAGTATGAAGCCCTATGTGATCTTGGGGCAAGTGTAAGCATTATCCCGCTTGCACTTTGCAACAAGGTTGGGCTAGGAGAGCCAAAGCCGGTCAATATGACCCTTTACATGGCAGACCGTTCAATCACTCACCCGGTTAGAATCTTGGAGGGCATACCGGTGCAACTAGGGAAGTTCTATGTGCCCATAGACTTCGTAGTTTTGGACATCCCGGCGGACTATCCGGTTCCCATCATCTTAGGGAGACCTTTCCTAGCCACTTCCGGATGCTTGGTAGATTGTAAGAATAGAATTCTCTCCTTCAATATTGGAGAAGAGAATATCAAGTTCAAGTTGTCCACAATGATGAAGGGGCCAGCCCTTTGTGAAGATGTGTTCAACATTGTCGAGCAAGAGGAGTCTAGAGAAGTTGTGAGCTCGATCTTGATCAAGGACCCCTTGGAGAAGGTTCTTAGCTTAAGTTTGATGGAGGAAGGAGTGAAGGAGGCTTGTAATGAAGAAATCAAGGCTTTGGAATCATTGGAAAAGGAGACAAGAGCTGAATTTGAAGCACATGAAGGTGTGCTGAATTTCTACAAGAACCACGGCCAGGGACCAAGAACCACGCCTGTGGAAAGTCCCGTGGAACTCTCTGGAATGCTCAAAAAGGCTAGCTTTGCAAGTTCCATGGCCGTGGTTGTGCCAGAGCCCGTAATTTTGCCCGTGGTTTCCCTAGAAACTGCATTGGTTGTTGATCAAGCTTCAAGGAACCTTGAAGAGTCTTCCATGGCTTTGGATTCATCTCAACCAACATTATATGGGTCGTCTCCACTCGATAAAGGTCCTCCTAAACTTGAACTCAAACCCCTCCCCTCTCATCTTAAGTATGCTTTTCTTGGTGATAATTCTACATATCCGGTGATTGTTAATGCATGCTTGAATGATGATGAGTTGAATAGATTGTTGCATGAGTTGAGATTGCATAGGAAGGCTATTGGCTATACCATTGATGATTTAGTTGGCATTAAACCTTCTTTGTGCATGCATAAGATCTTAATGGAAGATAATCATAAACCTTCAATTGAACCTCAAAGAAGACTAAACCCTATCATGAAAGAAGTAGTCAAGAAAGAGATCCTTAAATTGCTAGATGCGGGAATCATTTTCCCGATTTCGGATAGTAAATGGGTTAGTCCCGTGCATGTGGTTCCTAAGAAGGGTGGGATGACCGTAGTAACCAATGAGAATAATGAACTAATTCTAACTAGAACGGTTACAGGATGGAGGATGTGCATAGACTATAGGAAACTAAATGTTGCCTCTAGGAAAGATCACTTCCCTCTTCCCTTTATTGACCAAATACTAGAGAGATTAGCTCAACATTCTCACTTTTGCTACTTAGATGGTTAAAGTGGATTCTTCCAAATCCCTATTCACCCCGATGATCAAGAGAAAACCACATTTACATGTTCTTGGGGTACATTTGCATATAGGAGAATGCCATTTGGGTTGTGTAATGCACCCGCCACCTTTCAAAGGTGTATGATTGCTATCTTTTCAAAGTATATTGAAAACATCATGGAAGTGTTTATGGATGATTTTTCTGTTTATGGATCTTCCTTTGATGATTGTTTGGCTAACTTGTCTCTAGTACTAAAAAGATGTGAGGAGACTAATCTAGTCTTAAATTGGGAAAAATGCCACTTCATGGTAAGTGAAGGCATTGTGTTGGGACACTTGGTGTCCAACCGTTGCATTGAGGTTGATAGGGCTAAGATAGAGACGATAGAGAAGTTGCAACCACCTGCCTCGGTGAAAGGGGTAAGGAGTTTTTTAGGGCATGCCGGTTTTTACCGGAGATTCATTAAAGATTTCTCTAATATTTCTAAGCCTCTTACTAACCTACTAATGAAAGATGTTGAGTTTGTTTTCTCCAAGGATTGCCTTGAGGCTTTTTGTAGGTTGAAGAATGCTTTGATCTCCGCACCTATCATGCAACCACCGGATTGGAGTTTATCGTTTGAGATCATGTGCGACGCGAGTGATGTAGCCGTTGGGGCTGTTTTGGGACAAAGGAAAGATGGGCTTACACATGCCATCTATTATGCTAGCAAGACTCTAGATGAAGCCCAACTCAATTATGCTACCACCGATAAGGAGTTGCTAGCGGTGATGTATGCATTCGAGAAGTTCCGCTCATATCTTGTTGGAGCGAAGGTCATTGTGTATACGGATCATGCTGCGATCCGTTATCTCCTTACAAAGAAGGATGCCAAGCCTCGGTTAATTCGGTGGATCCTTCTTCTTCAAGAGTTTGATTTGGAAATCCGGGATAAGAAAGGGTCCGAAAATTCTGTGGCGGATCACCTTAGTAGACTCCCACCATTGGAGCTTGAGAGAGATGACATCCCGATTGATGACTCATTCCGGGATGAGCAATTGCAATTGGTAAAGGAGTGCTTGTTCCAAGTGTCTACAGGAAGTGAGCCATGGTATGCCGACATTGTGAACTATCTTGTGTACAAGGAAGTGCCTCCCGGTTTGTCATATGCCTAGCGGAAAAAGTTCTGCAAGGATGTGAGGCATTACTATTGGAGTGAGCCGCTTTTATTCAAGAGGGGACCGGATGGAGTTTTTAGAAGATGCATACCGGAGGATGAGGTGGAGAGTGTGATCCGCCATTGTCACTCCTTGCCATGTGGAGGCCATGCTAGCTCACATAAGACATGTGCTAAGGTGTTGCAATCGGGTTTCTTTTGGCTGAGTTTGTTCAAGGATGTGTAGAATTTTGTGGTAGATTGTGATGCTTGCCAAAGGACCGGCAATATCTCAAGGAGGAATGAGATGCCCTGGAACAACATACAAGAGGTGGAGATATTCGATGTGTGGGGTTTGGACTTCATGGGGCCGTTCCCCTCTTCATGTGGCAACCTTTACATCCTATTGGCGGTGGACTATGTTTCGAGATGGGTGGAGGCAATCGCCTCTCCTACAAATGATGCCAAGGTTGTGGTGCGGTTCTTCAACCGAGTGATCTTTCCTAGGTTTGGAACACCAAGGGTGATCATAAGTGATGGAGGGAAGCACTTCACCAATAGGAACTTTGGGGCACTTTTGGCTAAGTATGGGGTGACTAATAAGGTGGCAACACCTTACCATCCCCAAACTAGTGGCCAAGTGGAGATCTCCAACCGGGAGATAAAGGGGATTCTTGAGAAGACGGTTTCTAGGACGAGAAAGGATTGGGCTATGAAGCTCGAGGATGCCTTGTGGGCTTATAGAACCGCTTTCAAGACACCGATTGGCACCACTCCTTACAAGCTAGTTTATAGAAAGTCTTGCCACCTTCCGGTAGAAATGGAGCATAGAGCGTATTGGGCCATAAGGTGGTTGAATTTTGACCTCAAGGAGGCCGGTGAGAAGAGGTTGCTTGATATGTACGCTCTTGAGGAGATCCGGTTGGATGCCTATGAAAACGCCTGGATTTACAAAGAAAGGACCAAACGTTGGCATGATAAGTGTCTCATCCCGAAAGAGTTGAGTGAAGGCGACCTTGTCCTTCTCTTCAACTCAAGGTTGCGGCTCTTCCCCGGAAAGTTAAAGTCAAGATGAACGGGTCCTTATGTGGTGAAGAAGATCTTTCCCCATGGAGCGGTTGAGATAGGACGGGAGCATTGTGGAGATTTTAAGGTGAATGGGCATCGGTTGAAGAAGTATATCCCCGGAGCTCCGGTGGATATGGTTTCCCCACTTCACCTAGAGTGAGACGCCCCCGCGTTTGGTCAAGCTAATGACCTTAAAGAAGCGCTTGATGGGAGGCAACCCATTGGTAACGTTTTTTCCCTTTTTTGTTTTTGTTTTGATTTTTCTGTTTTTGTGTGTTTGGTGTGCTTTGTGTGTGTGCTAGAGTCTTGGTAGCATGGAACCCTTGCATGGCATGTGGATGATGATGATGAGTCCCTCATCAATTGTGGGTGGAGCGGACGCAGAACTTGGACGGCTAGCGGTGCCTAGCGCGGGTCCCGACGCCATAACGAATACTTTGAGCTCTCTACCATCGTTGATAGGTTCTTCCGCCATAACTCCACTTGAATGATCCCAAATACCAAAGCAAACCATTTTACATTGTGAGAACCCTCTTTCACTCTTCTTTACTTCATTTACACATTGGGGACAATGTGTTTCTAAGTATGGGGTGGGGTTTGCATGATCTTTTGCATGATTAACATCTAGGATAGTTTAATATTGTCACATGTCTTGCATTGTACATAGATATTTCGAAAAATCCAAAAAATCAGAAAATTTAAAAATTTTTAGTGCTTCTAAGCTTGGGAATGACTTTTATGATGAAATTGTCTTGTGATTTGGCTATGGATGGCCTTATGTGTTGAATTGATGTATGCATATGTAGACTTGAAGTACTTGTCTTCAATTCCATGAATGGATTGTGCTCATGATGCTTGCCTTGATTGGATTGTGGATTGAAAGTCGAAATTACATGCTAGTTCTTCCACATAATCTAGGAGTGATTAAGGCAATTCATCTTTCTCTACTTCTCATCTTGATCATGTTGTTTGAGCACCTCAATTGATATAAATTTGACCTCTTTTGACCCATCCAGGAATAGGAGCATGTTAGTGTGTTGATGTGTGTGAAAAGCAAGTGTGGGGTGAAGTTGTTGATGGATGAATGTTATGAATGAAGTGCTGAATTTGTTATGAAAAGTGTAGACAAAAATATAGGTTTGGGGACGTTGGTTTAAATGATGAGTAACTCGGCACCATTCACATAATCGGGTGTTTGTGCCTTGCCAAAGTCAAATAAACCGATAGTCCTAACGAGCTTTGGTATGTGTGCCCGGTGTGGATGCACCTCGAAAAATAAAAAAAGCCCGAGGACGGCTAATCACCAAGGTTTCGGCTTTTGTACACCAATGCCATTGTTTCAAAAATAAGTGAAAGAAAAAGAAAAGAAAAGAAAGAAAAAAACGGAGAAAATATACACTTGTGGGAAGTTGATAAAAATGTGAAGTTGTGAAGTTAGTTCCATTCCCGGATTAGCATCACATAGCCTAGAAGAATTCCCACCTAATCACAACGTTTCTTGGCCTTTTATTTCACAAGCCCTTGTGACCTATTTGCATGTGTGTAAGACTTAGTGATCTAGATTGGATATGCTCATGATCATCTTGACTTCTTCATTTTTACATTTCATGCATGTCTTCGAGTTAAGTACAATTGTCTTTCCGTGCCTTCATTTATTTGATGCATGATCGCTTGTCCATTGCCATGAAACATGACTATGAAGGTGATCCAATATTATAAGCACAACTCCAAAAAGATTTTGTTGTTTTTCTGCATACATAAATCCTGTCATCTCTTAGTCTATAGTTGGGGACTTGCTCGGGGACGAGCAAACCTTAAGTATGGGGTATTTTTGATAACACGATTTATGACTTAGGTTTAGGAACTCATTTAGACAGTTTTTCAGCTCATTCATGCATGGTTTGCACTAGTTCATGAAGATTTGCACTCAATTCATGTATTTTGTCGAGATAGACGTCTACACGGACTTTTGCATGGTTTGTAGGTATTTTGGGAGATTTAGGAGCTTAATCGATACATTCGAGGATCGTTCCTCGAGATGACACACCTTCGGACTCATTAGGATGTAAGCTAGGAGCTAAGGAGGACACTTGGGACCTTGTTGATGCATGACATGCACCAAATCGTGACTTAATGATCCAAAACAAGCTGAGGCACCAAAACCACGGCCATTGGGATTTCCACGGGTGTGGAAATGGGCCGTGGTTTTTGCCAGACAGTTGTGACAGCTGTCCCACGATCTTCATGGTTGACTCTTGCAAATTTGGAGGATAAAAGGTGGTCCTGCAAGGCTGTTAAGACAGACCCCTCACTCCCATTCTCTCCCACACTCTCAACAACAAAGATTCTCTCATTGGAAGATTGGATTGGAGCTACCATTGTAGAGAAGAAAGGCTTCCATTGGAGAAGAAGAAGAAGCACACTAGTTCATAGTTCTATAGTCATTTTGAGTGATTTGGAGTGAAACGTTATGCAAGGTTTTGTAAGAATCGATTAAACCTTCTTTTGAAGGGTTGTAAGTCTTTCTTAAACTCACATTCAACTTTGATTTCTTGTTCACTTGTTTCATCTCTCTTTCATTTCATCTTTTTGCCATGAATTCTATGATTTTATGCTTGTTGAGTTTGATTATTAAGATGCATGTTGTTGGCTAAATAGATGCGATTGTAGGGTAAGGAAAAGATGGTTATGGCTGGACTATGATATAATGGACTTAGATGTATCTTTTGATGAATTATTTGCTCGAGCCTAGCCTCTGTTGTAAACCACGGTTTGTTCTATACATTCCCCGGCCGTGGTTCTTGATGAACAACCCGTGATTTTGACTGACTTACTTGTTTTGATGAATCTAAGTGCTAGGATGTTAGATTGTTGAAATCCTAGTGTTTGTTGAGCTAAACCTATCCTAGGGTGACCTAGTGTTAGCAACTAAGAGTTAGAAGAGACCTACCCGGTGATGAGACCTTAGGAACGGACTAGTGGACCATAAGACCTACCCGATGATTGATCCCAATCTAGAAACACTCACTCCCAACATACTATAGTTGATCCAAGGAATGATTAGATAGCTTGAGTCCTATGCTAAGCATGTCCACGGGTGGGACCCGCCGGGTCGACGGGTCCGACCCGCCGGGTCATGGGTCCGGGGAGGGTGACCCGGACCCGTGTATCTAGCCGACCCGCCGGGTCGGCCACGTGGCACGTTAGATTAAAAAAAAAAAATGTAAATAAACTTTAAAAAATTAGAAAATAAATATATCATTAAAATTGAACTTAAGTCCAATTTTTCTAAGTTTAAGTCCTCTATTTATTAGTTTATAAAATTCTTTTTTAAACTTAAGTTACATAAGTTTAAGTAATTAAGTCTTAAACTTTAAAAAAAAAAAAAAAAAAGGGAAGAATTGGGCTTGAACCGGAATTCCGGTTGCCTACGTATCCTCTCGGGGAGGAGGAATCAAAGCCCACGTAGTTCTCTTACCTTTGTTTATATCCCCGATTGGCTCTTACCTTAGTCGGACTCTCCCGCCGATACATCCGATGGCGTTTGTTGTCGCTCGTCGTCATCTTCGTCGCCTTCCTCCGCCGAGAGGTTGTTCTTTTGTGTTTGCATTTCCGCTTTCCTCCAATCGGCTAGGAGGACTTGTGCCTCCAACGTCTCGGGCAACATGTTAGATCTCGTCGGATCGAGCACCTTTCCACTCTGGCTGAAGGTTTGCTCCACCGCTACCGTTGAGGCGGGAACGGCGAGAATTTGTGCCGCGATCCTTGAGAGGGTAGGGAACCTCATTCTCTCCGGTCGGCTCCACCATTCTAATATGTTGAAATCCTCCTCTTCTTCATCATTGGCAAACTCAAAAGAAATGGTTAGATATTCGTCGAGTTCCGAGTTGGAACTCGACGTGGTTTTTGCCCTTTTCGGGCCAAACAAAATCTCTAGCCATTGATTTAAATTTAGATGAACTTGAAGATGAAGAGCGAGGAGGGTGTTGAGAAGATTGACCTCGATCGGAAACACGATATTGAACCAATAATTCATCAAATAATTTTCTAACATTACCAATTATGGTAGAAACATGACAATCGGGATGTTGTTCTAAACTTAAAAATTCATAATAACTTTCTAAAAATTGTTTTAAACCATCCATTTTACGTCTAGGGTCTAACACAAATGCAACAAGAAAAACATCGGGAATGGTTGTATAATAAGCTAACCATTTACTTCGCTTTGAAAAAATAGCTTGTGAAATATTTTCAATTAAAAGACCTTGTTGAATTGCAAATGCAATATTAATTGCTACATAACAAAATATGTTTGAAGTTGGTGTATAAACATAACTAAAAGTGTTAGTAGCATCATAAAAATGTTTGAAAACCTCCATTACATCTCTTGCTAAAACCCAAGATTCACCGAAAACAAAATCGCCGTCAATATGTTGTGCGGCAAAACTACTTAAAAGTT
>BSUD01000008.1:82201709-82290385 GCA_033239045.1 Fagopyrum esculentum | reverse complement strand
AAGTTTAAGTAATTAAGTCTTAAACTTTAAAAAAAAAAAAAAAAAAGGGAAGAATTGGGCTTGAACCGGAATTCCGGTTGCCTACGTATCCTCTCGGGGAGGAGGAATCAAAGCCCACGTAGTTCTCTTACCTTTGTTTATATCCCCGATTGGCTCTTACCTTAGTCGGACTCTCCCGCCGATACATCCGATGGCGTTTGTTGTCGCTCGTCGTCATCTTCGTCGCCTTCCTCCGCCGAGAGGTTGTTCTTTTGTGTTTGCATTTCCGCTTTCCTCCAATCGGCTAGGAGGACTTGTGCCTCCAACGTCTCGGGCAACATGTTAGATCTCGTCGGATCGAGCACCTTTCCACTCTGGCTGAAGGTTTGCTCCACCGCTACCGTTGAGGCGGGAACGGCGAGAATTTGTGCCGCGATCCTTGAGAGGGTAGGGAACCTCATTCTCTCCGGTCGGCTCCACCATTCTAATATGTTGAAATCCTCCTCTTCTTCATCATTGGCAAACTCAAAAGAAATGGTTAGATATTCGTCGAGTTCCGAGTTGGAACTCGACGTGGTTTTTGCCCTTTTCGGGCCAAACAAAATCTCTAGCCATTGATTTAAATTTAGATGAACTTGAAGATGAAGAGCGAGGAGGGTGTTGAGAAGATTGACCTCGATCGGAAACACGATATTGAACCAATAATTCATCAAATAATTTTCTAACATTACCAATTATGGTAGAAACATGACAATCGGGATGTTGTTCTAAACTTAAAAATTCATAATAACTTTCTAAAAATTGTTTTAAACCATCCATTTTACGTCTAGGGTCTAACACAAATGCAACAAGAAAAACATCGGGAATGGTTGTATAATAAGCTAACCATTTACTTCGCTTTGAAAAAATAGCTTGTGAAATATTTTCAATTAAAAGACCTTGTTGAATTGCAAATGCAATATTAATTGCTACATAACAAAATATGTTTGAAGTTGGTGTATAAACATAACTAAAAGTGTTAGTAGCATCATAAAAATGTTTGAAAACCTCCATTACATCTCTTGCTAAAACCCAAGATTCACCGAAAACAAAATCGCCGTCAATATGTTGTGCGGCAAAACTACTTAAAAGTTCTCGATATTCATATGATTCGTAAATCATTTTGTAAGTAGAGTTCCATCTTGTACAAACATCTTTTGGAAATTTTTTAGGATAAACGTTATTTTGTTTACAATATGCATACCATTTAGTACGTACACTTTTTTTAGACCAAATTTCATTAAGAATATTTCGAATAGGTTGTACTAAATCTCCAACATATGCTAAACCGTCTTGAACACACAAGTTTAAAATATGAGCGGCACACCTAATGTGAAAAAATTTACCTCCAATCGTCGGCTTACAATAGTTGGTTAAATCTCTAATGGAAGCCGTGTTAGCGGAGGCGTTATCAAAACCGATTGAAAAAACTTGTGAAACTAATCTATATTCTTCCAAAACATTTGAAATCAAACGGGCAATGTTTTTGGCGGTGTGTTATTCGTTGAAAACTCGTAATGCTAAAACTCTTTTGTTTAAAATCCAAAATTTATCAACAAAATGACAAGTAATACCCATATATGAATTTTTTTGAAAACCGTCGGTCCAAATATCACTACAAATAGAAACTTGAATATCACCGTTGTCCATAAAATATTTAATCAATTCTTCTTTACGAATTTTATATTTATGCATCATTTTTCTTTTAGCGGTTTGGCGAGAAATCGGTTTATATGCGGGTTGAGCATGATGTTGCATCCAATCATTAAAACCAACATTTTGTGCAAAACTAAATGCTAAAGAATCTACGGCCAACATTTCTGAAAATGCATCCATAGAAGAAGAATGATCATATGTAAATAGAGAAGGAGGTTGGTTAGAAGTAGAAGCATACCCGGTAAGTTGTGTTTGCCCTCGTGCTAATCCCATTTTCTCGGGATGCTTGTTCCGGATATGCCTCTTGTAGTTCCCGTACCCTTCTCCCTTTTTGTGCTTGTATTGTGTCGCACATAAATTGCATTTGGCATAGAAAACTCCGTTGGCATCGGGAGCACCCTTTGTAAACCAAAATCGGAAGACCGCCGCCGTTAGTTGAGTGTTGTTCAACGGCGGCTCCTCCGGCTCCGGCTCCTCCGTGAATATGGTCTCGGATCCTTGGGTGTTGGGGAAAGTAGGTGATTCCGTGAAATCCTCCTCCTCGAAGATCTCGTGCTCTCCACTTAATAAGTCTCCCCTTAAATCCGAACCGGTTGGAGGACCACTAACGGAATGCCGTCCTCGAATAAAACCTTCGCCGGATGAAGGACCGGCACCGCTAACGGAACGTCTTCCTCGGCTAGACATTTTTTTTTGAATAATACAATGTAGTTGGTAAAATGAAAAATAAGAGAATGAGAATATGAGATTAGGAGAGTAATTGAATGTAAGAGTTGGAAATTATGGAGAGATTGAGTGAGTGAATAGATGATTAAATGATGAGAATTGGTGTGAGATGATATGAATTGAGTTTGGGGTATTTATAGAATTGTTTTTAGGTTAGATTTATTAAATTAAATTTTTTTTTTTTAAAAAAGAGAAGCCATTACGGGTCGACCCGGCGGGTGTACGGGTAAGGGTCTAACGACCCTTACCCGTACCCGCCACCCGGGTCCCGGCTTTCCCGTGACCCGTGGACATGCTTATCCTATGCCATAACCGGAATTTCCAACCCCTAGGATCCGCCATTCTCTCTTTCATCACACAAAACCAAACCCAAAAATATTGAGATTTTCATTTATTTGTTTCTTTCTCTTTTCTTACCCTAGATCTTCACTATCATTAGTCACTAATCGGTTCAATCTCACCTCAGTCTTTGTGTTCGACCTCGGAATACTATCCCTACTACAAAACGTCCCGTACACTGCGGGTTCGCTAGGAGTTAGGAGAAATATATCGAGTATAAATTTAAGGCTTTTTGCGTGTCACGTTCTTAGCGTAACACCGCCTATGGGAAGTTTTTAGAAGAGATTCTATCAAGGAAGAGGAAGTTGGAAGACTTTGGTGAAGTAAGGATGACATCTAAATCCTCGGAGCTCATTCAAATCATGATGGAGAAGATGCCACCCAAGTTGATAGATCCCGGCTCATTTTGCTTTACCATTCAAGTTGGGGATGTCACTTGTGAAGCCTTGTGTGATCTAGGAGCCAGCGTGAGCATCATCCCGCTGGAGCTATGTGTGAAGATCGGACTTGGAGAGCCCAAGCCGGTGAAGATACGGTTATACATGACGGACCGGTCCATTACCCTTCCCGTCGGCATTTTGGAAGACGTTCCGGTTAAGTTAGGTAATTTCTATTTACCTATAGACTTTGTTGTACTTGACATTCCCGCAGATTATCCCGTTCCTATCATTCTCAGGAGGCCGTTTCTAGCAACTTCGGGATGCAATGTGGATTGTAAGAATGCCAAGTTAAAATTCAACATTGGCGGAGATGAAGTGGAGTTTGCATTACTTGCGGCAATGAAAGGAGATCATCTAGGAGATGATATCTTCAACATCTATGATGAAGAAGAATCAAGAGAATTGGTGAGCTCTATTCTTATTAAAGATCCACATGAGAAAGTTATTAGTTTTAGCTTAATGGAGGAAGGTATAGATTCTTCTTGTGATGCAGATATACGGAGCCTAAAGTCGCTGGAAGAAGATCCAGGGGCTAAAATTGAGAAACTAATCCAGGAGAAGAAGATCTCTAGTTTCGGTCCAAGTTACAACACCTCGACCGAGGCACTCTCTGGACCAAGCGAGGTGTTCTTGACTGAAGAACATCTCGGTCACCCTCTCTGTACCTCGACCGAGGTTGAAAGCGAGATGATGTCAACTGAGACTTCTGAAAGTCCAGTTCTTCGATCCACTCCACTGGAAGGAGGAAGCAAGGATCCACCTCAAAAAGTGCCCCCCCAGTTGTGGAGCTTAAACAACTCCCAAGTCACTTGAGGTATGTTTTTCTTGGACCGGATTCTACTTATCCCATCATCGTTAGTGCTTCCCTCTCCGAATCTGAATTATCTAAACTAATGCATGTCCGGAGGAAGCATCAAAAGGCTTTGGGTTATACTATTGATGATCTTATTGGCATAAGCCTTCTTTCTGCATGCATAGAATACTAATAGAGGACGATCATAAGACTTCACGGGAACCTCAAAGACGGTTAAATCCGATCACGAAAGAGGTTGTGAAGAAAGAAATTCTTAAGTTGTTGGATGCAGGTATCATATTTCCTATCTCGGACAGCAAGTGGGTTAGCCCAGTAAATGTAGTTCCGAAGAAAGGAGGGATGACCGTTATGATGAATAAGAACAATGAGTTAATCCCAACTAGGACCATCACGGGCTGGAGGGTTTGCATTGATTATAGGAAGCTGAACGTGGCCACTCGGAAGGACCATTTTCCACTTCCCTTGATTGATCAAATGCTTGATCGGTTAGCCCAACATTCACATTTTTGCTATTTAGATGGCTATAGTGGTTTCTTCCAGATTCCCATCCATCCGGATGATCAAGAGAAGACCACTTTCACTTGTCCATGGGGGACATTCGCTTATTGGAGGATGTCATTTGGATTATGCAATGCACCCGCCACCTTCCAGCGATGCATGATGGATATCGTTTCCGAGTATATAGAGGAGATCATGGAGGTATTTATGTTTGATTTTTCAGTATATGGTTCCTCTTTTGATGATTGCCTATCTAACCTTTCTCTAGTACTACAAAGATGTGAAGACGCTAATCTTGTTTTGAATTGGGAGAAGTGTCACTTTATGGTTAATGAAGGCATTGTGCTAGGACACCTCATTTCTAATTGAGGTATTGAGGTCGATCGCGCTAAGATCGAGACTATTGAGAAGCTTCCCCCCTTGTTCTGTTAAGCGTGTGAGGAGTTTTCTCGGACATGCAGGTTTCTATAGGAGATTCATCAAGGACTTCTCGAAGATTTCTAAACCACTAACTAACCTCTTGAATAAAGATGTTGTTTTTGAGTTTTCACAGGAGTGTCGTGATGCATTTTACAGGATTAAGGAAGCGTTGATCTCCGCTCCCATTATCCACCCTCCGGACTGGACCTTGCCCTTTGAGATCATGTGCGATGCGAGTGATGTGGCAGTAGGAGTGGTGCTTGGACAAAAGAAGGATGGGCGGACCACCGCCATTTACTACGATAGCAAGACGCTAGATGAAGCCCAGCGTAACTATGCCTCCACCGAGAAGGAGCTATTGGCGGTTGTATACGCTTTCGAGAAGTTTCGTTCTTACTTAGTAGGGGCGAAAGTCGTTGTCTACACCGACCATGCAGCCATTCGTTACTTGCTTGCTAAGAAGGATGCCAAGCCACGCCTTATTCGATGGATTCTCTTGCTTCAAGAGTTTGACCTAGAGAGCCGCGATAAGAAGGGATCCGAAAATTATGTTGCGGATCACCTCAGCCGGCTACCTCCCTCTTCACGCGAGAAAGACGAGCCACCCATAGAGATTCATTTCCCGATGAGCACTTACACTTGTTGGAGCGTTTGATAGAATTTCTTATCTCACCCCATGATGAAGGTGAAGTATGGGGTAAAGACACATCCCAACATATTTAGGGATGCCGTACGGTCCAGCTAGCGACCTTAAATCAAGCGCTTCTTGGGAGGCAACCCAAAGTATTGCTTTCATTTCCCTTTTTCTAGTCTAGCTTTAGATAGTTTGCTTTTGCTTTGCTTTGCTTTGTTTTTGGCGTCCTAGATAGACAACAGGTGACATCTAAGGAAGGAATACAACCCAGGAGCAACACTGGATGGACATAGGTTCGAGAGTTTGAGAAGACGGAGTTTGACTAAGACACATCTCGGTTGCTGTCACAGCACCTCGACCGAGATGATTCTTGAGCAAGCGAGACGACTAGGGTTACAGAAGATCCACCTCGGTCCGTACCACCTCGGTCCAGTCGAGACCATCTCGACCGAGGTGACAGCAGTTCTAGAAAAGGGTATAAAAGGGGACTAAGATTTCTCTCTCTTCCCTCTCTCACCTTCTCGATAGCGGCGCACATCTCGCCTCGCTTCTTCGATTTTCGCTTGTTTTCGATGATTCTTGCTTCCAAACTGAGAGGAAAGGATAGAGGATCAATTTGAAAGCACCAATCTGCAGTAAAAACGCACCGAATCAACCAAATCTGGGCTAAATTCGAGAAAAACCCTAAAACTCTCTCCTTCACTGTTTTTGATCAAATTGGGCTTTGGTTGCCCCTGCATTGTGCTGGAAAAGGATTAAGTACCCCATAAGAACAATTGGTAGTGATATTGGGGGAAAAGAACTGGATTTCTGAGAGAAACGATCGCACAAGACTTCGCCTCGGTCCAGTCGGCCTGTGCCTCGGTCGAGGTGTTCTTGAGATTTGTCAAAGCAAACGAGGTGGTCTAATAGTGTGTGACAAAGATGAGTTCAGACAGGCAGTTGGTCTTGAGAGATAGATCTTCTCCTTGTCCTTCTTCTTCTTCACACCGCTCTGTACCGGTGATCCATGAGCGTCACCAGGTAGACTATGACCGCATAGCGGCACGTCCAGTGGTTGCACCACGATTTCTGGAGATTTCCGCATTTGACTGCCTCTATGTTGATGAGGATCTGAGGCGGATGATATCCGCGGTGGGGCTGGAGTAGTCCACTGAGGTTAGAGCTCTAGCCTATCTTGAGCCGACACTGGAGTTTGTTAGCTCCGTCACTTACTTGCCCACCGAGCGCGCCATCAAGTACCGGTTAATGAACCGGAACTATCTAGTTCTTATGGACCAGTAGAGGGACATTTTTTGTTTTCCGGCCCCACTGTTGCTGATTTTCCTTCTCGAGTTGTAGCTCGAGAGTTCTGGGGTCAGATAGCTCACGTGGTTGAGCACGCTGACAGGTGGAGACCTGGAGATTCCAGGGAGCGGATTATCTTCCACTTGGCTTTTAGACTTGCTCACAGGATCTTTAGCGAGACTCTTCTGGCGCATACTGAGACGCCCTAGAAGATCAGATAGGGTGAGCTGCTGAGTCTGTACTGCATGGTGACCGGAGGAGTTCCGGATTTTGGAGTTATGCTAGCGGAGGATTTGCACAAGATCAAGGCCAAGGCAAAGGGAGACATCTGTTGCGGAGGTATAGTGACTCACATAGCGAGTTACACGGACTTGGACTTGAGTGCATGCACTATGGTGGCGGCTGCCAAGCCGCTCGGGCTTCAGGAGATGATCACTCGGAGGATACTGGTTCCTTGCTGACTTACTACGCCGTATGTGGCGATGCCCTGGGAGTAGACTGCACCTTAGGGTATTAGGTGGTCACCTCAGTTCTCTATTTATGACCCGCACTATTGGAAGACCGCATGGATTCCGCTTATGGAGGATGCCAGAGATGCAGCAGCTCCTAGACAAGATGAGGAGGATGAGGCTGAGGAGCAGGAGGATGAGGATGAGGATGGCGGTGCTGCCATGGACACATGCACATATAAAGTTGGGACTAGCGTACCAGTCATCGATTTAGACGACGACGAGACTGAGGAGGAGCCAACTGCAGCACCAGCACGTCCTGCTAGGCGTAGGGTACGCAGGCAAAGGGATCTAGTTGCTCACCGCCGGATCGATGATCTGACGGATCAAGTAATAGATTCTTACGCTGCCTTGTCTTTAGAAATTAGAGAGATGCAAGAGAGACTACACTACCAGCACACGATGGCTGAGATTCAGGTTCAGCATGTCATGGGCTACCCATTCGACCCATCTCAGTACCCGTACGTGCCACCACCGCCACCACCGGATCGGGATTATTGAGAGCTTGCAGGATTTTCTTTATTTATTTATTATGGAGCTCAACTTTATTCGGTAAGTACTCTGTTTCTTAGACTTATTTTTACCCATTGGGACAATGTGTCCCAAGTGTGGGGTATGTGGGTAGGTATTTATTTGACTTATGTGGATGTATGACTCGACTCTTGATGGATATCTACTGTTTTATTTTGCTCTATGTGTTTATCTGAGATTACATGCATGCATACAGGTTATTTGATTGAAAAAAACATCAAAAACTGGTTTGAAAAAAAATTTTATGACCTCGACCGATGTGACTCTGACCAATCGAGGTGCTGTACCTCGGTTGACTTAGAACATCTCGACCAAGGTGTTTTAACTGAGAGAGTTTTCGAAACGATTTTTGTGCTTCTTATCTGGATATGACCTCAGTGATGATTTTTGTTTGCTGACTGGTTTTGAAATCTTTATATGTTTGAAAGGTTTTATGATATGTTTAAGTTGCTAAATGCTTTGTTTGAAATTTTGGCATGTTTAATACTTTGTTTTTATCCAAATTATGTTGAATTTGAAAGTTGACACCGCATGATGAGCTCTCTCACTTTCTTCCTAGAAAGACCAAGGCAATTCATTCTCTTCTCTTCTTTTTCTTGATCATGCTTAGCCCCTCATATACATATTTGCCTCCCTTTACCTATCCGGGAATTTGGAAGCCAGCAAAAGTGAAAAGCAAGTGAAAGAAAAGTTGAGATGTTGGTAGCAAGTTAGAAAGAAACAAATAGGTTTGGGGAAGTCAATCATGATGATGAGTAACTCGGCACCATTCACATAGCCGGGTGTTTGTTTTTTGCCAAAGTCGGATTGAGCGATATTCCTAACGGGTCATGGTATGTGCATCAAGGGTTTGAGGCATCTCGAGAAATTGATGATTGCTGATCTCCTAGGCTTCGGTTATTGTGCACCTCTGTCCATAAATCCCAAAAAGTAAAAAAGTAAAATAAGCAAAGCTTATTGGTGGAAGATGTTGAAGTTCAAAGGAAGTGAAGTAAAGATCCTTTTCCCGGATTGTAGCACCACATTCCCTATATACGTCCCACCCTCACACGTTTCTTGACCTCTTTTGAAAAGCCCTTGAGACGTCGAGCTTGTTGATTGACTTAGTGGTTTAAACTGGATTAGACATGATTAATTTCGATGATTATGATTTATTATGCATTCTATGATTTTATGCAAAGATGAACAACTTTCTTATATTTATAAAATGTTTTGAGCATGTATTGATTTTAAATTCCATGAAGCATTCTCTTAGAGTGATCTATGATTGTAGCACACCATTAAAATGTTTTGAAATACTTTTTCATTAATCTTTATGACTTATAATCCATTCTATCTTGTATCTAAGATTTAGAACTTGCTTGGGGACAAGCAAGGGCTAAGTATGGGGTATTTTGATAGCATGAATTATAGTCTATATTTTGGGACCTATTTAGACGTTTTATCTTCAATAATCTGCATGTTTGGATGTATATTATGTGATTATATTGTCGTTTCATCTACCTTTGCGGGAATCGAGGTCAACACCAAGTTTCGTTGTAATCGTAGGTAAAATGGTACGTTTTGCATCAAAATGGAGCTAAAGGAGCTAAGGAGTCATTGGAGCTACATTCAGGAGCTTAAGGAAGAATCCAGGAAGCATGGAATAGGATTAAAGATTTACTTTGGATCAGATTTGAGAGATTTCACATTCAGCTTAGAGCCACCTCGGTCATCTACAATACCATCTCGACCGAGGTGATCCAGAGGAGCGTCCTGACCGAGGCGAACACCTTGGACGCGGCGAGATATATTTTATTCTTGGTTGAGATCTTTTATTTTTGGAAGGAGGAATCTTATATTTTTATGCTGGATTTCTGGAAGGAAGATCATATATTTTAGGGATTTATTTATGAGAGATAGATATATTTTATTAGGAAAATATCTTTTTAAGATATCATATCTTTGGAGGGTAGTTTTCCTATATAAAGGGTTGGATTTTCCACAAATCCAACATCCGCTAACGGCAAGAGGCCGCATACAGTAGTTAGGAAGGATTGAAGGAAGGTTGAAGGAAGGAAGTTGATAGCTTTTATTGCTTTTGTGAAGGGTCTTGTAAGACTTTCTTAGATTCCCTTCTTGTTGATTGTCTTATTGGATTGTGATCCAAGGAACGCTTGTTTGTTTGATAATTGATTCAGTTATTGAAGCCTTTTTCTCAAGGTTTTTGTGCTTAATTATTCACCTTCTTCCCTTATATTTGATTATTGCTTTCATGATGATGATTGTCTAATTTCTTTGTGTGATTCTAGGGTGATCGGCTGAAGGTTGTGGAAAAACAATGATAGAATAATCTTAAATTCCAGTAGGACCTTGAAAGTTCCAGTCTTTATCCTTAACCCTAGAACATCTCGCTCAGTCGATGAACATCTCGGCTGGGGTGGAATTCGTCTGACCGAGGTGACCTTTCTGATCCAAAACTGAGAGTTAAGTGTTAGAGTTTGCCAAATCCTATTCTTATTATACCTTTCCTGGTTCAATGCAAGCTTAGGATGAGACTTCCCGGTAATTCCTTTGTTTGTTGACCGATGATCATAAGTGTAGGTAATAAAGGTTTATCCTTTATTGGGGTTTGAGTGTGCTTTCATCCCATCTTTGTGAGTTAGCCTGAGACTTACCCGGTAAAGGTTGATTCTATTCCCTTAGTTGGAGAGTTAGTTTGAGATTATAGTTCCTTTCCTTAATTCCTTGAGAGTTACCTGGTAATAGGAGTTACGGTTTGTGATTAGTGAGTAGTGAGACTTACCCGGTGATCTATTCCACTTTAGTAACACCTTCCCTTTGCAAAATCTCAACTTTGTCCACTTATCTTTAGATATTGAGTTGGAACCACAACTAGATGCTTTAATCCCTAGAATTGCATATTTTCTTAATTGACTTTTTATCATCTTTGATTGTTTTAATCGCTTTTGTGGTTAGTAATTACATAGATTACCTATACTTGCTTAGGTTTCACCTAAGTCCCTGAGATCGACACCCCGGATTTTCTTGCTTTTACTACGATTGACCCGTACACTGCGGTTTCGCATCCTTGTTTTTAGCAAACGTCTTGGGTTATAAATTTAAAGCTTGCACACACCATTTCGAGCGAACAGGACTCCGTGGAGGTAGGCTTTGAGGATATCCCGATAGCAGATGCCGTCAGCCGCTTCCAGACAGAGCTGGCATTACTGGGTCCAGTTGTACCTTTTGATTATCAACACGTGTATTTGTTCTCCCGTCGACCGAGGGAGAGTACACGATCCTATATGGCGGGATTCCATTGCGAGTCCTTGACAGATTACTAGGATCGGCCCTCAACTTATGAGCGTGAGCGGGCCCACCAGTGGAGCACATCTCAGACGGGACGGTTTGAGAATAGGCATCAGACTGGACAGACCAGTGGCGTTGGTTGAGCTTCAGTTTTGGGTTGAGCCAGAGATGCCAGAGTTACCCCTCATCTACATTGACTATAGAGAAGGGACGATAATGCTACAACTGTGGTGATTTTGGACATTTGTGGCTTTAGTGTACGTGGCCACTAGTGACTTGCTACACCTGTGGTAGACCAGGTCATAGAGTTGCCTTCTGTAGGCAGGGTGGAGTTGCCTCACAGCAGGGTTCTTCCCCTGCCAGTGTGATAAGAGGTGGGCCGAGGACACCTCATCAACAGACATAGGGACAATAGAGAGTCCCATATTGTCCTTCTACTCAGGGATTTGTTCTCGGGCCGAGTAGAGGTAGAGGTCGTGGTGGAAGTACCACTGACACTAGACGAGATCAGGGTAGAGTCTTTGAGCTGAGGAGAGTAGTAAAGCCACCTACACCGGTTGCTACAGGTACAATTCTACTTCAGGGTTTACCTATTAGAGTTTTATTTGATACTGGTGCTATGCATTTCTTTATTTCTGATGTATGTGTTGAGCGTCTAGGTTTAGCTACTATAGAGGAGATACCCTTTATTATAGGGTTATCTGATGGTAGTAGGGTCAGAGGTACCCGTGAGATATGTGGTTATCCCATTCTTTTAAGGACTCGTGTGTTGCTTGTAGACTTCTTTGTCATGGCATTGATGCATGAGGAAGTCATTTTAGTTATGGATTGGATGCGTAGACACCGTGCGGTATTAGATGTAGGTAGGAGGACTGTGAAAGTCACTACCGAGATGGGTTAGATAGAGGTCTTCCGAGGTTGGGACCATGGGAAGACGGGCTATGTAATCAATGTTGTACGAATAGTGAGGTTTATAGCACATGGACGTGATGCCTTCTGGTGTTATGCCATGAAGGATGGAGAGAGTCCAATATTGGAGGATATTCCAGTGGTCAGTGAGTTTACAGACGTGTTTGTTGAGACGTCTAGCTTGCCGCCTCAGAGTAGTGTGGACTTCAGCATCGAGTTCGAGCCTAGCAGAAGACCGATCTCGAAGGTCCCATATCATATGGCGCCTGTCGAGATGTTGGAGCTGAAGAAGAAACTCGAGAAGTTTGTTGAGAAGGGCTTCATCTCCCCTAACGTATCCCCATGGGAAGCACATGTCCTCTTCGTGCAAAAGAAGGACGGATCCTTGAGACTGTGCATCTACTATAGAGAGCTGAACAAGGCGACCATCAAGAACAAGCATCCACTACCTCGTATTGATGATTTGCTTGATCAGCTTTAAGAATCTACAGTGTTCTCCCAAATCGACTTACAGTCGGGATATCAACAGTTGAGATTGAGGAGAATTATCCTACCCATGATCTGGAGTTAGCTGACCACGTATGAGGAGAATCACCAAACCCATGAACTTGAGTTAGCTGTTGTGGTTCACGCTTTGAAGATCTGGCAGCATTATCTATACGGAGCAACGTGTCAGATATTCATAGACCACAAGTCTCTGAAGTATATATTCACTCAGCGGTAGTTGAACAACCGCCAGAGGAGATGGTTGGAGTTGATCAAGGACTTCGACCTCGAGATCTAATACCACCCGGGAAAGGCTAATGTGGTAGTTGATGCGCTTAGTAGGAAGACTCCCCGGGAGATGGCGATCGCTTGGATGACATCTCATCCACAGTTACAGCGAGACCTTGTATGTCCAAAGATGGATATCCACTTTCTAGATTCCGATAGCCAGTTTTCCACCTTGGAGATAGTGCCTGATTTGTTGGCCATAATCCAACTGAGGCAGGATAGTTGTCCATCTTTGACATAGATCCGAGACCGGATATCTCGAGGAGAGGCACCACAGTTTGACGTTGGTGTTGATGGAGTTTTGAGACGCCAAGAACGCGTATGAGTACCCTCAGATCAAGAGTTGGAACAAAAGATCCTTCCGGATGCTAATTCTTCACTTACTCAGTGCACCCTAGTGCGAGTAAGATGTATCACCACATCATACACTCCTACTGGTGTGGAGGTCTAAAGCCAGACGTCAAGAGATATGTAGCTCGGTGTGCGACTTGTCAGCACGTCAAGATCGAGAATTAACGCCCAGGTGGCGAGCTACACCCACTTCCTGTTCCTTAGTGGAAATGGGAGGACATCTCTATGGATTTATTTACCGGCTTGAGACCGAGTCGGGGTTTTGATGCTATTTGGGTGATAGTACATCGATTGACGAAGACCGCACGTTTCATTCCAATCAAGGAGACATGGCCGGTAAGGCCATTAGCAGAGGAGTTCACTAGACAAATAGTGAGACTTCATGGGGTACGTAGGACAATAGTATGTGATAGAGACGAATGGTTCACCTCAAGGTTGTGGCAGCAAGTGCATGCCGCCCTAAGTACGAGTCTGCAGTTCACGGTTGCTTATCATCCTCAAAGCGATGGTCATTCCGAGCGGACCATCTAGAATCTAGAGGACATGTTGAGGGTATGCTTGTTCGACTGGGGACAAATGTGGCCACATCACCTTCCCTTAGTAAAGTTTTCGTACAACAACAGTTGGCACGCTTCGATCAGGAAGGCTCCTTATGAGGCTCTATACGGACAAAGATGCCGTACACTATTGTGTTATGACGAGCCGAGTAGTGCTAGCGGAATAGCACTTGAGCAGATTCAGGATGACATGGCTCGAGTAGCAATGATCCGTGAGCGAATGTTAGCAGCACAGAGTCGACAAAAGTCTTATGCAGATAAGAGGCACAGACCTCAAGAGTACAGAGTTGTAGCTCAAGTTTGGTTGAGAGTATCCCCGACACAAGGCATCCGATGTTTCGGTGTCAAGGGAAAGGTGAGTCCTAGATACATCGGACCGTTCGAGATTCTGGAGCGAGTGGGAGAGGCACCATATAGACTTGCTTTGCCACCAAGGCTTGAGAGTGTTCACCTCGTCTTCCATGAGTCTCAATTACGTGAGCACATACCGGACCCGAGACACATCGTCAATCATGAGGATCAAGTGGTCTAGCCAAAATACACGTTCGTTGAGCATCCGCTAGCTATCTTAGAACGTAGTACGAGATGCTTGCATTCGCAGGACATGTCGATGATGAAGATTCAATGGTCGATACAAGGAGCTGACGAGGCGACTTGGGAGCCAGAGGATAGTATCCAAAGGAACTATCCGGAGTTTTACGCTGAGCTTGATACACCTTTAGAATGGTTGTTGTGTTTCGGTTTTTCCTTTTGTTGAGTTGTGTACGCTTTTGTGACGTTCTGAGTTATGTGCCCCGTGTGGGAATATATGAGTTGTGTTCAGCGTTCTGTGTTATTTTGTGATCGTTCAGTTGTTCCAAGTATTGAGAAAAAACTTCTTTTTAGGGGCATCTGATGTAAGATCCCAATTTTAACCTTCACCGTCCCGCGGTGAAGGAGGCCACCCCAACGGCCTTAGTGTTTGTTACCACCCCCGCGGTGAAAAGGGGCCGCCCCTACGGCACGGGCAATCTGCCCCTGCAGTATTGCTACAGGTCGCGAAGATCTTCTTTCCTTTTTTAGTTCTATCTTGTTTCTTATCTTAGAAGATCCAATTTTCTTATCTTGGGACGATTTTCCTGGATCTTCTACAACCTAAATCGTCCTTCCTTTTATCTTTTCATCCTCTTCTATATAACCCAGTCTTTTCTTCTTTTTCCTGTTTCTTGCTTACGTCTTTTTCAACCCTAGAGTTTGCAGCCTTACTTCTTGAGATCTTGCTGAACGTGTAAGTTCTCCCTACCTTGTTCTTTATCACGTTCATGTGCTACTGAACCTTGTTTCGCTTCTGCTTTGTTTCTCTCTTCATTTCCTCTTTTCTTCTTCTCCAAGAATCAAGTTTGATCATTGATTCTTGTGAAGAGTTCCTTTGACAATCCTTTGATGTTTACAGGCTCCCTTGATTGAGTTATGACGCAGTTTGTGTTGTGAAAGGAAAGTTTTGTCCTTTGGTGAAGTTCCTTGTTGTCGAAGGAGAAGTCGGCGTTTTTGTTGTAGAAACCACCCCGGCCCCTCTCCAGCGCTGCCCCCGCGGATTCCCGCCCCTGTACGTGTCCAGCCGCCCCTGCGAAATCTTCTACAGTAACTCCCGTTCTCGTGAGTTGCTTCCTTCCTTGCTTTCCTCATTCCTTTCCATGTCCCTTCTAGATGTTCCTTGACCCCTGAGTGTTCTGTAAGACTAAAGTTGAAACCTTAGCTTGTTTAGATCTCTTAGAGCTAATGGCGACAAGCCGTTCTCTAAGTGTTTGGTGCGTGTTGGAATTACCATCGAGTGAGGTAAGTCCCTTGGACTTACTTAGCTTCATTCCGCATTTTGATTTTATTGTATTGGCTTGTTTGTGTTGTTTAGCTTGTTATAATTGATAACCTGAATAGGATTGACTTCGTTATATCTTAATTGGCCCAAGTGTATTAGAACCGGGCGGTTACCGCTTGTCTAGTTCAGAATAGGGAACTAGGAGGTGCTCTCGCGACCAGTCCAACAAGTGATTGAAGGATGCACACGTTATATTCCTGTTGGTGAAAGGGGACGGAGGCGAGATCGTAGTGATACTCGTGTAACAACCATAAGTTGAATTAGTAATTGGATAACATAATGAAAGATAATAACCGGCTGAGTGTGAGTATGTTATGTTTTTACTTTACCTTATTTGTGTTTGTGCCTTTACTATCTTTCTGATATCTAGAATGTTAGCTAACGGTTTATACCGATGTTGTAGATGTCCCACAGGTTCAAGATGTTGTTGAGTGATCTGGCTGGTGTGGTCATCCGGGGTTCCCGTACATTATTGGACGGGATCGGGTCTATGTTTATGTTGTTGTTTCCCCTTGTTGTTTTGAACTCGGTTGCGACTCTTTTACGGCTTCTTTTGTTTAAACCTTTGATTTTATATCGAGTTTTAGATTTCATTCGTCTTTGCCTTATTGTAAGATTCGTTGTGTCGTTGCTACTCTTAGGGTCGGTACCCATTGTGAGGTCCTAGCACGTAACGATTCTAGTTCCCACAACTTGGGGTACTATAGTTGGTGCCCCAAAGGAGGAACTATCGCCGGCCTTGCGGTCGTTGGCACCGCCCCTACGGCGGTCTGGTGCCACCCCTACGGAGGCCTGGGTCCGCCCCTACGCCTTTAAAGGTGCACCCTCGCGTTCGAACAACAGAAGGTCCGTCTTCTTCGTTTCTCCGACTATGCTTTTGCTCCAAATGCTTCCTTCTCTTGTTGGGCCTTCTCCAAACTCCAACCACAGTATATTGGATCTCCCTCACAACCTAAGGGTGCTGAGAACACATGCATGCAAGGATTCAACAAGAGAAACTCTTCCAAAGCTCTATCCATAGCCATGAAGAAGGAGAGAAGAGGAAGAACGAACACAACAGGGAACAGAGAATAGGAGAAAGAGGAAACTTACCAAACCATATCTGGAATCTCCTCTACTGCATTCCACCCACAAGAACTCCAAGAGAAAGAGAAGAAGGAAGCACAAGGGAGAGGTGGGAGAGAAAACTAAGGTGAAAGAAGAAGGGTTGAGAGAGAGAGAGAAAAGGTGGTTGCGTAAGTTGGGGAGAACAAAGGGTCAACTATTGTAATATCCAGAATTTTTATTCCGTTTAATTCCGTATCAAACCGGGTTTTGATCCGTTGATCTTTCTCTGTCTACCTAGTCGTACACACTATCTCAAATTTTATCATTTTATGTAAACTCACTTCACATAAAATTATAGAATTTTATATCAAACCCTAATCTTGCCAAACCCTAGTATATATATCTTTATATTTACCACAAGTTCATGGCAAGTTTTAACAAAGCTGTGACGAGACCATGACAAAGCTGAGACAAGGTCATGACGAAGCCCGACAACTTTGTGACAAGGTCATGCATGGGCTTGACAAAGCCATGACGAGTTTTGACAAGTTTTGACAAACTTTCAGCCCATGTTCTTTCCCCCTTGGTTCAACCCATCTCTTCATGTAAGGATTAGCTTTGGACTGCTTGCATCCAACCTTGCCTCACGTCCAGCCCGACACTTCTTTGCCTCACATCCAGCCCAACACTTATTTGCCTCAGACTAGCCCAGCAGTGCCTTTCCCACGTTAGTTAGCAAGCTGGAGGAACGCTCTCTCTCTCTCCTTTAGAACGTCACTGTTGGATCTCGAAGAGTCTTTTGTTGATTAAGCACCGGATTTGTCACCCTCCTTCCCAATCTCCACGCCTGCCATTCTTTTACGTCCAAATGCATCGCCTCTATTTCCCAAGTTTCGTACCCCACTGCAGCAACCAATTCCTATCCCTAACATCCTCTACCGCACACAGGTGACAGCAAGACACCCTCTTTGTACGGAGATAATCAAGCAGCAAACCCTTCGGTATTGTACACAGTGATCGGTGAATTGGGTCTACCTGCTGCACACAACAACACCAGAGGGATGCTCTTCGCCGGCAAGAGAATGGTCGTTAGTCCTCATAGCCCTCTTCTGCACACCAACGCCGGCCGAGCCCTGTCTATTGACAACAACCATTGTTGAAGGTCTTCTCCACACCACCGCCGCAGCCAACCGCAACCTTTCGCAGTGGTCGAGAGTTCCAGACTTCCTAGACAGCCAGATCCCGTCCTCACCAGAAACAAGGAGCACACCCCCTTAGCCTCGAGCCAGCGTATACACTTCCCTGCAGCGTCGACAATACCGGACATCCTGTAGAATTGGTGAGCCTCTTCTTCCCTTCTTCCTCAGGTCCTAATCTAGATTTAAACCTCCCTTTACCTAACTTCGAGTTACTATCTGTTGATCTGTGAAGGTCTAGCCTTTTTTTGAATTTTCCAAATTTTGTCGAGTATCCGACTTCGGGGCCAGATTTAGGTATGCCAAACTAGTTTTTTTTGGTTGAATTTTGAATATGATATAGTTGGAATATTGTGGTAGAACATATTAAAATTTGAGAGAAATCCGAGTTACAGTTTAAAAGTTATGGCGTCCCAAGTAGAGACCTTGAGCAGTTTATAGGTTATGCTGAATTTTGTCTAAAACTACTTGTGATCCAGTTTTGTGATATAGATTTTGTTGGGTTATATTTTTCGGTTAGACTTGAATTTTGGATATGTCGTAGTTAATATTTTATATTAGAACATATCAAAATTTGGGATAAATCCAGCGAGTAGTTTAGGAATTATGTTTTTTCAATGTTAAGACAGTGTGTTGTTCTGTTTGCTAAGTGTTTGCTGAATTTCCTAAGTGTCGAAAACTTCATGTCGATACAGTTTTGTGATCCAGATTAGGGTAAGTTAGACTTCTCATTTAGTGCTGATTTTTTGGATATGTTTTAGTTGGTATTATATAGTATAACATATTGAAATTTGAGAATATTCCGAGATATAGTTAAGGAGATATGATTCTCCAAAGTCGGTTCCTCATGCAGTTTTTAGGTTATGCTGATATATTCTAAGGATGAGAAAAAACTACTTGTGATGCAGTTTTGGTGAAATATATTTGGAGGGATTATTGACCTCGGTTGGACGTGATTTTTGAATATGTTGTTGATGGATATATATAGGAGCATGTGGTAATAGTTGAAACGATCTGTTGGGTTAATCCAAATTTAGGATGTCCCGAAGTTGGGTATAAGTATAGTTTAGTTTAGAAGAGTTGTGTTAGGTTTTAAGTGTCGATCCATCTCATGCGTTTATGCTCTTGTGAGGATGTTGAGCCTAGAAGTCTAAGGACTTCTAGTTGACTAGAGCGTTGTTTGATTCGTGTGGCTTGTCTTGAACAGGCGTTGTGCATTTTCCCGAGGGGAACTTAAGAGTGTGCTGATCGGTTGCTCTTGGAGACTGGTAACTTCACAGACTTACTTAGCTGTCTTATTGTATGAGTGTAATGTGTATGAGTGGTGTTTGTTAGTTATGATAAACAACGAAACCGGATTAGGCCGACTTTATTATTTACGTAATTGACCCAAGTATATGATAACTGGTCGTGATATCATCTGCCTAGCTCTTGCGAGAGTCTAGGAGGTTCCCAGCGACCAGCCCAGGCAGGTAGACGGTCAGATGCATTAGTACCATTCCTCAATGGTAAACGGGGACAGGGGCGAGGTTTGGGAATCCCTCGTGTCACAAAATAAGTATCATTAGTAATAACCTATCACCTAATTAAAGATAATAAAAGGATTGAGTGTTGCATGTTGATTGTGTATGTGTGTGTTTGTGCTTTTACCTTTATACTTATGCATAGAATGTTAGCTTACGGTTTTATACCCCTTGTAGATGCCTTGCAAGTTAAGACAGTTGTAGAGAGATCCGTAGGGAATGGTCAGCCGGGTCCACGCACTCATTTAGTTGGGGACGGGGATGTCTTCTATTCTTCATATGCGTCGTTTTAGTACATTTGCGTTGTAAGGCTGATACATATTCTTCATGTATATATTGTTTACAGTTTTCAACTGTTTTAAATACTTTTGTGCCTTGTGTAAGATGCTAGTAAAATTGTTGTCAAACTAAGGTCGGGACCCATTGTGAGGTCCTAACCTGTAGCTCCCCGAGTTCTCGGAATGTGGGGCGTTACAATGTTGTATCAGAGCCAGGTTGGCAACAATGGCACTTGAAATCTTCTGAAAGACCAAATGTATAAAATAACTAGAACCCGAAAGGGGTCTAATATTTTCAAAACGGAATTATGTTTTTACACGCGCATAGTCGGGTTGTTGGGTTAGTAGTACTTCGGACCACCATCGCTCTCCATGGATCTCTGCAACTTGGATCGGTAGGAGTTAGTATATAGACTTTTTATGATGTCTATTATTATATGATATATACATGTGTATGCTTTGCTTGTTAGTATCCTAAAGGATATTTTATATCCTTTAGTCGTGATATCATGAAGCGATTATCGCCTCATGATAAATCAACAGCGGACTTGAAGAGTCTCCAACACGAGGCAATGGAATCGGACCTTGAATTGAGTATTATACTCGGGTTGGTTACCTAGTGATCCTTACAAATCATCCAAAGAACAAGTGAGCAAGGAAGTTGTAACACCCCAAATTTTACAACTTAGGGAGTTACTGGTTAGGACCGCACAGTGGGTCCCGACCTTAGTTTGACAACAAATTAACAAGATCTTACAACAGGGCACAGATAAGGAAAAACCAGAAATCATAAAATAGTTCTCAATAATGCATGAATGTGACCAGATCAACTACAGCCGGAAAACGTAATATAACAAAGTACGAAAGGAAGCAAGGTTCAACTGTAAAACCCACAAATGCAGAAACTGTAAAACGTCCTGAAGTACGACACCCCGTCCTAAAGTATAAGCAAAATGATAACTGCACAAGCACACGCAGAAACAAAAATAAACAAACATCATGCTGGCACTCAACCGTTTATTATCTATTATTTAAATGATTCACATTATTCAATTTAAGTTGTGGCACGAGAATTATTATTAGTTCTCGCCTCCGTTCCTTATCCAACTGGTGTAGGTCTAGCTGACATCCACTGGTAGCATCACTACAAACCAAGTATGGACTAGTCCCGAAAGAAACCCCCAGCGCCCGCAAGCTACTGAGCAGAATGCCACCGCCCGTTACTCTTAGGCCAAAATATAGGTCGGTAATTATATATCACAACCTATCTCTCTAAATATTTCAATCACACACCACCATCATCATTTATACTCATATTTAGAAGTCAACTAAGTAAGCCCAAAGGACTTACCTGATATACAGCTCGACTCTTTGTAAACCACTCGTTCTGTAAACTGTAGCAACTCAGTTGCCTGTCAAAGGCGATAAGTGTATTAGCACACTCTCACGTAGTTAGAAGTCTAAAACTTCTAAGATCGAATGGTGTATTAAGACATAACTAGTTACAGTGTTAATTTAGGGTAAAATGATCATTTTACCCTTGGTTCCGATTTTCTCGAAAACCCTAAAATTCATGTCTAAACTCCTATTTGAGGTTCTAAATTTATATTCTAACTCCTAAACTTTTATTTGGTTCCAAACTGACATTTTTCCTATGTTTCTATTTTCCGGAAGAATCGTAAAGGTCTAACTTCGGTTCTAAATATAAAATTCTTAACAGCTTATAAAAATTCCGAATTAAATCTCTAGATCATCTATGAGGTTCTATCTTACCTTAGGAGGAAGAATTCCTCAAAACTGTTCAGCCGATATTTCTATAAAAATTCACAAAATTGACTACTTCACTCAAAATTCCTATACTTAGCCAAAACTTAAGTTTACCAAAACTGCTCAACTACCTAACTTCGGTAGTTTATAACCTAAAGCTGAAGGAATAAATTGGATTTTACAGCAGCCCTTTATTTCCACCATTTTAATTATAAACTCAGCAGCTACCTATTACTATCTTGACTATGCTCAAGGTCGAATTACAGCAGCTCATCAATCTAACATTAAGGATTCGGTATTCATACATTAGATTATACAATAACCTTCCCCTTAAACTAATCGGAAACCTATTTTAATCCAAGTATAGGCTCTTACCGGGTTGCAGCTAGAAGGTTAATTTGTTGTTGGTTCCGATTTGTACCAAAACCGAGCCTGTTGGTTGATCCCACTGCCTCTACACATTGGTCACGTTCAGATCCGGAAAGAGGAAGAAGGAAAGGGAGGAGAGGGACGAAGACTCACCCCTTAGAGCAGAAAGCGGCGTGAGGACGAGAGATCTCCGGCAGTGAGGTACGTTGGCTTCTCCCAGGGGGCTTCCTACGCCTGGAACGGGCTGGACGTGTGCAGGAGAGGACGGACCGGACGTGTGCAGGAGAGGATGTCTTGGTTCAGTCACGTGCTGAGCGAGAGATGTGCGTTGGTTTGAAGAGGACGTCGGATGAGGGATCTGTACAGTCTGCAAGGTAAATGTTCGAGCGATTGCAGAAGAAAAGGAAACGCAAAAAAGGAAGGAAATACGCAGAAGGGGAGAGGCGATATTTGTGCAGATCCGCTGGAAGATAGGCGGTTACAGAGAAGGGAATAAATTCAGCAACAGCCGTTATGTCTCCTCATGTAGCAGGGCTGGAGAAGCTGCGGGTTGCTGCTGCTTATTGGGCCAGAACGAGATTCAGCGAGCAGGCTGTTGGAAGCTACTGGGTTGAGCTGAAGACTGCAAGGCCGGACTGGGCTTAAGACTGGCGAGCTGGGCGCCTGGCTGGAAGAAACAGCAGGCGGCTGCTGGGCTGCAGAAGCGCTGGGCCGCAGAGGAGTAAGGCAGCAGTGGGCTGCTGGAGTTGGCTAGCAGGCTGGATCTGTTGAGGCAAAATATAGAGCAACAGATGGGCTGAAATTGGCTGCGGACGGCTCCTTAAATTAGCGAGTTTCTGGCCGGACAAGATCCCGACACATAAATATACGGACTAGGCGGATATGGAGTTTATTATGGATTAAGATCGGTTAAGGATTCTGTCATTTTGTGCGGAAGTAAGTTACATAAAATGATAGACTATTTAAAAGATTCTATCATTTTATGTGAATGAATCTACATAAAATGATAAATCCTATAATAATATGTCTAACTAAGTAGACGGATATGGGTCAACTGATCGAGATCTATTTTATAACGGAATTAGGCGGAATAAAAATTCCGGATTTTACATCAGTACCCCCTTAAAATAAGTTTCGTCCCAAAACTTTAGAATAAGGTACCTACCCCATACATTCCCTTCGAGAAATTTATTCTAGCAAGCAACTACTCACATCATCAAGCACATAGACATAAACAATTATGTAAACATATAATCACAGAAGTCATATAAGGTCTCGTCTCAGTACTAACCCGTCGGTACTGAGGTAGCGGCTAACTCCGCAAAGAACTCAGGGTAATTACGTCTAATACTCTCTTCTGTCTCCCAGGTAGCCTCATCTACTCCTCGTCTAGACCACTGAATCCTCAGCATCGGTATCTCCTTAGAACGCAGGCGCCTAATACTACGCTCTAGGACGGCTACTGGATACTCCACAAAAGTGTGGTCTGGCTCAACTATCAGATCCTCATGACTGATGATGTGTCTAGGGTCCTGTATGTACTCTCGCAACTGAGATACATGAAAAACTGGGTGTACTCCCTCTAATCTCGGTGGCAGTGCTAGTCGGTAAGCAACCTCTCCGACTCTCTCTACGATCCCAAATGGGACGACATACCGGGGACTCAGCTTCCCCTTAATGCCGAAATGTCTAACTCCTCTCGTAGGTGACACTCTCAACCACACCTGTGCACCTACTCCAAACTCCAAAGGTCGACGTCTTTTGTCGGCGTAGGACTTCAGACGACTCTGAGCTGCTAACATCCTCTCCCGGACTAAGGCAATCCGGGTGATGTCATCCTGTATCTGGTCTGGTACTACTCCATCAGCGTTGCTAGGCTCATCCCAACACAACGGTGTACGACATCTCCGTCCGTACAAAGCCTCATAAGGTGCCATCCCAATAGAAGCGTGCCAATTGTTATTATATGAAAATTCTACTAGTGGGAGGTGATCTGGCCATACCTGTCCCCAATCCAGCACACATGCTCGCAACATGTCCTCTAGGGTCTGAATGGTTCTCTCGGACTGACCGTCTGTCTGCGGGTTGTAGGCAGTGGTAAAGTGAAGACTCGTCCCTAGAGCAGTATGTACCTGCTGCCAAAACCTCGAGGTAAAACGTCCATCCCTATCGGAGACGATAGTCCTCGGTACTCCATGGAGTCTCACAACGTGTCTGGTGAACTCCTCTGCTAGACGGCTTACCGGCCACGTTTCCTTGATCGGAATGAAACGTGCGGTCTTCGTCAGCCGGTCTACCACTACCCAAATGGCATCAAAACCTCTACTGGGCCTCAATCCAGTAACAAAATCCATAGATATATCTTCCCACTTCCAATGTGGTACTGGAAGTGGGTGGAGCTCTCCTCCGGATCTACGATGCTCAATCTTGACCTGCTGACAGGTCGCACACTGGGCTACATATCGGGCCACATCGGGCTTCAGACCACCCCACCAGAAGGAACGTCTCACGTCCTTATACATCTTACTCGCTCCTGGATGTACGGAGTAAGGGGTAGCATGAGCCACACCTAGTATCCTCTGTCTCAACTCAATGTCGGATGGTACACAGATACGATCTTGCCGTCTCATCACTCCATCGGAACCAATAGTGAACTGAGGTGCCTCATCTCGTGACATCCGGTCTCGGATCCGGGTCAACATCGGACAGGTCTCCTGCTTCTGTTGGATCTCACCCAACAGTTCAGGAAGTAACTCTAAGGTGGCTAACTGATGAGCTGTATCGGGGAACTGGATCTCTACCTCCAACCACGCTAAGTCTCTCTGTAATTGTGGTTGTACTGTCAACCAAGCTATCGCCTTCTCCCGAGTCGTCTTCCGACTCAAAGTGTCAGCAACTACATTCGCCTTTCCAGGGTGGTAGAGAATCTCAAGGTCAAAATCCTTGATCAACTCTAGCCACCGTCTCTGGCGGTTATTCAACTCCCGCTGAGTGAATATGTACTTCAGACTCTTATGGTCTGTGAAGATCTGACAGGTCGCTCCATAGAGATAATGACGCCAGATCTTAAGAGCATGTACTACAGCAACTAACTCTAGGTCGTGAATGGGGTAGTTCTCCTCATACGTCTTCAGTTGTCGAGACGCATACGCTATGACCTTACCCCTCTGCATCAAAACACACCCCAAGCCCAGCTTGGATGCGTCACTGTACACTACAAAGTCCTCTGTACCCTCAGGCTGTGCTAAGATCGGAGCAGACGTCAATCTCCTCTTCAGCTCCTCAAAACTCTACTGACACGGCTCAGACCAGACGAACCGAGTAGTCTTCCTTAGGAGAGAAGTAAGGGGTCGGGCGATCAGAGAAAACCCTTCTACAAACCGACGGTAATACCATGCCAATCCAAGGAAGCTGCGAACCTCCTTCACATTCTTCGGAGGTTGCCAAGAAGACACTGACTCAATCTTCGCCGGGTCGACCTTAATCCCCCCAACAGTCACTACATGCCCTAGGAAAGCCACCTCTGACATCCAGAACTCACACTTGGATAGTTTAGCATATAGCTGACTATCCTGTAGAATCTACAACACTGTCCTCAAGTGTCCGGCATGCTCCTCTCGACTTCTAGAGTAAACTAGAATGTCGTCAATGAAGACCACTACAAACTGGTCTAGGAAGTCGATGAAAATCCCATTCATCAACTCCATAAATACTGCTGGCACATTAGTGAGCCCGAATGGCATCACTACAAACTCATAGTGACCATACCTAGTCCGGAATGCCGTCTTAGGTATATCCTGATCTCTCACCCTCAGCCGGTGATAACCCGATCTCAAATCTGTCCTCGAGAATACTGAGGCTCCATACAGCTGGTCCAACAGATCATCTATGCGAGGCAGTGGGTACTTATTCTTGATGGTGACCTTGTTCAGCTCTTTGTAGTCGATACACAGCCTCATCGATCCATCTTTCTTCCTCACAAATAACACTGGTGCGCCCCAGGGAGAAACACTAGGGCGTATGAAGCCCTTCTCCGCTAACTCCTCTAACTGCTTCTTCAACTCAAGCAGCTCTATCGGGGTCATGCGGTACGGGGCCTTCGAGATCGGTCTCGTGGCCGGCTCTAACTCGATGCTAAAGTCAACACTCCTTTGTGGAGGTAGCCCTGGTAAGTCGTCACTGAATACCTCTGCAAACTCGCAGGCAACTGGTATCTCCTCTACTGTCACGCTCTTGCGCTCCTTCTTGGCATAACACCAAAAGGCCTCGCAACCCTGTGCTATCAATCTGGCAGCTCTCACTGCACTGATAACTGTGCCGGACTTTCCGAGGTCCCAACCTCGGAATATCACTCTGTGGCCTTCCTCCGTGGCGACAGTCACAGTCCTCCTACCAATATCCAAGACGGCTCCATGTCTAGTCATCCAATCTATCCCTAATATCACGTCCTCATGTGCTAAGGGCATGACTAGAAAATTTACTAACCAAATCCGGCCTCCCAGGTGAATAGGGCAGTCATAAATCTCTCGAGATCCTCTAACTTTACCCCCATCTGGTAACCCAACCACAAAAGGTACACCCTCTACTATAGCTAAGGACAACCTATCTACACATGCATCTGATATAAATGAGTGCGTAGCACCCGTATCAAATAAAACTCTCACAGGTAAGTCATGGATCCAAATAGTACATGTGGTCGCAGGTGCTGCAGGCTGCTCAGTGCTCCTCAGCTCGAACACTCTCCATGGTCCTCCTCTGGTGTCGGTGGTACTACCACGTCCCCTGCCACGACCTGATCCTTGTGCATTACTGTATGAAGTAGGATGTCCTGGAGCCCGGTACTGCTGCTGCTGACTCGGAGCTCGGTACTGAGGGGGTCTCTGTACACTCTTCTCAGCACCTGCAGGAGAAGATCCCTGCTGAGAAGAAGCCTTGCCCTGACGGCAGAAAGTAGCTCTGTGTCCCGGCTTCCCACAAGTGAAGCAAGTGATAGGTGGTTTCGGGCAATCCATCTTAATGTGATCACGGCCACCACAGTTAAAGCACTATCGATCTCCACCGGGAGTCCGGACTGTAGAGTGGTAGCTGGACCTCCCTTGAGTCTGTCCTCGACCATAACCTGCTATTGCTGCACTGCTACCAGCATGTCCTGTCCTCTGCCGCTTATCCGGCCCACTAGACTGAGCTGCTTTCCTAGAAGCTGGCCTATCTCTCTCATAAGCCGAGGCCCTATCCTGATAATCAGACAAGGTCTCACAGCGGAATCCAGCCAGGTAGGATCGGGTACTCTCTCTCAACATCCTGGAGAAAAGGTAAACATGCTGCTCTTCTGGAGGTGCAGAAGGTCCAAGTAAGGTCAATTCCTTCTGAAATTTCTTTATAGCTGCAGCAATCGGGATATCTTCAAATCCTGCCTCAATGAAATCCTGGAATCTCTCTCTTCTTAGCGAAACTGGACAGTACCTGTCTCTAACAATGTTCCTCATCTGCTCCCAGCTGGTGACTCGGCCACGAATGGTACGCCACCATGAATGAGCATCATCTGTGAAACAGGTCTGTATCAAATCTACCTGTCGATCCACGGGGCAACGTATTGCCTCCAAAGCAGTCTCAATCTTCCCTATCTAGTGCTCCACCTCTAGCCCTATCTCTCCGCTGAATGAGGGGACCTTCTGAGAGATGAAAGCCTTCAACCACTCATCCGGTCTCGGTGCTCTGGACCCAGTAGGTGCTCTATCAGCATCAGCCTTCCTCTCAGATACAGCCGGCACCTGAGACACTCCCTGTGTCACCTGAGCTGACCTAGCCGGTACCACCGGTGGTACCTGAGTAAGCCTCTCAACTCTGGCAGCTTCCTCCCTGCGCTCAACATAGGCTCTGAACTCCCTATACTCCGATGCTCCAATAGAAACACGTCCCGACTCAGTAGAACGTGCTCCTTGCACTCCAGACCTCGCGGTGGTCTCAGGCCTGACCTCGGGGCCTACACTCTCAGCTACTTCTTCTACAACAACCTCTGGTATGCTTGCTGCAGGTGCGTCATCTCGAGGAACTCGTCCTCGACCTCTCCCTAGTGGAGGTCTACCCCCACGACCACGCCCTCTAACAGTAGGGGTGCTATCAGCTCGATCGTGTCTAACTGGGGGAAGGGGGGACGACCCCTACCTCGGCCAATCACTTGGGCAGTCCTAGTACGTGCCATCTGCACGAATAGTAATAGCTACAGTTATAAACTAGCTAATCTATCATAACAGTACAAGTCTATAATTATTCTAAGATTACCGAGATCCGCAGAGGTAGTGGTGGTCATCCGTACTTTCTATCCCAACCCGACTATGTATGCATTTTAAAACCAAAATTCTCTTTGGAAAACTCAGACCCTTTTCGGGTTCTGTTTATTTACTTATATGACCTTTTTAGAAGATTCAAGTGCCATTGTTGCCAACCTAGAGCTCTGATACCATGTTGTCACACCCCAAATTTTACAACTTAGAGAGTTACTGGTTAGGACCGCACAGTGGGTCCCGACCTTAGTTTGACAACAACTTAACAAGATCTTACAACAAGGCACAGATAAGGAAAAACCAGGAAAAACCAGATCAACTACAGCCGGAAAACGTAATATAACAAAGTACGAAAGGAAGCAAGGTTCAACTATAAAACCCACAAATGCAGAAACTGTAAAACGTCCTAAAGTACGACACCCCGGCTGACCACTACCTTCTGGATCACTCGGCATCTGCTCTAACCTGTGGCGAATCTAAACAACATATCAACAGTTAGCTAACTATCCAAATATAAGCAAAATGATAACAGCACAAGCACACGCAGAAACAAAAATAAACAAACATCATGCTGGCACTCAACCGTTTATTATCTATTATTTAAATGATTCACATTATTCAATTTAAGTTGTGGCACGAGAATTATTATTAGTTCTCGCCTCCGTTCCTTATCCAACTGGTGTAGGTCTAGCTGACTTCCACTAGTAGCATCACTACAAACCAAGTATGGACTAGTCCCGAAAGAAACCCCCAGCGCCCGCAAGCTACTGAGCAGAATGCCACCGCCCGTTACTCTTAGGCCAAAATATAGGTCGGTAATTATATATCACAACCTATCTCTCTAAACATTTCAATCACACACCACCATCATCATTTATACTCATATTTAGAAGTCAGCTAAGTAAGCCCAAAGGACTTACCTGATATACAGCTCGACTCTTTGTAAACCACTCGTTCTGTAAACTGTAGCAACTCAGTTGCCTGTCAAAGGCGATAAGTGTATTAGCACACTCTCACGTAGTTAGAAGTCTAAAACTACTAAGATCGAATGATGTATTAAGACATAACTAGTTATAGTGTTAATTTATTTGGTTCCAAACTGACATTTTTCCTATGTTTCTATTTTCCGGAAGAATCGTAAAGGCCTAACTTCGGTTCTAAATATAAAATTCTTAACAACTTATAAAAATTCCGAATTAAATCTCTAGATCATCTATGAGGTTCTATCTAACCTTAGGAGGAAGAATTCCTCAAAACTGTTCAGCCGATATTTTTATAAAAATTCACAAAATTGACTACTTCACTCAAAATTCCTATACTTAGCCAAAACTTAAGTTTACCAAAACTGCTCAACTACCTAACTTCGGGAGCTCATAACTTCTAATCCGACCGTTCATTTCTTCCCAAATTTTATTATGCTAAACTACATATATCCATCTACAACATATCCAAAATTCAACGGTGGATATTTATCCAAACGTTCAATAATTGGCCGACAAGATAGGTACTTTATAACCTAAAGCTGAAGGAATAAATTGGATTTTACAACAGCCCTTTATTTCCACCATTTTAATTATAAACTCAGCAGCTACCTATTACTATCTTGACTATGCTCAAGGTCGAATTACAGCAGCTCATCAATCTAACATTAAGGATTCGGTATTCATACATAAGATTATACAATAACCTTCCCCTTAAACTAATCGGAAACCTATTTTAATCCAAGTATAGGCTCTTACCGGGTTGCAGCTAGAAGGTTAATTTGTTGTTGGTTCCGATCTGTACCAAAACCGAGCCTGCTGGTTGATCCCACTGCCTCTACACGTTGGTCACGTTCAGATCCGGAAAGAGGAAGAAGGAAAGGGAGGAGAGGGATGAAGACTCACCCCTTAGAGCAGAAAGCGGCGTGAGGACGAGAGATCTCCGGCAGTGAGGTACGTTGGCTTCTCCCAGGGTGCTTCCTACGCTTGGAACGGGCTGGACGTGTGCAGGAGAGGACGGACCGGACGTGTGCAGGAGAGGATGTCTTGGTTCAGTCACGTGCTGAGCGAGAGATGTGCGTTGGTTTGAAGAGGACGTCGGATGAGGGATCTGTACAGTCTGCAAGGTAAATGTTCGAGCGATTGCAGAAGAAAAGGAAACGCAGAAAGGAAGGAAATACGCAGAAGGGGAGAGGCGATATTTGTGCAGATTCGCTGGAAGATAGGCGGTTACAGAGAAGGGAATAAATTCAGCAACAGCCGTTATGTCTCCTCATGTAGCTGGGCTGGAGAAGTTGCGGGTTACTGCTGCTTATTGGGCCAGAACGAGATTCAGCGAGCAGGCTGTTGGAAGCTACTGGGCTGAGCTGAAGACTGCAAGGCCGGACTGGGCTGAAGACTGGCGAGCTGGGCGCCTGGCTGGAAGAAACAGCAGGCGGCTGCTGGGCTGCAGAAGCGCTGGGCCGCAGAGGAGTAAGGCAGCAGTGGGCTGCTGGAGTTGGCTAGCAGGCTGGATCCGTTGAGGCAAAATATAGAGCAACAGATGGGCTGAAATTGGCTGCGGACGGCTCCTTAAATTAGCGAGTTTCTGGCCGGACAAGATCCCGACACATAAATATACGGACTAGGCGGATATGGAGTTTATTATGGATTAAGATCGGTTAAGGATTCTATCATTTTATGCGGAAGTAAGTTACATAAAATGATAGACTATTTAAAAGATTCTATCATTTTATGTGAATGAATCTACATAAAATGATAAATCCTATAATAATATGTCTAACTAAGTAGACGGATATGGGTCAACTTATCGAGATCTATTTTATAACGGAATTAGGCGGAATAAAAATTCCGGATTTTACAGAAGTAAAGTTGTGAAGATAAATTTTACCATAAGCACAATCAGATGAGGAAGAAATTCCTGAGTCAGTTCATTTAGAAGGAATAGAAGGTCGTACAAGGAAGTCGGGCATACGAGGCCGAGAGATGGAATTAGAAGAACCATGCAAGAGACTACAAGAGTGCGGAGTAGAGATAACAAGTTTGGAACGAGACAAGTAGAATTGAGTACAACCAAGATTGCGAATCAAGGACATTACAATCGAGGCTGATGCCCCATAGACCATAATGGGCATGAGAAACAAGAAGAGACAGAGTGTCAATCCGGGTGTGAGAATCTAAGGTGCACGGAATGAAGACCTACAATTGAGTGTAAAAGTGAAAAGGAAAACCCCACAAGTGTGGGGAGGTTTTGACCTCCTTAGAGATATAAGAAGTTTGAAAGAAATCGAGACGCCAATATCCAAAGAATGGAAGCCTGTAGAAGGGTCAACGGTGTTTCATGAAGGCGGTATTACCACCAACACCAGTGAAGAAATGTTTATGGGAGAATGGCCTTGCTGGATTCGAGGGTCCCGGGTAACCCCAATTATCACGGGACCTAAGCCATCAACACAGACGATCCATGCAAGAGGAACTGCAAGTGGATGATCATTACGGCCATAAGAATTGCCAAGACGCTTTCAAGCTATCGTGGAAGACTTGAAACGACTATTTATGTCAGATGAATGACACAATCGGACTAGAGAAATGGAGTTAGCCCAAAGGAAACGGAAGGGTGGAAGATAGAACGAACTAAATAAGTATAAAAGGATTAATCGAGTTGGTGATGCTCACCAAGGAATTATTTTTTGCCAACAGAGGTATAAGAAGAGTAAGTCCGGGATATTGAGATAAGTCAACTATAGATTGACCAACTCTTGTTGAGGATGTGCAAGTGTTGTTTGATATTGACAAGTTATGTATAGATAAGAAGAGATAATTGTGACTGGGAAATCTATGAAGTAGCATTATCGACGCCTTTGGAGGATTTCCTCATGTAGGCAACGTCAACCTTCTAGGATGAACAAAAGTTATCGAGAGGATCGCGTTAAAGGTTGTTTCTTGTTTGGTTAAGATCAATTTCTGGTCGAGTCAGAGAGTTTGGATCTGTGTTCGAAGAATTAAAGGAGTAAACGGAAGAGGTTGTTTTCCAATCGTTATTTTATTTCAGGAAGGCAAGCAAGGAAAGTACATGTACTTCATCCGGTTAAGGCTTATGGGGTAAGTGGAAGATACAGTTTTAGGGTCAATCATTTTAGACATACAGAAATGTCCTTATGATTAATTAGTGACACTAGAATTATAAGAGTAGTGCAGCGGAAGCGTGGTGGGTCCTAACCCCACAGAGCAGTGATAGCATGTATTATAGTCTATATTTTGGGACTTGTTTTGACGTTTTATCTTCAATAATATGCATGTATGGATGTATATTATGTGATTATATTGTTATCTCATCTACCTTTACGGAAATCGAGGTGTACACCAAGTTTCGTTGTAATCGTAGGTAAAATGGCACGTTTTGGAGCTAAGTAGCTAAGGATTCATAGCAGTTACATTCTGGAGCTCAAAGAAGAACTCAGGAAGCAAGAAATTAATGAAGAAGATTTACTTTGGACCAGATTTGAGGGATTTCACATTCAGTTGAGATTCACCTCGGTCAGCTACAATGTCACCTCGACCGAGGTGATCTTGAGGAGCGTCCCGACCGAGGCGAATACCTTGGCGCCGGCTAGATTATATTTTTTGGCTGAGATCTTTTATTTTTGGGAAGAAGATATCTTATATTTTTGGAGTTGATTTCTGGAAGGAAGATCTTATATTTGGGAGATCTATTTTAGAGATATGATATATTTTATAGGAAATTATCTTTTTAAGATATTATTATGTTTGGAAGATAATTCTCCTATATAAAGGGTTGGATTTTCCACAATTCAGCCATCTTTTGGTCAGCAATATTCTCAATACAACAGTGAGGAGATTTTCTGGAAGTTTGAAGGAAGCTTTGAAGATTGAAGGAAGAAAGATTCATAGTTTTGAGATAGATTTGAGGGAGTTTGTAAGATTTTCTTAGATTCCCTTTGGTTTATTGTCTTGTTTGATTTGTGATTTAAGGAACGCTGATTTGTGAATTATTTGATTCAGTTATTGAAGCCTTATTTATAAGGTTTTTGTGTTCAAATATTCATTCCTTTCTCATATATTCCATTATTGCTTTCATGACGATGAGTGGCTAAATTCCTTGTACGATTCTATGGTGATTGGCCAAAAGTTGTGGGAAAGACAATGATAGAATGATCTTAATCCCAGTAGGACCCTGAAAGCTCGAGTCTTTAACCTTAACCCTAGAGTACCTCGCTCAGTCGATGAACATCTCGGCCGGGGTGAAACTTGACTGACCGATGTGGCCTTATCTGATCTGATACTGAGAGTTAAGTGTTATAGTTTTCCAAATCCTATCTTTATTTCACCTTTTCTGGTTCAATGCAAACCTAGAATGAGACTTACCCGGTGATTCCTTAGTTTGTTTACCCAAGATCATAAGTGTAGGTAATAAAGGTTTATCCTTTATTGGGGTTTGAGTGTGCCTTCATCCAATCTTTGTGAGTTAGCTTGAGACTTACCCGGTAAAGGGTGATTTTATTCGCTTAGGTGGTGTGTTGGTTTGAGATATAGTTCCTTATCTTAGTACTTGAGACTTACCCGGTAATAGGAGCTTTGGTTTGGGATAGTGAGTATTGAGACTTACCCGGCAATCTATTCCCACTTTAGAAACACCTTCGCTTTGTAAAACTTCAGCTTTGTCCACTTTATCTTGAGATCTTGAGTTAGAACCACTACTAGATGCTTTAATCCCTAGAATCCTCATTTTCCCATTATTTGACCTTATTATCATCTTTGATTGCTTTAATCGCTTTTGTGGTTATTAGTTGCATTGACAACCTATTCTTGCTTATTTACACCTAAGTCCCTGAGATCGACACCCCGGAATTCTTGCTTTTTACTATAATTGATCCGTACACTGCGAGTTCACATCCTTATTGTAAGCATATATCTTGGGATATAAATTTAAAGCTTGCACACACCGTTTGAGCGAACAAGTTTCTGGCGCCGTTGCCGGGGACATGGTCTAGACCAAGTCGGTTACGGTTGTCTTTCGGAGCAATTCCCCTTGTTGCTACTAACCACTCTACTTCAGTGCTTTCGCATGATCTTTTTCTTAGGTTTATGCGAAGAACCCGAGCTGGAAAGGAAATCGTTCCATACGATCCCGAACCAGAAAAGACATACAAACGATGCTTGTAAGAAGCTAAGATGGCCAATCAAGACAATCGCGATCTTGAGGCCGAATTGAAGGAGGTGCTGGAACAGCTATGCCTCAATAAGGAAGAATTGCAGCGAGAAAGAGAGCAGACTCGCACCAGAACTGCAAAGATTGAAGCAGATATGGCCGATCTACGAGCCCAGATTCTGCATCGACCGATCCTCGACCGAGGCAGGACCCAGTCCCAGTTACCGCGGCCGAGATACATCCACCTCGGATGCCTGTCCGATATGTTCTTTTTGCAGGAATTCCACAAACCCTAGGACAGAGGATGGACCCTAACCAGCAAGTGAGGCGTCCAGGAGTCAACCTAGGTGATGTAGCGGAACATGATTACGAACTTCGACCGCAAGATCTATCCATGATCCGCCAATGCCAATTTGGAGGTTTAGAGAGGGAGTCTCCGCATCAGCATTTACAAAACTATGAGATCCTAATGGAGACCTTGAGACCTTCAAGGCTGGAAAACAACAACTACAACCTAAGGCCTTTTTATTTTTCTTTGAAGGACAGGGCGCTTACTTGGTATCAATCTCTTCCACCCGGAAAGATCAACACGTGGGAAGAGATGACGACAGAGTTTTTGACAAAGTTCTTTCCCCCCTACAAGACCGCCGAAATGAGAGGGAAGATTAATGTATTCATCATGAAGGACAAGGAGATTTTGTCCAAGTCATGGGAGAGATTCAAGGATGTTCTATTGGATTGCCCACATCATGGGATTCCAAAGATAGAGTTGCTAGAGATATACTTCAAGGGATTGGATGGAGCTACTCAATTCAATCTTCAACTACTCTCCGCCGGCACAATCAAGGACATGCCGATAGACGAAGCTTGGGAGTTCATTGAAAAGCAAGCTTTTGCACATCGAGAAACATTCCCATCAAGGAGCCGAAAATGGATTTGAGAGAGTTAATTTCCAGGAAGCTCCATCAAATGATAATCAACTCATCTCCCTCAAGAATGATGTGAAGTAATTGGAGGACCTTTTGGTTGCTCACACAAAGAAGGAAGAAGGAGGATATCAAAGGAGAAACAACAATCAAGGGTCCATGAACAACAATTACAACAACAATAGACGCTCCAACAGCAACAATTGGAGATCTAATCAACAAAATTCGGGTAACCCTTATTATAATTCAAATTCTAACAATTCTTTTAACCCCTCTTCTTCTTCTTCTACTCCATTGAAGAGCCAGGAGCCTGGATCAAGTTCATCCCAACCAGAGAAGAAAGATGCAGTGTTGGAGGCAATCATGATCAAGCTCAACGCTATGGAGACGTCTATGACTTCATTTTCAAAGGCACAAAAAGCCTTAGAGCAACAATTCTTTGATATGGCGAATGAAGCGCCAAGAGATCCATGGAAGCTCCCAGCAAGGACAGAGAGCAACCCCAAGGGACAGATTATGGCAATAACGACGAGAAGTGGACTGAAAACTGTAGACCCAATACCTCGGTCGATGCAAATGCAGACGAAGAACATCTCGGTCCAGGTATAGACGAGGAACACTTCGGTCGAAGTGCTACCCGAGGTGGAGTCCCAGAAAGCGACGGACAAATCTAAAGTTTATGTTCCACCTCCTGCATATAAACCACCACTTCCATTCCCTCAGTCAAGGGCTAGAGCACATCTAGACAAGCACTTTAGTAAGTTTCTTGACTTGATGAATAAACTACACATTAACATCCCTTTCCTTGATGTTATTATAGGGATGCTCGCGTATGGGAAGTTCTTAAAAGAGATTATATCAAGGAAGAGGAAGCTGAAGATTTTGGAGAAGTAAGGATGACATCTAAATCCTCGGAGCTCATTCAAATCATGAAGGAGAAGATGCCATCTAAGTTGAGAGATCCCGGCTCATTTTGCAATCCCATTCATTTTGGGGATGTAACTTGTGAGGCATTGTGTGATCTAGGAGCCAGCGTGAGCATCATCCCGCTGGAGCTATGTGTAAAGATCGGACTTGGAGAGCCCAATCCGGTGAAGATAAGGTTATACATGGCGGATCGCTCCATTACCAATCCCCTGGGCATTTTGGAAGATGTTCCGGTTAAGTTAGGTAACTTCTATTTACCTATAGACTTTGTTGTACTCGATATACCCGCAAATTATCCCATTCCTATCATTCTCGGGAGACCATTTCTAGCAACCTCGGGTTGCAATGTGGATTGTAAGAACGCCAAATTGAAATTCAACATTGGCGGTGATCAAGTGGAGTTTCCATTGCTTGCTGCAATGAAACGAGAGCCGTTGGAGGATGACATCTTCAACATCTATGATGAAAAAGAATCAAGAGAATTGGTGAGTTCTATCCTTATTGATGATTATCTTGAAAGAGTTATTAGTTTTAGCTTAATGGAGGAAGGTATAGATGCTTCTAGTGATGCAGATATACCGAGCTTAAAGGCATTGGAAGAAGATCTAGAAGCTAAAATTGAGAAACTCATCCAGGAGAGGAGAAATTCTAGTTTTGGTCCTAGTTTCAGTACCTCGACCGATGCCCTATTTGGACCAAGCGAGGTGTTCTTATGTAAAGAACATCTCGGTCACCCACCTTGGACACCGACCGAGACAGCAAGCGAGATGTTGTCAACTGAGGACAACAAACTTCTTAAACCCTCTTCTGAGAGTTATTTACAATTGGTGGAGCACTAGCTCCACCAAGCTTCATATAATAAGGAACCTTGGTATGCTGACATTGTTAATTATCTTGTTTGCCAGGAAATACCGCCCGGATTGACGTACGCTCAAAGGAAGAAATTCTTCAAGGATGTACGCCACAACTACTGGGATGAACCTCTATTGTTAAGAGAGGTCCGGATGGGATGCTTCGACGATGCATTCCAGAAGATGAAGTTACTAGTGTTATACGGCATTTCCACTCACTTGTGAAGGACATGCTAGCGCTCACAAAATGTGCGCTAAGGTATTACGTGCTGGTTTCTTTTGGCCTACATTATTTAAGGATGTGCAAACGTTTGTTGTTTCTTGTGATGCATGCCAAAGAACAGGGAACTAGTCTAGAAGGAACGAGATTCCACTCAACAATATCCAAGAGGTTGAGATTTTTTATGTATGGGGAGTTGATTTCATGGGACTTTTCCCATCATCCGCAGGAAACCTCTATATTCTCCTAGCTGTTGATTACGTCTCTAGACAGGTGGAAGCCATTGCCTCTCCCACTAATGACACCATGGTAGTTGTGAAGTTCTTCAATCGGACTATCTTCCCACGTTTTGGGACACCACGTATCGTCATCAGTGATGGAGAGACACATTTCATCAACCGGAAGTTTAAGGCACTTCTATCGAAGTATGGGGTAACCCACAAGGTAGCAACCCCTTATCACCCTCAAACTAGTGGACAGGTCGAGATCTAGAATAGAGAAATCAAGGAAATCTTGGAGAAGACCGTCTCTAGGACGAGGAAGGATTGGTCCATGAAGTTGGACGACACTCTTTGGGCTTATAGGACCGCATTCAAGACTCCCATTGGTACCACCCCTTACAATTTGGTATATGGGAAGTATTGCCACCTACCCGTTGAATTAGAGCACAAGGCATATTGGGCAATCAAGGGGTTGAATTTCGATATCAAGGAAGCCGGAGAGAAGAGGCTATTGGACATCAATGAGCTGGAAGAGTTGCGCTTGAATGCTTATGAAAATTCCAAGATCTACAAGGAAAGGACAAAGAGATGGCATGACAAGCATATCATTCCTAAGGAGTTCAAAGAAGGAGATTTAGTTCTACTCTTCAACTCCCGCTTCGCCTCTTTCCAGGTAAGTTGAAATCTAGATGGACAGGACCTTACGTTGTGAAACATGTTTTCCCTCATGGTGCAGTTGAGATTTGGGGAGAAACAAGCGGAAGCTTCAAGGTCAATGGCCATAGGCTTAAGAAATACCAACCGGGAGTCCAGGTTGAGGAGATTGCACCACTATATCTTGTTTAGGGATGTCGTACGGTCCAGCTAGCGACCTTAAATCAAGCGCTTCTTGGGAGGCAAGCCAAGGTATTGCTTTCTTTTCCCTTGGCTTAGTTTTAGATAGTTTGCTTTTGCTTTGCATTGTTTTGTTTTTTGGCGTCCTAGACAAAAACCTGGTACTTTCTAAGGAAGGATTAAAACTCACGAGCAACACTGGAAGGACAGAAGTTCGAGAAATTGACAAGACGGAGTTTGACTGATACACATCTCGGTTGCTGTCACAGCACCTCGACCGAGATGATTCTTGAGCAAACCGAGGCGACTAGGTTTGACAATCCAGTCAGCCATCTCGGTCCGGTCGGGACAACCTTGACCGAGGTGACAGCAGAATCGGCGAGGGTATAAAAGGAGAAAGCATTTCTCTCTCTTCCCTCCCATTTTCCTTCTCGACCGCGGCTGCTCCTCACCTCGTATCTTCGTTTTTCAATCGTTTTCCACGATTTTTGCTCCGATCTCACAAGGAAAAGCAAGAGGATCATATTGCAAGCGATAAACTGCGGGATAAACGCCTCGAATCGACGAAATTTGGGGTAAATTGTCGGAAACCCTAACTTTCCTTCTCTTTACTGATTTTAGAGATTATTGGCTTTGGTTGCCATAGATTTGTGCTGAAAAGAGTATAAGTACCCCATAGGAAGCAATTGGTTGTGATTTTGAGGGAAAAGAACTGAAAATCAGAGATGAGAAATCGAACAGCACTTCACCTCGGTCCAGTCGAGCTTTGTCTCGGCCGAGGTGTTCTTCAAGCTACCAGACCGACCGAGGTGACCTTGTCAGCAGAAATCATGAGTTCTCGTTCTGATTGTTAGTTGGTTATGAGAGATGCTCCCCGTGGTTCTTCTCCTTCCCCTTCCTCTAGACCTTCTATCCCGGTGATCCATGAGCGTCACCAGGCAGATTTTGACCGTATTTGCGGGCGCCCTGTCATTGCCCTGCGCTTCTTAGATGTTCCAGCCTTCGAGTGCCTCCACGTGGTGGAAGACTTGAAGAAGATGATTTCCATGGTATGGCTGGAGCGTTTTATGGAGATCAGAGCTCCAGCCTACCTTGAGCCAACCTTGGAGTTTGTGAGTTCTATCACTCACATGCCTGAGAGGAACAACATCAAGTACTGGTTGTTGAACCGTAACTACATGGTTCCTATGGATCAGTTCAGAGATATTTTTGGCTTCCCGACTCCTACAGTTCCTGACATTCCTTCTCGAGCAGTGGCTCGACAGTTCTGGGTGCAGATTGCCCATGTGATGGAGCATGCAGACATATGGAGACCTGGAGACTCCAGGGAGCGCATCATCTTCCATTTGGCTTTCCGTCTGGCCCACCGTATATTTAGTGCGACTCTTCTGGCGCGTACTGAGACGCCCTAAAACATCTGACACAGAGACATTCTGTGTCTGTTAGGCATGGTTACTGGTGGAGTGCCTAACTTCGGAGGCATGCTAGCTGAGGATCTGCACCGGATCAAGGGCAAGGCAAAAGGAGATATTTGTTATGGAGGATTGGTGACTCATATCGCTACAGTTAAGGGTCTAGACTTGACTGCTTGTAACTGGTGGCGGCTGAAAAGCCGCTTGGACTTCAGGAGATGATCACGAGGAGGATTTTGGTTCCTCGTGGCCTTACCACACCGTACGTAGCGATGCCTTGGGAGCAGACTGCCCCTCAGGGTATCCCATGGTCAGATCAGATTACAGTCTTGGATCCACAGTACTGGTCTTCCGCTTGGCTGCCTGTTCGCCTATAAAAGCAAGCGAACCCGCAGTGTACGGATCGGCGTAGATTAACAAGTATTCCAGAGTCTCGAACTCAGGGAATTGGATTCTTTATATATAAGGACAGAGTTAAGAATTGCAAAGGTATACTAAAGCAAGGTAATGTACGGTGAAGTTCCAAAACCCTATATAACTCACCAAAAGACACTCTCTATAAAGGTTGTTGAGTCTGCAGTATAGAAAGGATCTAAAGGTAAGAATTAATCTCAAATACCCATGCCCAAACCCAAGGAATCAAAGACAAGCCAAAACGGTTAAGGTTATGACACTCGAAACCGAAATAGAGGATGTTGAGTCTCACTACTACCTAGAAAAGGCAAGCCAAGGCTAGGTTAAAGCTAATCTTTAACTTTGGATCAAAGCAAAAGCAAAGTTCGTAAACCAGGGGAAATCACGGCTAGATCTTGAGAATCACGGCCGTGGAAACCAAGAACAACCCGTGATTTAGGGTGTCGACGATATTTTTCAAACTCTCAGGGTCCAATCTGTTTACGGTCGATCTATCATTTTCCAAGCCACAACTATTAACCCTTCACCTTAGAATTGTTAAAGGATTTTGTCAACAATCATTATCATGATATCAATAATCAAATCAAGAAGAATGAAATATGAAAACACTCAAAAACTCAAATAAAACTCAAAGTCAATCTCGAAATCCAAACACAAAGTATTATGTTTATGAATTCAGAAGAATAGGAATAGAAACCTCACAAAGATCTAGAGAAGTCACAAAGAACGGGATGTCAATCCGTCCTACAATGAAAAGCCTAACATATCTCCAAAAATACACAATCTCCGAAAATATGTCCTTCACGAATCTCCAATCCTTAAGGTCGAAATGAAACCTTAAGGCCATCTCCAAACTCTAAGCGGAACTCTAAACAGCGGTAAGCAAACCCCCTGAAAACTCCTTTCTCAAGCCTTTTTATAGGGCGAGGTAGGGCTACGTGAAAGCCCAATGACGTGGCTGACGTGGCAAAATAGGACACGTCATAAGATCACCAAAATCACGGTCATGAACAACATTCCACCACCGTAATTTAGGTCGTGGAACAAGATTACGGTGCCATATGATATCCACGGTCGTGGTTTAGACCATGTAACTCTCTACAGTGCTCCAAACTCACGTCCACGTTCATGTTGCCAAATCCACGGCCGTTGTTTAGAGCGTGGACTTCAAAATCCTCTTCCACGACCGTAATTCAGGGTGTGGTTCCTCAAATCCTTGGTAGTTGCCTTTATTTCGTAACATCCTTCATCCATGCTCCTTCCTTAGCCTCTCCAATGCATATCCTTGCCATCAAACATGGTCAAGCACTCCTTTCCATCCTTATTTTGCTCCAATCCAAGCTTTATTTACCTCAAAATAATATGAAGCTAGTGGGTGAACTAGCTCACAATTGCTTCAAACTTATATCTAAGAATACTATAAAGAGGGAAAAACAACTAAAACAAGTGCCTAAAATATAGTCATATATCATGCTAATAAAATACTCCATACTTGCCACTTGCTTGTCCCCAAGCAAGGTTTTTAAAAGCTTAGAACATAAGGTAGAATGAAATATGAATGCCAAACAAAGCAAAACAATCTTTTTGGTTAGTGTGCTTCTACTCAATAGATCATCCTCAAATCTTGCTTCCTTTATCCTTGAAAACACTTATACACACAAATCAAAGTATGCAAAGCAAAGAAACGTCATAAATTGAAAATACTTCAAGACAAACATCATAACCTTCAAGTATTGTCAAAATCAAGCATGTGAAACTTCAATTTAGATCACCAAGTCAAATAACACTTTTATGATCTCAAGGACTTTCAAATAACGCCAAGAATGCGGAAAAGGTGGGAAACTTGTAAAGGAATGTGGTGTATGAATCCGGGAAGAAGGACAACACAAACTCTTTTCTTTATACCAATTGAACTTCCACCAATTTAGAGATTTGCATTAGACTTTTTGCACAAAATTTTTCGACTTCACTTTTGGAGATGTGGACAGCGGTGCACAATAACCGAAGCCTAGGAGATTGGCGTTTCTCAATTTCGAGATGCCTCAAACCCTTGATGCACATACCATAATCCATTAGGAATATCGCTCAATCTGACTTTGGCAAGACACAAACAGCCGGCTATGTGAATGGTGCCGAGTTACTCATCGTCATGATTGACTTCCCCAAACCTAGAATTTTCGTACACTTTGAAAACAATAGATTTCATGGCCTTCCCACATCAAACATTTCAAAATCAACTCTTCCTAAATCCCGGATAGGTAAAGGAGGCAATTATTTTTCATTGAAGGGCTAGATGATCAAAGAAAGAAGTAAGAAAATTGAGGTGTCTTAATCATTTCATAAAGAAGTATAGTAACTTATATTGTGATTTCAACCTTTGTTTCTCAATATGATTTAGATAAAACTTTCACATTATGAAACTTGCAAGAAGGATAAACAACATATTCAATCTCTTCACAATTCATAATTCAATTTAAGCATACAATTGTCATAAAAAACTCATTCCACAAGTAGTTTTCATCATAGAAGTCATCTCTAATCTTAGAAGCACCAATTCTTTTCAAATTTTTCAAATTTTTATGGGTTTTTCAAAGCCTTTTTCATGCAATGCAATAATGAAACGTTTGACAATGGAAGGAAACATGTAAGTGTTCATAGAATCATCGAAGCAAAGTAAGTAGAGTTATTACAAACCACAGTCACACCCCACTCCATACTTGAAACATACATTGTCATCAATGTTCAAAAGAAATAAAGAAAAGAAAACAAAAAAACTGACTAGACGGTGGTGGGGCAGCTCAAACCGGCGATCACAAGACATCATCACTGTGGAGGAGGTGGTGGAGGAAATGGACGGAACTCCGAGCTAAAATTCCGACCAAACTGTTGGCGGTAGATGTCTCTCATCATCTGGTCGTGCTCCTGGCTCCGGGTGTCATGAGTCTCCCGATGGATCTCTAGGTCTCCTACCGTCCTCAAAAGATCGGTGGCCCACTCCGGTAGCTGCTGGTGCCAAGCTGGTGGTTGTCCATACCTTGCGGGAGCATCCTGAGGAGTCGGTGCCACCGGTACCTGCTCATACCATGGTGGAGGAGCTCCCATCCAATCCGGCTGCGCTCCATTCCAAGTGGGTGGAGTGTCCATCCAAGTCGGCCTCTCACTCACGCTAGCCTTGTGTGAAGAAGAGGCACCAGAAGGTTGTTCGCTCCAAACGGTGTGTGCAAGCTTTAAATTTATAACCCTAGACGTAAGCTTAAAACAAGGATGCGAACCCGTAGTGTACGGGTCAATCGTAGTAAAAAGCAAGGAATTCGAGGGGTCGATCACAGGGACTTAGTGAAACAAAGTCGATAACGGTAAGCTTATGTAAATACTAACCACAAGAGCAATTAACACAATCAAAGATGAATAAGAAGTCAATAAAGCAAGCATGCAATTCTAGGGATTAAAGCATCTAGTTGTGGTTCCAACTCAAGATCTAAAGATAAGCGGACAAAGCTGAGATTTTTGCATAGGGAAGGTGTTACTAAAGTGGAATAGATCACCGGGTAAGTCTCACTACTCACTAATCCTAAACCGTAACTCCTATTACCGGGTAAGTCTCAAGAAATTAAGATAAAGTAGTATAACCTCAAACTAACACACCATCTAAGGGAATATAATCAACCTTTACCGGGTAAGTCTCGGGCTAACTCACAAAGATGGGATGGAAGCACACTCAAACCCCAATAAAGGACAAACCTTTATTACCTACACTTATGATCTTAGGTAAACAAACTAAGGAATTACCGGGTAAGTCTCATCCTAGGCTTGTACTGAACCAGGAAAGGTGTAATAAGAATAGGATTTAGCCAACTCTAACACTTAACTCTCAGTTTCGGATCAGATAAGTCACCTCGGCCAGAAGAGTTCCACCCCGGACGAGATGTTCATCGACTGAGCGAGATGCTTAGGGTTAAGGTTAAAGACTCAAACTTTCAGGATCCTACTGGAATCTAAGATTATTCTATCATTGTTTTTCCCACAACCTTCAGCCAATCACCCTAGAATCACACAAGGAAATTAGCTACTCATCATCATCATGAAAGTATTAATCAAATATATGGGAAGAAGTTGAATATTTGAACAAGAAGAATTTAATGAAAAGACTTCAATAAATGAATCAAATATCACAACAAAAGCGTTCCTTGGATAAATATCCAACAAGAAAGACAACAAGGAAGAGAATATAAGGTAATCTTACAAAGAAGACCTCCAAAAGCTATAAAAGCTAAAATCTTCAATCTTCCTTCAACCTTCAAAAAGGTTCTTCGAATCTCCCAACTGGAGTATGGCTGCTGCGTGTATATACCCTGATCGATGGTATAGCATGATGTTGGATTTGTGGAAATCCAACTCTTTTTATAAGAAAATAACCCTCCAAAGAAAAGATATCTTAGAAAGATATCTTCCCATAAAAATATGTAAAATATATGATCCAGCATATCTTCTTCCTTCCAGGAGCCAAGCCCAAAAATATAAGATCACTTTCCAAAGATAAAAGATCTCAGCCAAGAATAAAATATTCTCGCCGCGTCCTAGGTATTCGCCTCGGTCGAGTCGGCTTCTTTGGATCACCTCGGTCGAGGTGAATCTGTGGTCAACCAAGGTGAGTCACAACTGAATGTGAAATCTCTCAAATCTGGTCCAAAGTAAATCTCTAATCCATGGCTATGCTTCCTGGATGTAGCTCCAAATGACTCATAACTCCTTTTGCTCCTTTTTTATGCAAAACGTGCCATTTTACCTACGATTACAACAAAACTAGGTGTAGACCTCGATTCCCGCAAAGGTAGATGAAATGGTAATGTAATCACATAATATACATACAAACATGCAGATTATGAAAGATAAAACGTCCAAACAAACCCAAAAATATAGACTATAATTCATGCTATCAAAATACCCCATACTTAGCCCTTGTTTATCCCCAAGCAAGTTCCTCATATAAAAGACAAGATAGAATGGATTATAAGTCAATAAAATCAATGAAAAGTCTTTCAAAAACATTTTATGATGTGCTACAATCATAGATCACTCTAAGAGAATACTTTATGAAATTTAAAATCAATGTATGATTAAAACATTTTATAAATATAGAAAAGTTGTTCATCTTTGCATAAAATCATAGAATGCATAGTAAGTCATAATTATCGAAATTAATCATGTATAATCCAGTTTAAACCACTAAGTCAATCAACAAGCTCAAGGTCTCAAGGGCTTCCCAAAAGAAAGGTCAAGAAACGTGTAGGGTAGGGATGTATGTAAGGTAATGTGGTGCTAGAATCCGGGAAAAGGATGAACTTCACTTTCACTTTGACTTGCAACATCTTCCACCAATAAGCTTTGCTTATTTCACACTTTTTTTCTTTTTACTTTACTTTTTGGGATGCATGGACAGAGGTGCACAATAACCGAAGCCTAGGAAATCAGCAATTATCAATTTCTCGAGATGCATCAAACCCTTGATACACATACCATGACCCGTTAGGAATATCGCTCAATCCGACTTTGGCAAGACACAAACACCCGGCTATGTGAATGGTGCCGAGTTACTCATCTTCATGATTGATTTCCCCATACCTATTTCTTTTTTTTTCTAACACTTTCACTTCCAGCCCACTTTTCAACTTTTACTTGCTTTCACCACTTCGCTTGCTTCCAAATTCCCGGATAGGTAAAGGGAGGCAAAATGTATATGAGGGGCTAAGCATGATCAAGAAGAAGAAGAAGAAGAGAATGAATTGCCTTAATCATCCCAAGAAGAAAGTGAGAGAACTCATCTTGTGGTGTCAACCTTCAAATTCAACATAATTTGGATAAAAACAAAGTATTAAACATGCCAATAATTTCAAACAAAGCATTTAGCAACTTAAACATATTATAAAACCCTTCAAACATATAAAGAATTTAAAATCAGTCAGTAAGCAAGATCTTCACTGAGGTCATATCTAGATAAGAAGCACAAAAATCATTTTCGAAAACTTTCTGTTACCCACCTCGGTCGAGGTGAATTTATGGTCAACCGAGGTGAAACACCTCGTTCGGCCAGAACTTCCCCGGTCGAGGTCAAAAAAATTTTTTTTTAAAACCCAGTTTTCTTTCGTTTTCGACGTTTTTCTCAATCAAATAACCTGTAAGTATGCATGCAATCTCAAATAAACATATAGATGCAAAAGTGAAGCATAAATATAAATATCCGGTCAATGGAGTCATACATCAAAGTCAAATAATACATCAAATACCCCATACTTGGGACACACTGTCCCAATGGGTCAAAATAAGTCTAAAGGATAAAAGTGCTCACCGGATAATAAGCTGAACTGCATAAAAATAAGAAAAGAAAATGCCGCAGCTCTCAGTAGTCACGATCCGGTGGTGGTGGTGGTGGCACATACGGATACTGGGTCGGGTCGAATGGATAGCCCATGACATGCTCGAACTGAATCTGGGCCATCATATGCTGGTAATGCTGCCGCTCCTGCATCTCGCGGATATCCAATGACAAAGCAGCATATAAGTCAATAACCTGATCCGTCAGGTCATCGATCCGTCTGTGAGCCTCTGGATCTCTGCGTCGGCGTGTCCTACGCCTGGCAGGTCTAGCAGGTGATGCAGCAGGTGCAGGCTCAGCCTCAGTGTCATCGTCCAGATCTATGATAGGCGCACTCGGTCCAATAGTATCCGTCCCTGTATCCATTGGGACTCCACCCTCTCTCTCATCAACTATCTCCTCATCATCAGCCTCCTCCTCAGCTGGGGCAGCTGCTGCCTCTCTGTAATCCTCCATCAGCGGAGCCCAAGCGGTCTGCCAATAGTGAGGGTCATAAATAGTGAACTGCGCAGACCACCTGATCCCCTGTGGCGCAGTCAACTCCCACGGCATAGCCACGTACGGAGTAGTCAGACCTCGGGGAACTAGAATCCGCCGAGTGATCATCTCTTGCAATCCAAGCGGCTTCGGAGCCGCCACCATCGTGCAAGCGCTGAGATCCATGTCCTGATAACTAGCTATGTGGGTGACAAGCCCTCCGCAGCAGATGTCTCCCTTCGCCTTGGCCTTGATCCTGTGCAGATCCTCTACCAGCATCAAGCCAAAGTCCGGGATACCCCCAGTAACCATGCAGTATAAACTGAAAAGCTCTCCCTGTCGGATCTTTTGGGGCGTCTCAGTACGCGCCAGAAGCATCTCACTAAAGATCCGGTGGGCTAACCTAAAGGCTAGGTGGAAGATGACTTTCTCCCTGGAATCTCCAGGGCGCTATCTATCTGCGTGCTCAACAATATGGGCAATCTGCCCCCAGAACTCCCTAGCTACTGATCGGGATGGGAAGTCAACAGCGGTGGGCTTCGGAAAGCCAAAAATATCTCTCCAGTACTCAAGTGGCACTAAGAAGTTCCGGTTCATCAACCGGTACTTCACAGACTGCTCTGTGGGAAGGTAGGTGAAGGAGCTAACGAACTCTAGGGTCGGCTCCAAGAAGGCTGGGGCTCGGATCTCAGTAAACTGATCCAGCCCAACTGTAGAAATCATCCTCCTAAGGTCTCCGTCTACCCCGAGGCAATCAAAAGCGGACACGTCCAGGAAGCGAGGTGCAATCACTGGACGGCCAGAAATACGGTCATAATCCACCCGGTGTCGCTCATGGATCACCGGGCGGTAAGGTCGGGAAGAAGAGGAAGAAGGGGAAGGTGAGGAACTATTCCTAAGGACAAGGCGTCGGTCAGAACTCATTTTCAACTCAGCTACTGTCAGGTCACCTCGGTCGACTAACAACACTCAAGAATCACCTCGGCCGAGGCACAGCTCGACTGGACCGAGGCGGAAAACTGGGTTCTAATTCCTTCTGAAAATTCAGTTCTTTTCCCCCAAAAATCACTACAATTGCTTCCTATGGGGTACTTAAGCCTTTCCTCAACAAATGCAAGGGCACCCAAAGCCCAAATCGAAGCGAAAAAGCGAGGTAGGGTTTCGGTTTCGTTTTTACCTCGTTCGGCCGAATCGGTTCGATTCTCTTGCAAATCGATGTTGTACTGGGATCCTCTGAGTCGTAATCGCAGTTTGGAGACGGAAATCGTCAAAAACGAGCAAGAAATCGGAGAGGCGAGGTGAACTGTCGCCGCGGTCGAGGAAGGGTGAGATGGAAGAGAGAGAAAATAAATCCCCCTTTTATACCCTTTTCTGGAACTGCTGTCACCTCGGTCGAGATGGTCTCGACTGGACCGAGGTGGTGTGGACCGAGGTGGTTCGTCAGAAAACCCTAGTCGCCTCGGTTGCTCAAGAATCGTCTCGGTCGAGGTGCTCTGACAGTAACCGAGATGCCTCGGTCAAACTTCGTCTTCTCAAATTCTCGATCTTCTGTACTTCCAGTTATGCTCCTTCCTTAGATGTCTCCTGTTATCTGTCTAGAATGCCAAAACAAAACAAAGCAAAGCAAAAGCAAAAACTATCTAAACTAGACTAGAAAAAGGGAAAAGAAAGCAATACTTTGGGTTGCCTCCCAAGAAGCGCTTGGTTTAAGGTGGCTAGCTGGATCATGATGCGTCTCAAGCGAGGTAAATTGGTGCAACCTCCTCAACCGGAGTTTCCGGTTGGTATTTCTTAAGTCTATGACCGTTGACCTTGAAGCTTCCGCTAGTTTCGCCCCATATCTCAACTGCACCATGAGGAAAAACATGTTTCACAACATAAGGTCCGGTCCATCTAGATTTTAACTTACCTGGAAAAAGGCGGAGGCGGGAGTTGAAGAGTAGAACTAGGTCTCCTTCGTTAAGCTCCTTTGGGACGATACGCTTGTCATGCCATCTCTTTGTCCTTTCCTTATAGATTTTGGCATTCTCATAAGCGTTCAAACGCAGCTCCTCCAGCTCGTTGATCTCCAAAAGTCGCTTCTCGCCGGCCTCCTTAATGTCGAAGTTTAACCATTTGATCACCCAATACGCCCTGTGTTCCAGTTCAACGGGCAAATGGCAAGACTTCCCATATACCAAATTATAAGGTTTGGTACCTATGGGAGTCTTAAACGCGGTCCTGTACGCCCAAAGAGCATCGTCCAATTTCATGGACCAATCCTTCCTCGTCCTAGAGACGGTCTTCTCTAAAATTGCTTTGATTTCTCTATTCGAAATCTCGACCTGCCCACTAGTTTGAGGGTGATAGGGGGTTGATACCTTGTGGGTTACCCCATACTTCGATAGAAGTGCCTTAAACTTCCGGTTGATGAAATGTGTCCCTTCATCGCTGATGGTGATGCGTGGAGTTCCAAACCGTGGAAAGATAGTTCTATTCAAGAACTTCACAACCACCTTGGCGTCGTTAGTGGGAGAAGCAATGGCTTCAACCCATCTAGAGACGTAATCAACTGCAAGAAGAATGTAGAGGTTTCCTCCGGAGTATGGGAAAGGTCCCATGAAGTCAATCCCCCACACATCAAAGATTTCCACCTCTTGGATGTTCTTAAGTGGCATCTCGTTCCTCCTTGATAAATTTCCTGTTCTTTGGCATGCATCACAAGAGACAACAAAAGATTGTACATCCTTAAATAATGTATGCCAAAAGAAACCGAAACGTAATACCTTAGCGCATGTTTTATCGGTGCTAGCATGTCCTCCACAAGGAAGTGAATGACAATGCCTTATGACGCTATTAACCTCATCTTCCGGAATGCATCTTCGAAGCATCCCATCCGGCTCGCGCTTGAATAGCAGCGGCTCGTCCCAGTAGTAATGTCGTACTTCTTTGAAGAATCTCTTCTTTTGAGAGTACGTCAATCCGGGCGGTATTTCCTGGCAAACAAGATAATTAACAATATCAGCATACCAAGGTCCGTTATTATCAGAAAGTTGGTGGATAGAATGTTCCACCAACTGAGGATGAATGTCAGAGAAAGGGGTAAGAAATTTGTTATTCTCTGCAGTCTCAGTTGGCATCATCTCGCCATCGACCTCGGTCGAGGCGCAGAGGCGTTGACCGAGATGTTCTTCAGTCGCCTCGCTCAGTCCAGAAAGTGCCTCGGTCGAGGTACTGCAGCAGGAACCGAAACTGGAGATCTCCATCTCCTGGGTTAGCTTCTCAGTTTTAGCTCCTGGTCTTCTTCCAGTGCTTTTAAGCTCCGTATATCTGCATCACAAGAAGCATCTATACCTTCCTCCATTAAACTGAAGCTAATAACTCTTTCGAGTGGATCGTTAGTAAGGATAGAGCTCACCAATTCTCTTGATTCTTCTTCATCGTAGATGTTGAAGATATCATCGCTTAGTTTCTCCCCTTTCATGGCTGCAAGTAGTGCGAACTCCACTTCATTGCTGCCAACGTTGAATTTCAACTTGGCGTTCTTGCAATCCACGTGGCAACCCGATGTTGCTAGAAATGGCCTCCCGAGAATAATAGGAACATGATAATCTGCGGGAATGTCAAGTACAGCAAAATCTATAGGTAGATAGAAGTTACCTAACTTGACCGGAACGTCCTCCAAGATTCCCACGGGATGGGTGATGGAGCGATCCGCCATATAAAGTCGAATCTTGACCGGCTTGGGCTCTCCAAGTCCGATCTTCACACATAGCTCCAGCGGGATGATGCTCACGCTGGCTCCTAGATCACAAAGGGCTTCACAAGTGACATCCCCAACTTGAATGAGAATGCAAAATGAGCCGCGATCTCTTAATTTAGGTGGCATCTTCTCCTTCATGATTTGAATGAGCTCCGAGGATTTAGATGTCATCCTAACTTCACCAAAGTCTTCCAGTTTCCTCTTCCTTGATAGGATCTCCTTTAAGAACTTCCCATAGGCGGGCATCCCTAGAATAGCATCAAGGAAGGGAATATTAATATGCAGCTTATTCATCAAGTCAAGGAACTTACCAAAGTGCTTGTCTAGATGTGCTCTGGCCCTTGACTGGGGGAATGGAAGTGGTGGTTTATATGCAGGAGGTGGAACATAAACTTCAGTTTTCCCCTCCGCTTTTTGTTTCTCCGCCTCGGTTGGCATCTCGGTCGAAGTGTTCTTCGACTGCATCTGGACCGAGGTGGTCTGCGTCGGTACTGTCACCGACCGAGGTACTGGATCTGCAGTCTTCAGTCCACTCCTCGTAGTTATGGCCATGATTTGGCCCTTAGGGTTGCTTTCTGTCCTTGCTGGAAGCTTCCCTGGATCTCTTGGCGCTTCATTCTCCCTATTTGCAAGTTGTTGTTCAAAGGCTTTTTGGGCCTTTGAAAATGAAGTCATAGAATTCTCCATAGCGTTGAGCTTGATCAAGATGGCCTCCAGAACTGCGTCTTTCTTTTCCGGCTGAGACGAACTTGATCCTTGCCCCTGGCTTTTTAATGGAGTAGAAGAAGAAGAAGAAGAAGAAGAAGGGGAAGAGAGGAAAGGGTTAGAGGAATCGTTAGAGTTGGAGTTTGAATGATTGTTACCAGAATTTTGGTTGTTCGCCCCCCAATTGTTGCTATTGGATCCTCTATTGTTGTTGTAATTGTTGTTTCGGGAACCGTTGTTGTTGTTACGGTATCTGTTGTTGTTGTTCCTTTGCCCTTGCTCTTCCTTCTTGGTTTGAGCAACCAAGAGTTCCTTCAATTGCTTCACGTTATTCTTCAAAGACGTGAGTTGATTGTTGTTGGGCTGAGTTTCTTGGAAATTAACTCTTTTAACTCCACCTTCAGCTCCTTGGTGGGTGTACTTCTCCATATGCAAGGCTTGCTTTTCGATGAAGTCCCAAGCCTCGTCAATCGCCATGTCCATGAAGGTACCGGCGGAGAGTAGTTGGAGATTTAACTGGGTGCTTCCGTCCAGTCCCTTGAAGTAAATCTCCAATAACTCTAACTTTGGAATCCCATGATGTGGACAATCCAAGAGAATGTCCTTGAACCGCTCCCATGACTTGGACAAGCTTTCCTTGTCCTTCATAATGAAAGTGTTGATCTTCCCTCTCATTTCAGCGGTCTTTGAGGGGGGAAAGAATTTGGTCAAGAATTCCGTCATCATCTCCTCCCATGTGCTAATTTTTCCTGGAGGAAGAGATTGATACCAAGTAAGAGCTCTACCTTTTAAAGAAAAGTAAAAAGGTCTTAGCTTATAGTTGTTGTTCTCAATTCTTGAGGGTCTCAAGGTCTCCATCAAGATCTCATAGTTTTGAAGATGTTGATGTGGTGATTCCTTCTCCATCCCTCCGAATTGGCATTGGCGAATCATGGATAGAACTTTCGTTCGAAGTTCATAGTCATGGTCCGCTGGATCTCCTAGGTTGACTCCTGGACGCCTCAGTTGTTGATTAGGGTCCATCCTTTGACCTAGGGTTTGTGGGATTCCTGCATGAAGAGCGCCTCGGACTGGAATCCGAGGTGGAAGTATCTCGGCCGGGGCGTTAGGTGCTGGGATCTGCCTCGGTCAAGGGTCAGCAACTGGGACCTGCCTCGGTCCAGCATCGGGAACTGGATCTTCCCTCGGTCGAAGTAGAATCTGGTCTCGTATGACCGCCATTTCTGCTTCGATTGCTTCAGTCTTGGTGCGAGTTTCTTCCTTCTCTTGCCATAGTTCTTCCCTGCTGAGGCGTAGCAGCTCTAACGCCTCTTTCAACTCGGCCTCAAGATCGCGGTTATCTTGTTGGGCCATCTTCGCTTCTTTCAAGCGTCTTTTGTATGTCTTTTCTAGTTCGGGATCGTAAGGAACGATTTCCTTCCCAGCGCGGGTTCTTCGCATATACCTAAGAAAGAACCTGCAAAAAGTCACTCATGTAGAGTGGTTAGTAGACACGGGGGCAAGTGCCCCAAGAGCAAACCGTACCGGCTCGGTCTAGACCAAGTCCCCGGCAACGGCGCCAAAAACTTGATCGCTCCAAACGGTGTGTGCAAGCTTTAAATTTATAACCCTAGACGTAAGCTTAAAACAAGGATGCGAACCCGCAGTGTACGGGTCAATCGTAGTAAAAAGCAAGGAATTCCAGGGGTCGATCACAGGGACTTAGTGAAACAAAGTCGATAACGGTAAGCTTATGTAAATACTAACCACAAGAGCAATTAACACAATCAAAGATGAATAAAAAGTCAATAAATCAAGCATGCAATTCTAGGGATTAAAGCATCTAGTTGTGGTTCCAACTCAAGATCTAAAGATAAGCGGACAAAGCTGAGATTTTTGCATAGGGAAGGTGTTACTAAAGTGGAATAGATCACCGGGTAAGTCTCACTACTCACTAATCCTAAACCGTAACTCCTATTACCGGGTAAGTCTCAAGGAATTAAGATAAAGAACTATAACCTCAAACTAACACACCATCTAAGGGAATAGAATCAACCTTTACTGGGTAAGTCTCGGGCTAACTCACAAAGATGGGATGGAAGCACACTCAAACCCCAATAAAGGACAAACCTTTATTACCTACACTTATGATCTTAGGTAAACAAACTAAGGAATTACCGGGTAAGTCTCATCCTAGGCTTGTATTGAACCAGGAAAGGTGTAATAAGAATAGGATTTAGCAAACTCTAACACTTAACTCTCAGTTTCGGATCAGATAAGTCACCTCGGTCAGAAGAGTTCCACCCCGGCCGAGATGTTCATCGACTGAGCGAGATGCTTAGGGTTAAGGTTAAAGACTCAAACTTTCAGGATCCTACTGGAATCTAAGATTATTCTATCATTGTTTTTCCCACAACCTTCAGCCAATCACCCTAGAATCACACAAGGAAATTAGCCACTCATCATCATCATGGAAGTATTAATCAAATATATGGGAAGAAGGTGAATATTTGAACAAGAAGAATTTAATGAAAAGACTTCAATAACTGAATCAAATATCACAACAAAAGCGTTACTTGGATAAATATCCAACAAGAAAGACAACAAGGAAGAGAATATAAGGTAATCTTACAAAGAAAACCTCCAAAAGCTATAAAAGCTAAAATCTTCAATCTTCCTTCAACCTTCAAAAAGGTTCTTCGAATCTCCCAACTGGAGTATGGCTGCTGCGTGTATATACCCTGATCGATGGTATAGCATGATGTTGGTTTTGTGGAAATCCAACTCTTTTTATAAGAAAATAACCCTCCAAAGATAAGATATCTTAGAAAGATATCTTCCCATAAAAATATGTAAAATATATGATCCAACATATCTTCTTCCTTCCAGGAGCCAAGCCCAAAAATATAAGATCACTTTCCAAAGATAAAAGATTTCAGCCAAGAATAAAATATTCTCGCCGCGTTCTAGGTATTCGCCTCGGTCGAGTCGGCTTCTCTGGATCACCTCGGTCGAGGTGAATCTGTGGTCAACCGAGGTGAGTCACAACTGAATGTGAAATCTCTCAAATCTGGTCCAAAGTAAATCTCTAATCCATGGCTATGCTTCCTGGATGTAGCTCGAAATGACTCATAACTCCTTTTGCTCTTTTTTTATGCAAAACGTGCCATTATACCTACGATTACAACAAAACTAGGTGTAGACCTCGATTCCCGCAAAGGTAGATGAAATGGTAATGTAATCACATAATATACATACAAACATGCAGATTATGAAAGATAAAACGTCCAAACAAACCCCAAAATATAGACTATAATTCATGCTATCAAAGGTCTAGAAGGATGGGGAGATCGTTTAGGTGGGTCCGGGAAGGTGTCCGGCTGATTTGGGAATGTACCAAAAGTGTGCTCATCACCTCCTACATCATGGTCATCACCCCCTCTCATCTCCTCATCATCATCCCTAGTTGGGATATCATCCAGCACATACGGAGGAGCTACTAGTCTATTGACATGCATACCCACAAAGGTCGCCTTCCAATTATGGCGTCCGACCACAATTGAGTACTCGGGAAGCCAAGGGATACCTCTACCACCTCTCTTCTCCCATGGCATGGCTGTGGTAGGTGGAGCTTGGTGGCGAGGAAAGATAATGCCTCTAGTCATAAGGCTATTGAGACCCAAAGGTCTCGCCACTATCCTAGCGCAAGTGGAATAATCTATCCCTAGTTGGTTGGCTATATGACTTACCATGCCACCATAACCAATGTTCCTGGCTTTCTTATTCTTCAACTACGCATGGTGGAGGCAAGGAGGGTAGCAAAATCAGTGGATCTACCATAAAGCATGCAATAAAGGAGTACGAGCTCATCGGTCTTAATCTTTTGGGGTATCGGTCCATAGGAAGAGACACTCAGAAAGGACCCTATGAGCTATCTTCAAGGATAAGTGATAGATGAGCTTAGCCTTGGTGTCGGCCGGTTGCCAACGATCCTCACTTGCATATATCATGGCAATCTCCTCCCAAAAGTCCTTAGGATACACACCACTAGGGAACCTCCCATTGAAACTCTCATGGAACCCAAAGAAGGTTCCAAACAGAACGATGGAGAATTCATAGTCTTTCTCCATTAGCCTAAAAGAAACAGTTTGGTTCATGTGGCTATGCTCAAAGGAGGTGACAAACTCCCTTGTGATCTCCTCATAAGCGTCCTCTCTAATAGCGGAAAAGACTATCAAACCAGCTCTATCCAAGAGCCATGTCAAATCATTCACAACGTTGAGCGGCTCTAGCTCCTCAAGGACTAAGTATCGAGGTCCTATGACCGGCCTCTTCTCGATCCTCTCTAAGGCTCCTAAGTAGTCTTCATGGATAGTTGGGATTCAAGGAGGTGGTGGTGATGGTGGATCACTAGGGGGAGGTTGGGAAGAGGAGAAAATATCATCCTTTCTCTTCTTGTTCCTATTGGATTTCCATCTAATCATATTTTTCAACATCAGAGAAAATCACGGCCTGTTCTTCGAAAACCACGGCCGTGGAACCTACAGGGACCATGGTTTTGGTCTGTTTTCCTCAAATCTTAGCAAATCAACACCAAACTCAGTAATCATTGTCCTGGACTAATTCTGATTCCAATTCTATTCAGTTCTCCTAAATTCTTGCGAAAAATAGAGCCGAATTGACAAAGTAGAGAAAAGGGAGAAAAACCTAAGTTTTAGATCTTTCAAATCAAAATTCCTTCTTCTGAGTGGATTGTTTACTCGGTTTGTTGCTTGGATCGTGTAGATGATTGAAAATGCTCCACATTAGGCTCAAGAATCGATCAAATTGGACTTCGAACGAAGATTTGCGAGATGAAGAAGGGGGTCGGCGATTAGGGCGTGGAATTGGGATTTTTGGTGTGTTTTGTGAAGGAAAGTGGTTTATATAGTGCCCATAAAATTTTTGAAAATCACGGTCACTCGGGCCATTCCACTGCCGTGGAAATGTACGGAAGCCGTGGTTTTCGTAAATTTTGCCAAATTTTGAAGTATTATGGCCACTGTTACTTCCACGACCGTGGTTTACGGCATGGAAGTCTCTGTTTTGTGCCAACATCTATGTTTCGTCAATTCCTTCCAACTTTTGCTTCTTTCCTTTGCCCAATCATTATTCCTTGGGTTGCCTCCCAAGAAGCGCTTTTTTTGGGTCCGTAGCTAGACCGTTCCTGTGTTTATTTGAGGGTAATCGGAGCGATTTCCTCAACCGGGAGCTCCGGTGAATACTTCTTAAGACGTTGGCCATTCACCTTGAAACTTCCGCTCTTTTCACCCCATACTTCAACTGCGCCATGGGGAAAGATACGTTAGATTAGATAAGGTCCAGTCCAACAAGATTTAAGCTTACCTGAAAAGAGACGAAGTCTTGAATTGAAGAGGAGAACTTGATCTCCTTCTTTGAGATCCTTTGGAATGATATGCTTATCATGCCAACACTTCGCCCTTTCTTTGTAGATCTTGGCGTTTTCATAGGCGTTCAATCGGAGTTCTTCAAGCTCATTAAGGTCCAAGAGGCGCTTCTCGCCTGCTTCCTTCATGCCGAAGTTAAACCACTTTACAGCCCAGTACGCCTTGTGTTCTAACTCAACCAGGAGATGGCGAGACTTCCCATACACAAAGTTGTATGGTTTTGTACCTATGGGTGTCTTGTATGCAGTCCTATAGGCCCATAATGCATCATCCAACTTCAAAGACTAATCCTTCCTTGTCTTTGAGACCGTCTTCTCAAGGATGCCGTTGATCTCTCTATTCGAAATCTCCCCTTGTCCACTTGTTTGTGGATGGTAGGGAGTGGCGATCTTGTGAGTCACCCCATACTTAGCTAGTAGAGTTTCGAATCGTCGGGCAATGAAGTGTGAACCTCCGTCACTAATGATGGTCCGTGGTGTCCTAAACCTTGGGAAAATAGTTCTATTAAAGAACTTAACAACAACCATGGCATCATTAGTTGGAGAGGCAATGACTTCAACCCATCTCGAAACATAATCTACAACTAGAACTATGTATTGGTTTCCACAAGATGATGGGAAAGGTCACTTGAAGTCTACTCCCCAAACGTCAAAGATTTCCACCTCTTGAATGTTGTTGAAGGGCATCTCATTTCCCCTAGAGATGTATCCTGTTCTTTGACAAGCATCGCAACACAAAACAAAGGTCTGCACATCCTTAAATAAAGTAGGCCAAAAGAATCCACATTGCAATACCTTAGCGCTAGTTTTATTAGAACTAGCGTGTCCTCCACAAGGTAGTGAATGACAATGACGAATGACACTTTGCATTTCGTCTTCCGGCACACATCTCCTAATGATGCCGTCTGGACCTCTCTTAAAGAGTAGAGGTTCATTACAAAAGTATTGCCGGACATCCCTAAAGAACTTCTTTTGTGCATAGGATAATCCGGGAGGTATTTCCTGACAAACCAAGTAATTTACAAAATCAGCAAACCAAGGTTTGTTACCTCTAGATATCTTGTCGATGCACTCCTCTATGATGTGTAACTGCTCATCCGGAAAGGAGTCATCTATGGGTAGATCGTCGTCTTCAATGTGTGGTAGACGACTCAAATGATCCGCAACAGAATTTTCCGAGCCTTTCTTGTCACGGATCTCTAGATCGAATTCTTGTAGGAGAAGAATCCATCTAATCAGCCTCGGTTTCGCATCCTTCATGGCAAGTAAATAACGGATCGCAGAATGGTCCGTGTATACAATCACCTTTGCACCTACAAGATAAGAACGAAACTTTTCAAAGGCATATACAAAAGCTAAGAATTCCTTTTCAGTTGTGGCGTAGTTGAGTTGCGCTTCGTGTAGCGTCTTGCTAGCATAATAGATAGCATGGATTCGGCCCTCCTTCTTTTTTCCTAGCACAACTCCAACAGCTACGTCACTCGTGTCACACATAACCTCGAACAGGAGATTCCAGGCCGGAGGTTGGATAATGGGGGCTGAGATGAGAGCTTTCCGGATCTTGTAGAAAGCATCTAAACAATCCTGTGAGAAATCAAAAACTGCATCCTTCATCAATAGATTAGTAAGCGGTTTCGATATCTTAGAAAAGTCCTCGATAAAACGTCTATAGAATCTAGCATGTCCTGGAAAACTTCTTATTCCCTTCACCGAAGATGGAGGAGGAAGTTTCTCTATGGTCTCTATCTTAGCCTTGTCTACCTCAATCCCTCTACTAGAGATTAAGTATCCTATCACAATACCTTCTTTTACCATGAATTGACACTTCTCCCAATTAAGAACTAGGTTAGTGTCTTCACACCTTTGCAACACAAGAGAGAGGTTAGAAAGACAATTACCTAATGAAGAACCATAAACAGAAAAATCGTCCATAAAAACCTCCATTATCTCTTCAATGTACTCCGAGAAGATGGCCATCATGCACCTTTGAAAGGTGGTTGGGGCATTGCAAAGCCCGAATGGCATCCTTCTATAGGCAAATGTCCCCCATGGGCACGTGAATGTGGTCTTCTCTTGATCATCCGGATGGATCGGAATCTGGAACAAACCACTATAACCGTCAAGATAGCAAAAATAGGAATGTTGTGCTAACCTCTCAAGCATTTGATCAATGAATGGTAGTGGGAAGTGATCCTTCCTTGTTGCATTGTTCAGCTTGCAGTAATCAATACACATCTTCCATCTCGTCACGGTTCTTGTAGGAATGAGCTCATTGTTCTTGTTAGTGATAACCGTCATTCCTCCTTTCTTTGGGACAACTTGAACGGGGCTTACCCACTTGCTATCCGAGATAGAATATATGGTACATGCATCAAGCAACTTAAGAATTTCCTTCTTAACAACCTCCTGCCTGATCGGATTTAACCGTCTTTGAGGTTGTCGCAAAGGCTTAAAATCTTCCTCCATTAGAATCTTGTGCATGCATAATGATGGTTTAATTCCTACAAGATCCTCTATAGTATAACCTAAGGCTTTCCTATGTTTCCTTAGAACAGCCAATAGTTTATGTTCATCTTCACTTAATTCGGAACTAACAATTACGGGAAAAGTAGGATTAGTTCCAAGAAATGCATACCGAAGATGTGTAGGAAGTGGCTTCAATTCTATTGCTATTGATGCCATTGATGAGTCTTGAGAAGTGTCCGACGCTTCCTTAGAAGTCCCTAAGGGTGTGGGAGTGATGGAAGAAGACTCAAGAGTATTTGTGAAAAGAACGGAATTGTTCTCAGAAATACCCAAAATTACGGCTCCACTGTTATTTCCACGGCCGTAGTTTAGGGCGTGGAAGTCAATTACGGCATTACTGGTGGTTCCACGGCCGTGGTTTTGGCCGTGTAACTTACTGGTGCTCTCTGAATAGCTGATTACGGTCATCTTGGGGGAAACCACGGCCGTGGAATAGCACGACTGGCCGTGGTTCCTCACGTTTTCTAACCCATCATAGAGTTTTTCAAACTCTTCCTCTTGTACTTCTTTTAGCTCCTCCAAGGCTTCAATCTCCTCATTGCAATCCTCTTCCTCTCCTTTTTCCATGATGCTCATGGTAATGACTTTCTGCAATGGATCTTTGAATAGAATCGAGCTCACTTCTTCTCTAGATGCTTCCTCATCATTGATATTGAACATGTCCTCTCCAAGAGCTGGATCTTTCACCAAAGTTGAGAGAACAAACTCAACCTTCTCTTCACCTATGTCGAAAGCCAATCTAGCATTCTTGCAATCCATTATACAACCGGATGTTGCAAGAAACGGTCTTCCGAGTATGATCGGAACCGGACAATCTACAGGAATGTCAAGCACAACAAGATCAATTGGAATGTAAAACTTACCGAGCTTGACTGGGACGTCTTCAATGATACCGACGGGACGAGTTACGGATCGATCCGCCATGTATAACGTCATCTTCACCAGTTTAGGTTCACCTAAACCGATCTTCCTACACAAAGCAAGCGGAATAATGCTTACACTTGCTCCCAAGTCACAAAGAGTGTCCTATGTGACTTCTCCTACTCTAATTGGAATGCAAAATGACCCCGGATCTCTCAGCTTTAGGGGCATCTTTTCAGTCATCGTTTTGATGAGCTCCGAAGATTCCGAACTCATCTTGACTTCTCCAAAGTCTTCTAGCTTCTTCTTGTTAGAGAGGAGCTCTTTCAAGAACTTCCCATAAGCGGGCATACCTACAATTGCATCAATGAAAGGTATATTAATATGTAGTTTGCTCATGAGTTCAATGAACTTACCGAATTGCTTGTCTAGGCGCGCTCTTGCTCTAGACTGCGGGAATGGTAAGGGAGGTTTATAAGCTGGAGGAGAAACATAGACGTCTTCCTTCTCCTTCTCTTTATCTTTCTCCTTCTCAGCTGGGACTTCCACAAACTTGGGCTGCGGGTCGGTGGTTGTAACGCCACTCCTAGTGGTGATAGCCATCACCCTTCCCTTTGGATTGTCCTCCGTTTTCCCGGGAAGCTTTCCTTGATCTCTAGGAACTTCTTCAGCCTTGTTGAACATATGGTTTTCTAAAGATTTTTGAGCTTTATCAACCTTAGTTATGTAACACTCCAGTCCTTGGAGCTTTCCTAAAATCATCTCCAACATAGGATCGGGCTTCTCGTTCTCATTATTTTTCGAACCATTTGATGTTTGCCACTGGCTTTTCAAAGGGGTAGAAGAAGAGGGAGGTGTTAGTGAATTTCCAGAATTTGAATAGGAATTACCACAATTTTGTTGTTGGTTGGAACGCCAATTGTTATTGGAATTTCGGTTGTTGTTGTTGTTATTCCAATTGTTATTCTTCCAATTGTTGTTGTTCCGATTATTGTTCCTATTCCCTTGGTGGTTGTTGTTGTTGTTGTTGCCTAAGTAACCAACATCTTGCTCCTTTGGCTTTTGAAGGCCAGCTCTAATGATTTCCTTCAACTCCTTGATTTCGGTGTTGACGGAGAAGATTTGAGTTTGTGCAACTCGTGTTAGCTTGACTCCCGGCTCTACCATCCGGTGAAAATACTTTTCAATCACTTGGGCTTGCTTCTCAATGAAGTCCCAAGCGTCATCCTCTCTCATGTCCATGAATGTACCACAAGACAGACATTGGAGGTTGAATTTTGTGTCCACATACAACCCCTTGTAGTAAATCTCTAATAGCACTAGCTTTGAAATGCCATGGTGTGGGCAATCCAATAAAAGGTCCTGAAATCTTTCCCATGATTAAAACAAACTTTCAATAGCTTTCATAGAAAATGCATTAATCTTACCACTCAACTCCGCCGTCTTGCATGGCGGAAAGAACTTGGTGAGGAACTCCGAAGATAGATCCTCCCATGTGGCAAGCTTTCCAGCTGGAAGAGCTTGATACCAAGATAGAGCCTTGTCCTTCAAAGAGAAAAAGAACGGCCTGATCTTGTAGTTGTTGTTGGGAACCCTTTTCGGCTTCAATGTCTCCATGAGAATCTCAAAATTCTGTAAATGTTGGTGTGGAGATTCAGCACTAGTTCCACCAAATTGACTTTGGCGAACCATGGTGATAACTTGCGGGCTAAAACTGAATTGCTGGATGTCCTCATCTCCGAAATTCACACCTAGACGGTGTGGTTGCTGAATTGGATCCATCCTTTGCCCTAGAGTTCGTGGTTCATCCGCTACATTAGCAACTCTCACATCTCCAGCGGGAATGCGAGGAACAACCGGTGGTCTTGGGTTGTTGCGGACGGGGTGAATCACTGGATCAATATCCTCAAGTGGTGGCATATCCTCATCCTCATCGTCGGATGATTCTACTCTAATGGACTTAGTTGGTTTCTTGACCTTCTTCTTCTTGGCGTCATTCAACTCCAACTTCATGTCCAGCATCATAGCTTTGAGTTCATCAATTTGGAATTGATGACTCGTTAACTCGTCCAAACGAGCTTTCTCACTCAACTTAAGTTGAAGTTGAGCTTCATCCAATTCAGCTTGGATGTTTCTTTCATTCTATTCAGCCATCTTTTTCTCCTTCAACTTTCTTCTTAAAGTTCTCTCAAGTTCTGGATCACAAGGAACTAGATCTTTGGTTGATCTAGTCTTTTGCACATACCTAAAGAATCTGCAAAAAGCACTCACAAAAAGATATCAAATAACAAGAGCAAAAGATCCCAAGCTCGACAACCGGAAACCGGAATTGGTCTAGACCAACTCCCCGGCAACGGCGCCAAAAACTTGTTCGCCTCTAAACTTGCGTGCAAATAAGTTTTAAATTTATAAAACTAGAATAAAAGCAAGTGAACCCGTAGTGTACGGATCGGCGTAGATTAGGAAGTATTCTAGATTATCGAACTCAGGGAATTGGTGAAACAAAATCAGTTTCAAGTAATCGAGCAATCAAAAGTGTAGAAGCTTTGCAAATATTTGGGGAAAACATCAACCCTAAAGATCCAGGTATCCAATCATGGCGATCGATTCAAGATATACTATATATATAAGGACAGACTTAAGAATTGCAAAGGTATACTAAAGCAAGGTAATGTACGGTGGAGTTCCAAAACCCTATGTAACTCACCCAAAGGATCTAAAGGTAAGGATTAATCTCAAATACCCATGCCCAAACCCAAGGAATCAAAGACAAGCCCAAACGGTTAAGGTTGTGACACTCAAAACCGAAATAGAGGATGTTGAGTCTCAATACTACCTAGAAAAGGCAAGTCAAGGGTAGGTTAAAGCTAATCTTTAACTTCGGATCAAAGCAAAAGCAAAGTGCATAAACCAGGGGAAATCACGGCTAGATCTTGAGAATCACGGACGTGGAAACCAAGGACAACCCGTGATTTAGGGTGTCGACAATATTTCTCAAACTCTTAGGGTCCAATCTGTTTACGATCGATCTATCATTTTCTAAGCCACAACTATTAACCCTTCATCTTAGAATTGTTAAAAGGGTTTTAGCCAACAATCATTGTCATGATATCAATAATCAAATCAAAAAGAATGAAAGATGAAAACCCTCGAAAACTTAAATACAACTCAAAGTCAATCTCGAAATCCAAACACAAAGTATTATGTTTATGAATCCAGAAGAATAGGAATAGAACCTCACAAAGATCTAGAGAATTCACAAAGAACGAGATGTCAATCCGTCCTTCAATGAAAACCCTAACATATCTCCAAAAGTACACAATCTCCAAAAATACGTCCTTCACGACTCTCCAATCCTTAAGGTCGAAATGAAAACTTAAGGCCATCTCCAAACTCTAAGCGGAACTCTAAACAGCGGTAAGTAAACCCCTGAAAACTTCTTTCTCAAGCCTTTTTATAGGGCGAGGTCGGATTATGGGAAAGCCCAATGACGTGGCTGACGTGGCAAAATATGACACGTCACAAGATCACCAAAATCACGGTCATGAACAACTTTCCACGACCGTAATGTAGGGCGTGGAACAAGATTACGGTGCCATATGATTTCCACGGTCGTGGTTTAGACCATGTAACTCTTTGCAGTGCTCCAACCTCACGTCCACGTTCATGTTTCCAAATCCACGGCCGTGGTTTAGAGCGTGGACTTCAAAATCCTCTTCCACGACCATAATTCAGGGCGTGGTTCCTCAAATCCATGGTAGTTGCCTTTGTTTCGTAACATCCTTCATTCATGCTCCTTCCTTAGCCTCTCCAATGCATCTCCTTGCCATCAAGCATGGTCAAACACTCCTTTCCATCCTTATTTTGCTCCAATCCAAGATTTATTCACCTAAAAACAAAACGAAGCTAGTGTACATCTCTATATCGACAAAGTGGGTGAACTAGCACATAATTGCTTCAAACTCATACCTAAGAACACTATAAAGAGGGACAAACAACTAAAACAAGTGCCTACAATATAGTCATATTTCATGCTAACACTGCCCTACATAGAGGATGCTAGAGATGTTGCACCAACTCAGGTAGAGGATGAGTATGATGATGGCGGAGCTGCCATGGACACTGGTACAGATACAGCTGGCCCTAGTGTGCCAATTGTCGATTTAGACGACGAGGCTACAGAGGAGGAGGCAGCTGCAGCTGCAGCACCATCACGACCCGCCAGGCGTAGAGTCCGCAAACAGAGAGATCCCGTAGCTCACCGACGAATTGATGAGCTGAAGGAGCAAATGATAGACTCTTACGCCGCCTTGTCATTGGAGATGATGGAGCTTAAGGAGAGCCAACACTACCAGCAGAGGATGATGGAGACCCAGTTCCAGCATACCATGGGTTATCCGTTTGACCCATATCAATATCCCTTCATCCCATATCCACCACCACCAACGGATCAGGACTAGAGCTTGTATGGATTTTCTTTTCTTTATTTATTACGCAGCTCAGCTATGTCCGGTGAGTTCTCTTATTTTAGACTTATTTTGACCCATTGGGGCAATGTGTCCCAAGTATGGGGTATTTATGTGTATTATTTGACATTATGTATGCTTGTATGACTCGGTTCGGATATTTATGATTTTTTGTATGTTGTGTGTGTTTATCTGAGATTACATGCATGCATACAGGTTATTTGATTGAGAAAAACGTCAAAAACTAGTTTAAGAAAAAAAAACATTTATGACCTCGACCGGGATGATTCTGGCCAAACGAGATACTTTACCTCCGATGACTTAGAACACCTCGACCGAGGTGGTTTAACTGAGAGAGTTTTCGAAACAATTTTTGTGCTTCTTTTCTAGATATGACCTCAGTGATGATTTTATTTGCAGATTGGTTTTGAAATCTTTATATGTTTGAAAGGTTTTATGATATGTTTTAAGTTGCAAAATGCTTTGTTTGAAATTTTGGCATGTTTAATATTTTGTTTTTATCAAAATTATGTTGAATTTGAAGGTTGACACCACATGATGAGTTCTATCACATTCTTCCTAGGATGATTTAGGCAATTCATTCTCTTCTATTCTTTTTCTTGATTATGCTTTAGCCCCTCATATACATATTTGCCTTCCTTTACCCATCCGGGAATTTGGAAGCAAGCGAAGAAAAGCAAGTGAAAGAAAAGTTGAGATGTTGGCTGGAAGTTTAGAAAGAAACAAATAGGTTTGGGGAAGTCAATCATGATGATGAGTAACTCGGCACCATTCACATAGCCGGGTGTTTGTGTCTTGCAAAAGTCGGATTGTGCGATATTCCTAACGGGTCATGGTATGTGCATCAAGGGTTTGAGGCATCTTGAGAAAATTGATGATTGTTGATCTCCTAGGATTTGGTTATTGTACACCTCTGTCCATGCATCCCAAAAAGTAAAAGTAAATAAGCAAAGCTTATTGGTCGAAGATGTTGAAGTTCAAAGGAAGTGAAGTAAGATCCTTTTCTCGGATTCTAGCCCCACATTCCCTATATACATCCCACCCTCACATGTTTCTTGACCTCTTTTGGAAGCCCTTGAGACCTCGAGCTTTTTGATTGGCTTGGTGGTTTAAACTGGATTATACATGATTAATTTTGATAATTATGATTTATTATGCATTCTACGATTTAATGCAAAGATGAACAACTTTCTTATATTTATAAAATATTTTGATCATATTTTGATTTTAATTGCCATGAAGAATTCTTTAAGAGTGATCTATGAGTGGAGCACACCACCAAAAATGTTTTGAAATACTTTTCATTGATCTTTATGACTTATAATCCATTCTATCTTGTACTGAAGATTTGGAACTTTCTTGGGGACAAGCAAGGGACAAGTATGGGGTATTTTGATAGAATGTATTATAGTCTATATTTTGGGACTTGTTTGGACGTTTTATCTTCAATAATCTGCATGTATGGATGTATATTATGTGATTATATTGTTATCTCATCTACCTTTACGGGAATCGAGGTGTACACCAAGAAAAACTCAGGAAGCAAGGAATTAATGAAGAAGATTTACTTTGGACCAGATTTGAGAGATTTCACATTCAGTTGAGATTCACCTCGGTCAGCTACAGTGTCACCTCGACCGAGGTGATCTTCAGGAGCGTCCTGACCGAGGCGAACACCCTTGCGCCGGCGAGATCATATTTTTTGGCTGAGATCTTTTTATTTTTGGAAAGAAGATATCTTATATTTTTGGGCTGGATTTCTGGAAGGAAGATCTTATATTTGGGAGATTTATTTTAGAGATATGATATATTTTATAGGAAATTATCTTTTTAAGATATTATTATCTTTGGAAGATAATTCTCCTATATAAAAGGTTGGATTTTCCACAATTAAGCCATCTTTTGGTCAGCAATATTCTCCATACAACAGTTAGAAGATTTTCTAGAAGTTTGAAGGAAGAAGATTGAAGGATGAAAGATTCATAGTTTTGAGATAGCTTTGAGGGAGTTTGTAAGATTTTCTTAGATTCCCTTTGGTTTATTGTCTTGTTTGATTTATGATTTAAGGAACACTGATTTGTGAATTATTTGATTTAGTTATTGAAGCCTTATTCTTAAGGTTTTTGTGTTCAAATATTCATTCCTTTCTCATATATTCGATTATTGCTTTCATGACAATGAGTGACTAAATTCCTTGTGCGATTCTAGGGTGATTGGCTGGAAGTTGTGGGAAAGACAATGATAGAATGATCTTAATCCCAGTAGGACCCTGAAAGCTCGAGTCTTTAACCTTAATCCTAGAGTACCTCACTCAGTCGATGAACATCTCGGCCGGGATGGAACTTGACTGACCGAGGTGGCCTTTTCTGATCCGATACTGAGAGTTAAGTGTTATAGTTTGCCAAATCCTATCCTTATTACACCTTTCATGGTTCAATGCAAACCTAGGATGAGACTTACCCGGTGATTCCTTAGTTTGTTTAACCAAGATCATAAGTGTAGGTAATAAAGGTTTATCCTTTATTGGGGTTTGAGTGTGCATTCATCCCATCTTTGTGACTTACCTGGTAAAGGTTGATTTTATTCCCTTAGGTGGTGTGTTGGTTTGAGATTATAGTTCCTTATCTTAGTACCTTGAGACTTACCCGGTAATAGGAGCTTTGGTTTGGGATAGTGAGTAGTGAGACTTACCCGGTAATCTATTCCCACTTTAGAAACACCTTCCCTTTGGAAAACCTTAGCTTCGTCCGCTTTATCTTGAGATCTTGAAGTTGGAACCACAACTAGATGCTTCAATCCCTAGAATCCGCATTTCCCCTTATTTGACCTTATTATCATCTTTGATTGCTTTAATCGCTTTTGTGGTTATTGTAACACCCCGAATTCGCGGAACTCGGAATGCTACATTGGGCTAGGATCTCACATTGCATCTTGACCCTAGCCTGCCAACAAGTTCACTGGATCTTACAACAAGGCACAAGTAGAGTAAAAACAAATACATAAAAGTTGTATGATACAACAAAAGAGTTTACAAACTCAAAGCCGAGTACAAAACCATAACAACAACATCAACTAGTACAAAAGATCCCCAACCCACATATCCTAATGTACAGAAGTCCTCGGCTGGTCACACCATCAGGCTCACTCTGCAGTCTTCCTAACCTGCAGATCAACTACAACACGGTATACACCGTTAGCTACAGCAAAAGATAAGCATGATAGTAATAGCACAAACACATCACAACAACTCATACATGCAATGTCACATACATTCATTTATTATCTTTAATTACGTTATTCCATTATTAATTCAACTTCTTTTGTAACCCGAGGAGCCTCAAGAATCCCGTCTCATCCAACGTAACACAGGAGTTTTGCATGGGGGTGACCGTCACTCGTCCCCTCATATGAGATCATCTTCAGGGCACCTCCTCCTAAGCCAGCAGGCGGAGACCGGTGGTTGCCACCCGTTATAATACACTTGGGCCAAATAAATATAATGAATGGTCATCATAGTCCGGTTTAGGTTATAAATGCACAATCATATGAACACACACAATCATCACAATCATACAATCCACAACTGCACGCTAAGTAAGTCCTATGGACTTACCTGATATACTCGTAACCTTTACCACGTCACAGCTTCCTCTTGGGGAAGTAATCAACGCCTGCTATAGCAAGGCACACACAATCACATACTGCAATGGTTAGGAGACTCGTCTCACTAACCACAACCAACCTATATCTCAAATCTAAACCTCAGATGCTCAACACATTCATAAATGCCTAAGTCATATCCTGAACATAACATCTCATCATACTCGTACACATACTAAACCTTAAAGCCATAACCGATATCCATAACATCATCATGATCCTCAAATCATTCTAACACCTAGCATGCATCTAATCTGTATTCCTTAATCTCAAATTTAATCCTAATTTAATTAATTAAACTTTAATTAATTAATTAAATTTCACCAGAATAACGTTTTGCCCGCAAGCAATTTCTAAACCCACCTGTGATAAGATTTCATCAAACAAACAACTTGTAATACCAGGAAATTTTTCTTCCGACTATTTCTGAAACAATTAAGGACTTGACCGATTATGACTTTTTTCCCGGCGATTTATTTCTTTTGTATAGACTTCGTCTTTTTGTTGTCTTCTTTTAAGTTTCGGGACGAAACTTATTTTAAGGGGGTACTGATGTAATATCCGGAATTTTTATTTCCGTTTAATTGCGAATCAAATCGGACTTTGAGCCGTTGACGGTTTTCCATTCTATCTAGCAAGTCTTTCTTCAGAAATTTTATCATTTTATGTAGAAGCTAATTCACATAAAATGATGAAATTATATCAAGCTTTAATTCCTATAATTATTTATCATTTTATGTAGAATTTAATTCACATAAAATGATAGAATTATATCAAATCCTAATTCTTATAATTATTTATCATTTTATGTAGAATTTAATTCACATAAAATGATAGAATTATATCAAACCCTAATTCTTATAATTAATCATTAACGACGACTTTAGACGAGATCATGACAAAGCTGTGACGAGACCATGACGAGCTATGACGAGGCCATGACAAATCTGTGACATGGCCATGCATGGGCTTGACAAGGCCATGTCGAGTTTTAACAACCACAACCCACTCTTATTTTTACCTTGTTTAAAGCCCAACCTTTACCTTACCTCAGCCCACATACCTTTGCTCCAGCCAGCGTGGTCATTGGGAGAGCAGCAGCCCAGCACGCCCAGCAGCAACCCGTCAGCTCCCACTGCAGCCTAGGATGCCCATTTCTCTTTCCTTGGTTTGGCCCCTCTTTTCATGTTCCAGCCTTGCCTCAGCCCAGGCCTGCTCGTGCCTCCAACCAGCCCAGATTGCAGCAGCCTCCTTCGCCTGACACAGTTTCTCGCAGCCCAGGAAGAAGGCGGGCCGTTACCTCTACTCCTCGCAGCCCAATCGCCAGCCCTAGCAACACTTGCAAACGAAGACATCCGGCAACCCTAGGCAACTACGGAGATGCTTTCCTTCATGGCTGGGATTACGCTAGGCAAACCACATAATCCTAACTTCTCGTCCTCCATTTGCTGTGAGTAACGTAGTCGATCTTCTCTTTACAACAGTCGCGCACATGGCGCCTCCTTACCCTTCTTTCACATACAACATAAACGAGTACGGGGACTCTTGCTCACGCACAGCCATCCTCAAGTTCGGATTGAATCCCTGTCCTGCCGTCACAAGCCAACCAGCCTCCTCCCTGTCGTGTGCATCAGCACCCAGGTATGCTTTAGTTGCTTTCTTCTGTTGGTCTCAGTTGGGACGTGATGAATGAGACCCTTCTCCCTCTTATATCGAACATATTCAACCAGTATGATCCCCTCCAACAAGCCGCGTGTCTCGCCGACGCCCAGGGTCGCACCTTGTACCGCTCTCTGTATAGACACCCACCTGCGACGCAGCACACCAGGGAGGCCTGCCTAGTTGGTTCTGTTACGAGCCAAGAACCAAGGACCGGGCGATGTTCCATCCCTCTGCAAAACGTGAGTGAGCATTTCATTTTTCCTTCCTGTGCGTAGCGGAGTAGTAGAAAGGGTTAGACTTTGGCAGTTGCAGCAGGATCTGTGAAGTTTCAGCGTTTATCTGAATTTTCGAAACTGTGCCGAGGATCCAACTTCTGGGCCAGATTTAGGTACGCTAAACTCATTCTTTTCGTCTGGTTTTCGGATATCTCGTAGACGGTATTGCATAGTAAAACATACTAAAATTTGGGAAGAATTGGATATACGGTTTGAGAGTTACGATGTTGCAAAGTTGACTCCTCATGCAGTTTTTATAAATGTGCTGAGTTGAGAAAAACAGCATGGGATGCTGTTTTAGGAGATAGTTTTGAATAGGCTTTTGATCTCTGTTAGGATTGAATTTTGGATATGATATATTTGACATATTGTTGTAGAACATATTAAAATTTGAGAGGCATCCAACGAGTGGTTTGGGATTTATGATTTTTCCAAGACTGAGTCGTAAGCAGTTTTTCTGTTGTGCTCAAATTCGGTTTTGTGAGAAAGTTTTAAATAGGATTTTGATCTCCTTTGCGGCTGAATTTTGGATATATTAGAGATCAGATTTTATAGTAGAACATATCAAAATTAGGGATATATCCAGCGAGTAGTTTAGGAGTTATGATTTTCCAAAGTTAAGACAGTGTGGTGTTTGTTAAGTGTTGTAACCAAATTTTGAAATTTTTGTAGAAGTGATGCTTTAACAGTTTTAAGAAATTATTTCTCCTATGAGTAGATGGGATATCATAGATGATCTAGGGAATTATTTCGGAATTTTTATAAGATTATTCGAATTTTATATTTGAAGCTGTAATTGGACTTTAGTGACTTTTCGGGAAATAGAAAATGGGTAGTTTTTCTAGTTGTTACATAAAATCATCCTAGGGAGTAGAATATGGTTAGTTAGCCTCAAATTATAATTTAATTACATATTCCGAGTTTTTGGAAGTTTCGGGACTAAGGGTAAAATAGTCATTTTACCTTAAATAAACACTATAATAACTTCTGCACATAGAATCGTATATCTTAAGAGTTTTAGACTTATAAGTATCCAGGGAAATGTGTTGACCCACGTGCCTCCTCTGACAGGCAACTGAGTTCTGCACTTACGGATTTAGTGGTGATTAAGAGAGAGTCGAGATTTGATTCTAGTAAGTCCACGGACTTACTTAGCTGGCTTCTTGTATGAGTGTAATGTGTATGAGTGGTGTTTATTAGTTATAATAAACAACGAAACTGGATTAGGCCGACTTTATTATTTACGTAATTGACCAAAGTGTATGATAACGGGTCGTGACATCATCTGCCTAGCTCTTGCGAGAGTCTAGGAGGTTCCCTGCGACCAACCCAGTCCGGTAGACGGTCAGATGCATTAGTACCATTCCGCGTTGGTAAACGGGGACAGGGGCGAGGTTTGGGAATCCCTCGTGTCACAAAATAAGTATCATTAGTAATAACCTATCACCTAATTAAAGATAATAAAAGGATTGTGTGTTGCATGTTGATTGTGTATGTTGTGTGTTTGTGCTTTTACCTTTATACTTATGCATAGAATGTTAGCTAACGGTTTTATACCGCTTGTAGATGTCTTGCAAGTTAAAATAGTTGTAGAGAGATCCGGAGGGAATGGTCAGCCGGGTCCACGTACTTATTTAGTTGGGGACGGGATGTCTTCTGTTCTTCTTATGTGTCGTTTTGGTACCTTTGCTTTGTAAGGTTGATACATATTCTTCATGTATATATTGTTAAAACTTTTCAAATGTTTTAAATACTTTTGTGCCTTGTTGTAAGATCCAAGTTAAATTGTTCAAACTAAGGTCGGGATACATTATGAGGTCCTAACCAGTAGCTCCCCGAGTTCTCAGAATTTGGGGTGTTACACAACCCATAAACACCAGAATAATATAATGATCACAATGCAATTTATAATTATCCATTTTGAAAAGCCTTAGGTCAATTTAGGCCAAATCGCAGTACGGAAAACGAATAAATTCATAACTTATTCGTTACTAACCCGATTGACGATCTGAAAGAAGATTCAGAATCACAACGACGTAGGCTATGCATGTACAACATCAAATTCACCGGAATCTGAGAGACAGAACTGTCCTGGTGACATATATGCTCGACCAGGTCCTTATCTTCTCGGAAATGCAAAAACTTGGTACCGATATGAAGAGAGTGAAGAGAGGAATCCAGAAACTCAAACGGAATTGAAATCGGATTAGAAACGGAGAGTAGATTTGAGTTTGAACTTTGAGAGAAATCAGAGCTTTTACGAGGAAACGTGAAAGGGAATGAATAAATAAACGATTTTCCGCTATTTATAGTGAAGTCGATAATTATCCTTTAGCGAAGTCGATAATTATCCTTTAACCGATCCAATGGCGGGTTGAACCCCCTTCTCCAAACTTCTCGAAATTGGAACAATAAATCTTGAATATTGTAGGGATAATTATTTCACAATTGCCTCGGAACACGTGTATTACTAAGCCGTCTTTCTTAGCCGTTAAGAAACGAAATAGCGACTCTTTTGCCGTTTTACCTTTCCATGTTATTTCATATCTAGAACATGTCCGATGTCCTGATCATTTCTTTAAACTACATTTTTATTAATTGGAGCTCCCAAATGCTCCAAATAATGCCGGAGGGTAAAAATAATTACCAGGGGAAAAAGTGAAAATTTCACCATAAGCCCAAAATTACGCCAGGAACATAACGGTGGGACTTATACTCAACACTTACGCAATCTTCGCGAGTTATATGTCAATTGCTTTCACTGAATAAGTTAATCAACATTATTTAGAATTCGAAAATCCTACCTATTACATCACACCCCCTTAAGAAAACGTTTTGTCCCGAAACTTAAACAACTCCGAAATCCTCTCGGACCCATACGCCGAGGTATAAACACTCTCTCTATCGGAGGTATCACATCTCCGTTCAAACGTATCAACCTATAACACTCTATAACCTCAAAACACAGCATGGAGGAATCACCAACTCCAGCAACAAGATCATAACACTATCCAAAGGCATAGAGGAAAAATCATATCTAGCCAACTACTAACCACGTCGCAAGGCATTAAGGAAAGCCGTCTCCATCTAATCGTACTCATAGCACAACTATGTGGAGGAAAACCGTCTCCACTCACACTATGTCCATCAAAGATAGCATGGAGGAAAGAACCATCTCCTGCTAATCCAAACACATACACCGTAGCATGGAGGAAAGAACCATCTCTAGCTATACCTATCTTGTACTAGCAAACAAGATCTTACAGATCATATGCACAACTCACAGCTAGCACGAAAACACAACATATCACATAAGCACATAGCATAACATACACTCACTAAGATAGCACCCAAATCTTATCGTGGATCCTACAGGTGCATCTGGCCCGGCGTAAAAATCTGGATAGTTCCCCTAGATACTATCCTCAATCTCCCGTGTAGCCTCATCATAGGAATACCTTCGAATGCAGGTGTCTCACACCTCTCTTCCTAGAACCCAAAAGGTTGTTCTGCAAAAGTGTCGTCCGGATCAACCACTAGATCATCATGACTCACAATGTGGCTCAGGTTTGGTATGTACTCCCTCAGCTGAGACACATGAAACATAGGGTGAACACCCTCTAACTTCGGTGACAAAGCCAATCTGTCCTCTATAGATGCATACCAACGGTCATGGTATAAGAACTCAACGAGTGGGAGATAATTAAACAAATCGTCCCTATTCCCAATCCATCCCACAAGCTCACAACATGTACTCTACGGTCTGGAGGGTTCTCTCAAACTGACCGTGTGTATAAGGTAAAACTCAATCATGATATGAGGACGCGTTCCCCAAGCAGTCTGAATCTGCTATCAAAACCTCAAAGTAAACCGTCAACTACAATCATAGTCGATCGTCTCCGGTACACTTATGGAGTCCCACCATCTGTCTAGTGTACTCCTTTGTTACTTCATTCACTGGCCACGTCTCTCAGTAGAGATGGAACGTGTCGACTTTGTAAATCTGTTACCAATAATCTGGATAACACAAAAACTCTTACTAGGTCTCAATCCCATCACAAGTCCACAGAAAAGTCCTCTCACTTCCACTGCAGCACTGGTAGTGGATGAGCTCATCTCCAGGTTAGTAACACTTTAACCTGATTTACTACTTCGTGGTACCTCTTATTCGTACATGGATGTACTAAAGAAGGTGTACTATGAGTGTACTGTAATCTTCTCCACTCGACTCCGCATAAGCGGTTATACTGACTCAGTTGCGGCGCCTCATACTCCTTCTATTCCATTAAAGAACTGTGGTGTCTCGCCATGAGGCATCCTTCCATCAAGTTACCTCAGGGTCAGGCAAGTCCCCTGTTTATGTTGGACCTCATCAAACAAACCAGGTAAAATCCCTAAACATGAAACTAACGTCCTTATCAGTAGTTGTAGGTCCAAATCTAACCAAGCTAGATCATTTTGAAACCGAGATTGTACAGCAATTCCAAGAATCGCCTTCTCTCAAGGCATCTTCTTATTCAAGGCATCAGTGACGACATTCTCCTTGCTAGAATGGTACAAATCTCAAGGTCAACGTCCTTGATCAACTCAAACCATCGACGTTGGTAATTATTCAACCTTTATTGCATAAAAATATGCTTCAACCTCCTATGATCTGTGAAACTCTGACACAAAATGTCACACAGGTATTGTCTTCAAATCTTGGAACTTGAACTACCACCACTAACTCGAAATCATGAGTCGGGCAGTTCTCCTCATACATTCTCAACACCGTAGTCACGGGATTCCCAAAATCTTCTGATTATCACTGCATAGAAGTAGAGGTCAAATGCTTCCTCTACTCTTCAGAGCTTCGATATACTACTTCAACCACACAATTATGGTAGTCTTCCTCAAAAGACTCGTAAATGGATGCACAATCACATATAATCCTTCCTCAAAGCGTTGGTAGCAATCGGTTGGGCTGAGAACTACGCATTCCCTTAACGTTCATCAGTATCATCCATAAGACTTCATACTTACTCCTCGTCACATCAATCATGATCCTACTGGTGGAACATCATGACCTAGAAGGTTACTTCTGGCATCTCAATTCACATTTAGAGAGCATAGAACACTGGCTTCTATCCCTCGGATTCTGCAAAACAATCCTCAAATAACCGGTACGTTCCTCTCTGTTGTGAGAGTACACCAAACGTCATCAATAAGGTCTACCACCAACTGATCAAGGAAGTAGATGAAGAAACTGTTCATCAACTCCTATAACGACTACTAGGACGTTCCTCAACTAAAATGACAGCACTACAACTTGTAGTGTCCATAACGGGTATGGAATGTTGTCTTATGCCCACGCTGCTCTCTCATCCTTAGCTGATGATATCCTAAGCATACGGAAATCTTAAAAACAAAATTGCTTCTCTTAGTTAATCCAACAAGTCGTCCATACGTATCAATGAACGTGCTAGGGCAAATGGAGCCCGTCTCAAACCATTCTTCAAATTGCTTCTTCAATTTCTAACAACTCAACAAGCCATATACCTCATAGGCCTTCTCCCCACCAGTCTCGTACCATATTTCAACACAACATCAAAGTCCTCACTCCACTAAGGCAATAGATTAGACGGTTCAGTAACACGTCTATAAGATCATAAACCACTGGAACACTCTTCAGCGTGGAACTATCTCTTTCCTTCACGACATAACATTAGAAATCATCACCTCCTTATTAACCTTGCTGCAAATACGGTTGTGTCGGCAACTTGCCTTTTCAAGGTTCATAACCTTGAAAAACTTCTACCTAGTCGATCTTTGTAGAGACTATAATATTCCTCCTACTGCTATCTAAACCAACATGATATCTATTCGTCCACCACACACATAAATACCTTCTCATACACCTAAGGCATGACAAAGAAGTCTTCAAGCCATACACAAGTCCCTAAACAAAGGGAACAACCACATATCTCGCGGGTACCTAAGACCCGTAACTCGTAATCCTATAAAGGAAGATCTCTCTTCTACTGTATCCACAGTTAATTATTAACACATGCATCGAAAGACAAGAGGTGCATAGCACTCACAACAAACAAAACTCGACTAGGTAAACCATTTACAAGAATGGTACTTGTAACAGCTAACGCCCGAAGCTCTACTACATATCATTACTCAATCTCAGACCTATGCTCCTCAGGTATCACTAAGGACATCACCATAGCCTCCACTTCCACTCTTTCTGCATCGGAAAGAGGGAGGTCTTGATGAAAAGAAACACTACCTTGCTGACAGAAAGGGGCCAGATGGCCTAGTTTACCATAGGTGAAGCAAGCTATCGGTGCCATGGGGCACTCAGAGTGCAAATGATCTGGATAACCACAATAGAGACATATACGTCCCATCCCTCCCACTAGTACAGGTGGCTCCTCTGCACTGCCCAACTAAAAGGCTCTACCTTGAGCTCATCTAGAGTATGTGGTACTCCTACCACGACCCTTGCCTCTACTCAGCCTAGGAACAAATTTCTGAGTAAGCGAATGATCTGGGACTCTCTGCTGCCCCCGCGCCTGCTGGTGAGGTGTCTTCTGACCACCTCCCATCACACTAGTAGAAATAAAACCCTGTCATGATGCCACTCCAGTTTGCTTACAAAAAACAACTCTATGACCCTGTCTACCACATGTAAAGCAAGTCACTAGCGATCTTGGACACTGTGGTCGTACATGTCCACGCTTCCCACAATTGTAAAAAGTCCTCGTTTCACCAAAAGTCCATGTGAACGAGAAGTACTCAAATGTCCACAAGTCGGGCTCGGTTTGCAAACCGGATATACAACCTCATCTTTCACTGATTCAACCCGTTGTTTCTTCTCTAATCTAGAAGCTTCAGTCGATCTCACAGATGTTGGTAAATCTGGTGTAGATCTACCCTCTATCACCAACTCATATACTTGCTGCATATACTCTTGAAACTCGAATCTACTCATGGAGACACGATCAACCTCTTCAAACTCATTCTCTGTCATAGGCAACGACTTCTGTACATACTATCCCAAAACATCTGTACTTGCTTTAAAACCAAAATCCTTTACAAAGTTAGACCCCGTGTGGGTTCTGTTTATTTATCCACTCTACATTTACTGCAAATAGCAAGTGCCATTGTTGTCAACCCAAGGCTTTGATACCACCTCTGTAACAACCCGAATCCGCGGGACTCGGAATGCTACATTGGGCTAGGATCTCACAATTGATCCTGACCCTAGCCTAACAACAAGTTCACGAATCTTACAACAAGGCACAAGTAGAGTAAAAACAAATATATAAAAGATGTATGATAGAACAAAAGAGTTTACAAACTCAAAGCCGAGTACAAAACCATAACAACAACATCAACTGGTACAAAAGATCCCCAACCCACGCATCCTAATGTACAGAAGTCCTCGGCTGGTCACACCATCTGGCTCACTCTGCAGTCTTCCTAACCTGCAGATCAACTACAACACGGTATACACCGTTAGCTACAACAAAAGATAAGCATGATAGTAATAGCACAAACACACCAAAACAACTCATACATGCAATGTCACACACATTCATTTATTATCTTTAATTACGTTATTCCATTATTAATTCAACTTCTTTTGTAACCCAAGGAGCCTCAAGAACCCCGTCCCATCCAACGTAACACAGGAGTTTTGCATGGGGGTGACCGTCACTCGTCCCCTCCTGTGAGATCATCTTCAGGGCACCTCCTCCTAAGCCAACAGGCGGACACAGGTGGTTGCCACTCGTTATAATACACTTGGGCCAAATAAATATAATGAATGGTCATCCTAGTCCGGTTTAGGTTATAAATGCACAATCATATGAACACACACAACCATCATAACCGTACAATCCACAACTGCACGCTAAGTAAGTCCTATGGAATTACCTGATATACTCGTAACCTGTACCACGTCACAGCTTCCCCATGGGGAAGTAATCAACGGCTGCAATAGCAAGGTGTTCACGCTACGAAGGTAGCACAAAAAGCCTTAAATTTATAACTCGAACTAAATCCTAAACTACCTAGCGAAACCCGCAGTGTACGGGACGTTTGTAGTAGGGATAGTACTCCGAGGTCGAACACAAAGACTAAGGTGAAATTGATTCGATTTGTGATTGAGTCTAGTAAAGACCTAGTTTGAAAGAGAAGAAAGAAATAAAGAAATGAAAATCTCAAATGTTTTTCGGTTGGTTTTTGGTGATCAATCAAAGATCACAATACATGCAAAGTAATCAATCAACTAAACTATGAATCAACACAAATAAACAAGATATGGGTCAAAGAAAGAAATAACGGATTCTAGGGGTTGGAAGTTCCGGTTATGGCATAGGACTCAAGCTATCTATTCATTCCTTGGAATAACTATGTTGGGGTTAAGTGTTTCTAGGCTGGGGTCAATCACCGGGTAGGTCTCATGATCCACTAGTCCATTCCCTAGATCTCATCACCGGGTAAGTCTCTAAGAATCTAAGGGACGGTATTCTCCACAAACCGGATTGTTGTCTAGAGATCTTAACCTATCCTTACCGGGTAAGTCTTGGAAAGGGAAGTCCTAAACAACTATCCTAGCACACTTTATCCAATGGCGGCTTATTAGGCTCACCACTACCTAAGGTTTGTTATCTTTGGAATCTAAGAGTAAGGATTACCGGGTAAGTCTCTCCTAACACTTAGTTGCTAACACTAGGTAACCCTAGGATAGTTTTAACTGAACAAACACTTAGGATTTCAACATTCTAACAGTCTAAAACTAGATCTACCGAACCAGGGAAAATCACGGTTTGTTCTACATACACCACGGCCGTGGTTTGTCAAGAACCACCCGTGATTTCTAACAGAGGCTACGTTTATAAACACAAGTCATCCAAAGATAAATCTAAGTCCGTCCCATCATAGCCCTAGCCATAACCATCTTTTCCTTACCCTAGAATCACATCTATTTAGCCTACAACGTTCATAATAGAAATCGAAACAAACAAACACAAAATCATGACATCCATTTGCAAGATGATGAAGGAAAAGAGATGAACAAGTGAACTTAAATCAAAACCAAGATGAAAATAGAATTAGAGCAACTTACAACCCTTCCAAAAGAAGGTTCAAATGGTTCATACAACTCTAGAAATAGAATCCGGAATTCTTCACTACAAAAGCTATCAAAGTGTGGTAATGGTGTGTGTTCTTCTTCTCCTCTTCAATGGAGCTCTTCTTCTTCCTTTTTGACACTTTCCTTCCTAGAAAATCTTCTTGTTGAGAGGATATTTTTGTTAGAGGAAATGGATAATGGAGAGCTGCTCCAAGATACCCCTCACAGCCCATGAAGGACCACTTTTATAACAAACTTGCATGAGCTGGCCATGAGAGTCGTGGCACAGCTGTCACAAGAATCTGGCAAAATCCACGGGTGATTCCACGGCCGTGGAGTGTCAGAGAACCGTGATTCTGTGCAGAAACTTCGCCTTGGATCATTAAGCTGTGATTTGGTGCATGGCTAATGTTGGCAAGGTTCCATGAGTCCTCCTTAGCCTTTGGCTTGTGTCCTAATGAGTCCGAGGGTGTGTCATCTAGATGAACGATCCTCAAACGCATCGTTTTAGCTCCTAAATTTCCCGAAATACCTATAAAACACGCACAAGTCCGTGTAGACGTCTATCTCGACAAAATACATGAATTGAGTGCAAAACGTCTTGAACTAATGCTAAACCATGCATGAATGAGTGAGAATTCTATCTAAATGATTACCTAAAACTAAGTCATAAATCGTGTTATCACAAGGCACAAACAATCACATACTGCAAAGGTTAGAAGACTCGTCTCACTAACCACAACCAACCTATATCTCAAATCTAAACCTCAGATCCTCAACACATTCATAAATGCCTAAGGAATATCCTCAACATAACATCTCATCATACTCGTAGACATACTAAACCTTAAAACCATAACCGATATCCATAACATCATCATGATCCTCAACTCATTCTAACACCTAGCATGCATCTAATCAGTATTCCTTAATCTCAAATTTAATCCTAATTTAATTAATTAACCTTTAATTAATTAATTAAATTTCACTAGAATAACGTTTTGCCCGCAGGCCATTTCTAAACCCACCTGTCATCAGATTTCATCAAACCAACAACCCATAAACACCAGAATAATATAATGATCATAATGAAATTTCTAATTATCCATTTTGAAAAGCCTAAGGTCAATTTAGGCCAAATCGTAGTACGGAAAATGAATAAATTCATAACTTATTCGTTACAAACCCGATTGACGATCTGAAAGAAGATTCGGAATCACAACAACGCAGGTTACGCATGTACAACATCAAATTCGCCGGAATCTGAGCGACGGAACTATCCTGGTGACATATATGCTCGACCAGGTCCTTATCTATTCGGAAATGCTGAAACTTGGTACCGATATGAAGAGAATGAAGAGAGGAATCCAGAAACTCAAACGGAATTGAAATCGGATTAGAAACGGAGAGTAGATCTGAGTTTGAAGTTTGAGAGAAATTAGAGCTTTTACGAGGAAACGTGAAAGGAAATGAATTAATAAACGATTTTCCGCTATTTATCGTGCAGTCGATAATTATCCTTTAGCGAAGTCGATAATTATCCTTTAACCGATCCAATGGCGGGTTGAACCCCCTTCTCCAAACTTCTCGAAATTGGAACAATAAATCTTGAATATTGTAGGGATAATTATTCCACAATTGTCTCGGAAAACGTGTTTTCCTAAGCCGTCTTTCTTAGCCGTTAAGAAACGAAATAGCGACTATTTTGACCGTTTTGTCTTTCCATGTTATTTCATATCTAGGACATGTCCGATGTCCTGATCATTTCTTTCAACTGCATTTTTATTAATTGGAGCTCCCAAATGCTCCAAATAATACTGGAGGGTAAAAATAATTACCCGGGGGAAAAAGTGAAGATTTCACCATAAGCCCAAAATTACGCCAGGAACATACGGTGGGACTTATACTCAACACTTACGCAATCTTCGCGACTTATATGTCAATTGCTATCACTGATTAAGTTAATCAACATTAATTAGAATTCGGAAATCCTAGCTATTACAGTTATTAGTTGCATTGTGATAGGTGATGGAATCACTATCAATTAGGATAGTTTTTAGAGTCTTTTTATTGCATTTGTGTCGGTTTATGCTACTAACTCCTTGGTCCAGAAGAAGAAGACTGAAAGTAGCTAAGGAAGGAGTTATAAGCACTTAGGAGTGAAGATCGTTCAGGAAGCAAGGCTTCTGTTGCTTCACCGCCCCCGCGGGGCCTTTTCACCGCCCCTGCGGGTGACACCTTACTCCGAAGCGCTCCCTGCACCTTCGCCAGCGCCAGCCACGAAGACTGTCACCGCCCCTGCGTCAACCCCTGGCACCCCTGCGGTGACTTGCCCTGAAGAAGCGAAGACCAGCGCCCCTGCGCCTTCCCTTGCGCCTGAACTTGGGAGCTGGAAGGTGAAGAGTCTGTGTCACCACCCCTGCGTTGACACTGGGACGCCCCGGCGGCTTGGCATCAGAAATGGCAGGAAGTTGAAGAGTCAGACGTTTGAAGAGCATTAAATATCCGCCCCTATGGAATTGCCTAGCCGCCCCTGCAGCCATGAAGAAGATCAAGCGTTTTTGCCTTCACCGCCCCTGCGGAGCTGAAGGCCGTCCTGCGGTTTAACGTCAGAAGCTTTACTCCGGCTGTTTACACCACCTTTATGGCATTAAAGATGACTGTTTTGGGCCGGCTATTTACTCATATTTAGTGTCTTTTGTAGTATAAATAGGCCTTGGTTGATTGCTAGAATCATCCAACTAGTTATCCATCATTTTCCACTTAGAAACCATTTTCATTTCCATTGTAATGAGTTGTTAACTCCCTTGCTACATTGGGTTGGTTTGAAGCTGCGTTGTTACTTTGGTTTTAAGTTTTCTTTGATATAAGTTTTCATTCAGTAATGCTTTGTGTTTCCTTGATCTTCGTTGTCTAATTGCATGTTTTACTATTACTTGAGATTGATCACCTTAGGTTCTAAAGTGCATGCAAAGAACTAGGATTAATAGGTTCGGGTTCGGGTCTTTAATCTAGTAGTAAACTTTAAGTAATAACGGGTTGTAATTACTTAAAGAAAAGGAACACAAATATAAAGATAAGCTTAACGGTTTTAATATTTTCTTTATATCCCTTAGTCTTTGTTTCAAAGCTAACTTGTTATTTGGTCTTGTAGGTTTACGGAACACTAACCTGTTAAGTTGTGTTGATGCCGGTTGGCTCAACACATATATATGATCGAGATGGGAGATTACTTGAAAACTTGTAAAATGAACTCACCAAAGTAGCAATTGCATGCTTAGAATCAACCTAGTGTAGATTCACCCATTATTGTCTTACTTGTTGCGTTATTCGTTTTTATATAAGTTTTTGTGCATCAATTTAACCAAAACCCCCCTTTGTTACTTGCTTCTATAATCAATACTTGCATCTAATAAAACACCTTAACTCTCTTGTGTTCGACCCTTACTTAATCACTATACTTGTTTTAGTGCTAAGTCGGGATTTACTTTTGATTGGGTATAGACGACCATAGAAATACCTCCAGTCAAATTTTGGCGCCGTTGCCGGGGAGTTTTAGTGTTTTTATTTTATTGTTATTATTAATTATTGGTTTGAACCATTTTTATGGTTCAAACCCGTGCTACTAACTCCGGCTTTGCTTCCTTTGATCCAGAAATTGAGAGGACGCACATTCGGCAACGAAGACAACAAGAAATGGCTGAGCGTACGCTTCGTCAACTTACTCAACCCACTTTGGCTCAAAACCCTCTTGTGGTTACCATACCGGCATTAGGGGTAGGAATCAATTCTGAGCTCAAGTCGGGTCTCATCCACTTGCTTCCATCCTTCCATGGGCTAAGTGGTGAAGACCCCGTCAAACATCTTGGGAATTTCCATACCGTGTGTATGAGCATGAAGCCGGCCAACATTACCGAAGAACAAGTCAAGATGAGGGCATTCGGCTTCACACTCAAAGATTCAGCGGATGATTGGTCTTACCACCTTCTATCCGGGAGTATCGACACTTGGGAGAACCTTCACAAGGCGTTTTTGGAGAAATACTTCCCAGCCAAGAAGGCCAAGAGCTTGAAGAAAGCTATAAGCAACATCGAGCAAGAGGCAGACGAGACTCTTTATGATTACTTTGAAAGGTTTGCACGCCTCCGATTCAGCTGTCCTTTCCACGGATATTCAACTCAAGATCTAGTCTTGTACTTGTACAATGGCTTGCTAGACAATGAAAAGAGGATCGTCGATGCGGCTTGCGGAGGTAATATTCTTAACTCTACTCCTGACCTTGCTTTGGAAAAGATACAGGAACTAGCGGAAGAAACCCGGAACTTTGGAAGGACTCCGTCCAAGAAAGGTGTTCATGTTGTAAATACCGGGAAGAGTGAGATCTCCACTGAGCTCGCGGAGCTGAAGGAAATGGTGAAGAGACTAACACTTATGGGGACCCCACAGCAGCTCAAGGCTTGTGGAGTGTGTGCTGACCCATATCATCCAACGGACATGTGCCCACAAGTCCAGGATGATGATGCTGAGGTGAACGCGATGGATTATGGACAACCTCAGCAGCAAAGGCCTAGGAACGATCCCTATGCACAGAACTTCATGCCAAACTGGCGTGACCAACATAACTTTCGTTGGAGGGATCAACAAAACCAACAACAGCAGCCCTGACAAGGTAAGTATCAAACAACTGAAGATATGTTGCAGGTTTTGACTAAACACTTTGCTACTCATGTCCAAACAACAGAATCCAGCATCAAGAACCTTGAAAAACAGGTTGGGCAAATGGCGGAAGCCATTTCAAGGACCGAATCTAGATTTTCCGGAGGATTGCCTTCCTAGACGTTTATAAGCCCCAAGGAGAATGTTAGTGCCCCTAACATTAAGGAGTGGGAAGCAAATCCAACAAAAACCAGCAAAAGAATCACAAAGCGAACCTTCTGTCGATTTTACCGCACCCACAGCCGCCCCTGCAGCTGCAACTGCGCCCAGCACCGAGCAGACACCACCCCTGTGACTGGATGTCACCGCCCCTGTGGTGACAAACCTTGAGCCGCCCCTACGCATACAAGCTGATGCCCCTGGGGAAAACACGACAGAAGGTTCTGCTGAGAAGGATTCTTACATCCGGCCTAACTTTCCACCGCTGTACTTTGAGAAACCACCAGCTCCGTTTCCTGAGGCTTTGAAGGAGAGAAGAATCATTGAGGACAAAGAACTCTTTGAAATTTTTTCCAAATGCAAGGTAAACATTCCCCTCCTTAAGTTGGTGAAAAGTATTATTAAGTATGCTCGTTTCTTGAAGGAACTTTTCACTATCAAGAGAAACCAAAAGCTGAAGGGGAAACACAAAGTGCAAGAGACTGAGCATGTGTCGGCTGTTTTCCAACGGAGAATGCCCAAGAAGTGCAGCGATCCGGGCATGGTAAGCATTCCTTGTGTTATAGGGGAAACCCGCTTTGACAAAGCAATGCTTGATCTTGGTGCTTCTATAATTGTTTTACCATACTCGATTTACAAATCACTTGGCCTTGGGCCATTAATGGAAACTAGGATTGTAGTACAACTTGTTGAAAGATCTAATGTGTACCCGAAAGGGATAATTGAAGATGTATTAGTAATGGTAGACAACCTAATATTCCCTCCTGATTTCTTTGTAATGGATATGGAAAGTGATTCACATGATGCTTCCATTCTGTTAGGTAGGCCATTTCTGAAAAACTGCTAGGACTATAATTGATTATGTTAGTGGCAAGTTGAGCATGGAGTTTGATGGTGAAGTAGTGGAATTTGACATCTATGATGCAATGAGATTTCCTAGTGATGATCATTCTTTATGTGCTATTGACATTGTTGAACCTTTTGTGCAAGATGTATTTGATAATTCTGATGTTGATGAATTGAAAAATGTAATTGAGCATGACATAGATGGTTTCAAATCAAGTTATGTATTAACATCCAGCATGAAAGAGGTCCTAACCCAATTAGATGGGCATAAAAGGCTACCTATCTCTAATTTCGTCATTGGGCCCGCTCTACTAACCCCAAGCGAGAAGCTTGTTCCATCTATAGTGCAGGCACCAGAAATAGAATTGAAGGACCTTCCGTCACACCTCAAGTACGTTTTCCTTGGAGAACACAATACCTTGCCAGTGATCATCTCCATCAAGTTGAACACCGGTCAAGAAGACAAGTTGGTGAAAGTGCTAAAAGAGCACAAGACGGCCCTTGGATGGACCATTGCGGACATCAAAGGGATAAGCCCTTCAACTTGCATGCATAGGATCTTACTTAAGGATGAAGCTAAACCCTCTAGGCAACCTCAACGGAGGTTGAATCCGCCAATGATGGACGTGGTTTAGAAGGAAGTGTTGAAGCTCCTCCAAGCGGATATGATCTTCCCTATTTCGGATAGCACTTGGGTTAGTCCAACCCAAGTGGTTCTGAAGAAAGGAGGCATCACCATGGTGGAAAATCAACATGGAGAGATGGTCCCGAGCAAAACACAAACCGGATGAAGAGTTTGCATTGACTACCGCAAGCTCAACAAGGTAACACGAAAGACCATTTCCCATTACCTTTTATTGACCACATGTTGGAACGTCTTGCAGGTCATCAGTACTACTGCTTCCTTGATGGATATTCGGGCTATTTCCAAATAGCCATCGCACTAGAAGACCAAGAAAAGACGATGTTCACTTGCCCATTTGGTACTTTTGCATACCGTAGAATGTCATTTGGACTTTGCAACGCACCCGGCACCTTCCAACGGTACATGATAAATATTTTCTCCGAATACATAGAAAATTTCGTTGAAGTCTTCATGGATGATTTTACCGTCCATGGAGACAGTTTTGACGCATGTTTAGGACATTTGAAACTTGTTCTTGAAAAATGTGTTGAAACCAATTTGGTTCTTAATTCGGAAAAATGTCATTTATGGTCGAACAAGGAATTGTGCTAAGACATGTAATATCCTCAAAAGGGATAGAGGTAGATAGGGAAAAGGTTGATGTAATTCAAAATTTACCTTATCCTAATAATTTTCGGGAAATCCGATCTTTTCTTGGTCATGCAGGTTTCTACCGACGTTTCATCAAAGATCTTTCAAAGATCTCGGCACCCCTATGTGAATTGCTCAAAAAAGGCGTCACCTTAATTGTAGATGAGAATGGCAAGAAAACTTTCGGCACTTTGAAGGCATGTCTTACCACAACACCAATCATCCGTTCTCCGGATTGGGAGAAACCTTTCGAAATCATGTGTGACGCCAGTGATTACGCCGTTGGAGCACTCTTAGGACAAAAAGAAGGACGGGCTTCACATGTGATCCATTATGCGTCTATGACACTCAATGGAGCACAAAGGAATTACTCTACCACCGAGAAAGAAATGTTAGCGGTGGTTTTTGCTTTGGTGAAATTCATGCAGTACCTACTTGGGGTAAAGGGAATTATCTTCACTGACCATGCAACTCTTAGGTATCTCATGGCGAAAAAGGAAGCAAAACCACGATTGATTCGATGGGTGCTCCTCCTAAGTAAGTTTAACCTAGAGATACGGGACAAGAAGGGGGCTGAGAACCTGGCGGCCGATCATTTGAGCAGGCTAGTGAAAGAGGAGGAGGATCCAGGAAAAGGAAGAGAGATAGCTGGAAGTTTTCCAAACGATACATTTTACACAACTTTTTGTTGTGTGACCGCCCCCGCGCCTCACACCATCCGCCTCTGCGGCTCAGTATAGGCGCCCCTACGGAATTGTCGACAGAGGTCTGTCTTAAGCTCCAGCCTTTTAAACCTTGGTTCGCTGACATTGTGAACTTCATTGTCAGGAAGGAGTATCCTCCACACTTCACCAAGGCACAACGAGAGAAGGTAAACGGTGAAGCCCGACACTACGTTTGGGACGATCCTTACCTTTGGAAGCATTGCAGTGACCAAGTTATTCGCCGTTGCATTCCGGACAATGAGGTACAATCTGTCCTAACTTTTTGTCATTCTGAAGCATGTGCGGGACACTTTGGGGCAAACAAAACTACAAGAAAAGTTTTGGATGCCGATTTCTTTTCGCCACAAATTTTTCGAGATGCTTTTGCATTTTGCAAAGTGTGTGATAGATGTCAAAGGGTAGGAAATCTTTCCAGGAGACATGAAATACCCCAATTCTCTCTTATATTTTGCGAAATATTTGACGTTTGGGGAATTGATTAAATGGGGCCGTTTCCTACTTCATTCGGGCACACAAATATTTTTCTTGCGGTGGACTATGTTTCCAAGTGGGTGGAAGCAAAGGCCACCAAAACTGATGATTCGAAAGTGGTTGCAGCGTTTCTTAAGAAAAACATTTTCGCACGATTTGGAATTCCGAAAGCCTTAATCAACGATAGGGGTACCCACTTCTATAACAAGACGATCAAAACTCTCCTTAAGAAGTATCACGTCCACCAACTAGTGTCAACATCCTATCACCCACAAACAAATGGCCAAGATGAGGTATCTAACCGGGAAATAAAAACCATCCTTGAAAAGACCGTCTCTCCCGGACGGAAGGACTGGAGTGCAAGGCTAAATGACGCCCTATGGGCATATCGGACAGCCTACAAAAATCCTATCAGGATGTCTCCTGTTAGGCTCGTGTTTGGGAAAGCTTGCCACCTACCGGTGGAGATAGAGCACAAGGCTTGGTGGGCGGTAAAGAAGTGCAACATGAACATAGAGGAAGTGGTAGAATTCCGGAAGCTCCAATTGCAAGAGTTGGAGGAATTGAGGTTAGATGCATATGACCATGCCACCACATACAAAGAAAAGACCAAAGCATGGCATGACCAAAACATTCTCCGGAAGAATTTCAAGGTAGGTAATAAGGTACTTCTCTTTCAATCACGTTTGAAACTCTTTGCAGGTAAGCTGCATTCGAGATGGACAGGGCCGTTCGTGGTAGCCAAAGTATACCCTCACGGAGCTGTGGATCTTTATGATCCCCAAACGCACAAGGTGTTCAAGGTAAACGGACAAAGGCTAAAGCCTTACCTTGAAGGAGTCAAGAACGATCCGATTGATGAGATGGTGCTGGAGGAAGCACAGTCGGAGAAGTAGAGGCCTTACGTCGAGCCAACGACGAAAAACAAAGGCGCTGCTCGGGAGGCAACCCGAAGGAATAAGAAGAGGAGCCTCTGTCAAGAAAACCGCCCCTGCGGCTAAGTGTCCCCTCCCTTGCGGTGACACCCATGCCTAGCGCCGCCCCGGCGTTATGCTAGCGCCTACAACATGCTAGTCACCGCCCCCGCGGTGACTCCCCTACGCCCCTGCGGCGGCCATCCTTGACACACATCCTC
>BSUD01000008.1:82011722-82197927 GCA_033239045.1 Fagopyrum esculentum | reverse complement strand
GGGGGGGGGGGGGGGGGGGGGGGGGGTTGGTTGAATTGATGCACAAAAAACTTATGAAAACGATGAATACGACAAGTAAGACAATAATGGGTGAATATACACTAGGTTAATTCTAAGCATGCAATTGCTACTTTGATGTATTCCTTTTTCAAGTTTGTAAGTAATCTCCCGTCTCGATCATACATATGTGTTGAGCCAACCGGCATCAACACAACTTAACCTCTTAAAGTTCCGTAAACCTACAAGAACAAATAATAAGTTAGCATTCAAACAAAGACAAAGGGATATAAAGAGAAGATTAAAACCGTTAAACTTATCTTTATATTTGTGTTCCTTTTCTTCAAGTAATTACAACCCGTTATTACTTAAAGTTGCTACTAGATTAAAGACCCGAACCCGGAACCTATCAATCTCAAGTAATAGTTAACATGCAAATAAACAATGGAGATCAAGGAAACACAAAGCATTACTAAATAAAAACTTATATTAAAAGGACTTACAACCAAAGTAACAAAGCAGCTGCAAACCAACCCAATGTAGCAAGGGAGTTAGCAACTCATCACAATGGAAAAACTGAAGTCTAAAATGGATTTTGTGAGGAAAAGCATGGATAATTCTAGCAATCAGCCATGGACTATTTATACTACAAAAAACACTTAATTAGGAGTAAATAGCCGGCCTAAAACAACCACCTTTAATGCCATAAAGGTGGTGTAAATAGCCGGAGTAAAGCTTCTGACGTTAAACCGCAGGGGCGGCCTTCAGGACCCGCAGGGGCGGTTTAGGCAGAATCGGTTGATCTTCTTCATAACCGCTGGGGTGGCTACACAGCTCCGCTGGGGCGGATCTTTAATGCACTTCAATGTCTGACTTTTCGCCATCTTGACGTTTCTGATGTCAAGGCGCAAGGGCGCCTCAAGGCCAACGCAGGGGCGGTGACACAGACTCTTCGCCTTCCAGCTCCCAAGGCGAGGCGCAGACAGGGCGTAGTGGGAGGCGCAGGAGATCTGGCCTTCGTCTTGTCCGGGTAAGTCATTGCAGGGGCGCCGATGGGTAGCGCAGGGGCGGTGATTTGTATCATGGCCGGCGCTGGTGAAGGTGCTGGGAGCGCTTCAGTGGGAAGTGCCACCCGCTAGGGCAGCTGCAAGGGCCCGCGGGGGCGGTGGAGCAACAAAAACTTTGCTTCTTGATCGATCTTTACTCCTAAGTGCTTATAACTCCTTCCTTAGCTTATTTTTATCTTCTTCTTCTGGACCAAGGAGTTAGTAGCATAAACTGACACTAATGCAATAAAAAGACTCTAAAAACTACCTTAAATGATAGTGATTCCATCACCTATCAAACTCCCTCATACTTAGACCTTTTACTCGTCCCGAGAAAAACAAATGACAGCAATTAGACTCAAGGTGTCAGGAAGCAAGGGAAAGAAAGAGAAATAATGGAAAACAAGAAAAAAAACCAAGAAAGAAAGAAAGAAAAAGAGAGGAAATGTGAGAAAAAGAAGATACTACCATCCTTATTGCTCCAAGAGTGGCCTACCCGGACAACCTCCTTATGACTCCCCTTCTTATGTCGCCAAAACGCCGGAAGGGAAACCTACACTCGGTGTCGCTCATCTTGCCAAGGCGCCCTTTCGGGTTTTCACCTTGCCACTCTTCTTCTTTTCTCACTTAAGCTCACATCCCTCAAGTCCAATTTTGCACCAACCTAAGGTTGGTCGGACTACCTTCTTTTTACCTAAACCGCCCTTTTGGGTTTTCGGTTTATCCAAAGATTTTCATGCCTTTTTTCACTTCTTTGGCTTTTTTCTTCTTTTTTTTTTACTGCTTTCTATAATGCAAAACAAAAAGTCAAACACAACTAACAACTGTACAAGCAATGATATATATCCCTCCCTAATACTTGAAGTGCACTTTGTCCTCAAAGTGAAAATGAGTCAAAGATAAATGTGGGAGAAGGGAAAGAAATGTACCCCTTACTGGGGTGGTCCGGATGGACCACCAGGACCCTCCTCTAGTGGGTACGGGAAATGGCTGAAGAAGTGCTCCTGCCGGCGGTGAAGGGTGTCAATCCAGTCCTCATGAGCCTCCATCCTCTCTCGAAATGATGTCTCATAGCTAGCTGTTAGCATGAAATATTGTGATATTTTAGGCACGTTTTCTAATTGTATTTGACTCATATCGATAGTCTTTGATTGATCTTTGTGCATATGTGAGCTAGTATTGCCTATATTTTCGATATGGATGTCTACACTAGTTCTATGTTGATTATAGGTGATTTGGAGCTATCTCCGAACGGAATCGAGCAAAGGAGAGTTGAGTTGATATGTCCATAGATCGAAGACACTTTTTGGAAGCAATTTGGAGTCTTAGATTGAGGAATGCACGAGTTGAGAGAAGAATCACGTTCTTGCCCTAAATTACGCCCTAAAATACGGCCGTATCCAAAACCACGTTCAGAGTTACGGCCGTGGATTCAGAGTCAAAATTCGATGTTCATTCCAGGGGATTCTACGGCCGTGGAACTAACCGTAATTGTTTCCACGCCCTAGAATTACGGTCGTGGAATCTTCCACGACCGTGATCTTGGCGAATCTTTTCGCCATGTTTCAAAGCCATGATCTTTTGAAGATCGGGCCGGGCCGACACCTTGCCCTGCATTATAAAAAGACGGAAGAAAGGAGATTCCGTCATCCCCCGCTTACAATCATCGACGCTTACGCTTAGGCTCGCTTACAATTATCGCTTAGCAACGCACAAACCCTCATCTTAGAGGTGATTGGGAGATCTCATTGGAGATCAAAGTTCACGTTGGAGAATTGCTCAAAACTCGCGCTTTCGGTGGAGGTTGCTGTTGTGATCTTCGGATTTGTGGAAGATCGAAGTACTTGGAAGATTTTGCAAGAAGATCTCTCTTCTTGTTTAGGTTTGATTTGGAAACGGATTGACATACCGTTTCTCTTCTTTCCTAAGGTTGTGATTGTTTACTCCGTTTTGAATCTTTTGATAAACACTTGTTCTGGATTGTGATCTTGAGACTCATTTGAAGATTATTGATAGTTCTTGAAAGTTTACATCTTTTATCTTTTAATTCTTGAATTAATATCAATATGACTGTTATTGGCTAAAAACCCTTAACAATTCTAAGGTGAAGAGTTGATAGTTGTGGCATAGGTGATGATAGATCGATCGCAAACAGATTAGACCCTGAGAGTTAGAGAGAATCGTCGACAACCTAAAATTACGGTCTGTTCTTGAGTTCCACGACCGTGGAATCTCAAGATCCAACCGTAATTTCCTTCTAGTTTACGAGCCTGCTTTTACTTTAATCCAAAGTTAAAGATTTGCTTTAACTTAGTTTAGACTTGTCTTTTCTAGGTGGTAGTGAAGCCTCAACAACCTCTACCTCGATTGTGAGCCTCAACAACCTCAATCGGTTAAGTTAGTCTTGATCCTTGGATTATAAGTTTGGGTATTTGATACTAATCCTCGTCTTTAGAATCTTCCTATATTGAGCCTCAACAACCTGTATAGGGAGTGCCTTGTAGGTGAGTTATATAAGGTTTTTGGAACCTCAACCGTACGATTATCTTACATTAGTATACCTTTGCATATCTCTACTCTGTCTTTACATCATTAGTATATCTTGAATCGATTGCCGCAACTGGATACCCGAAACTTTAGGATTGTTGTTTTCCCAATATCTGCAAAACTCCCATATTTACTTGCTTGATAACCTGCATTCGAATTTGTTCCACCCAAATCCCTGTGTTCGATACTCTGGAATTCTTGCTTAACTACGTCGATCCGTACACTGCGGGTTCGCTTGCTTGATTCTAGTTTTATAAATTTAAAACTTATTTGCACACACCTCTAGGGGCGAACACTAGCCTGCCAAGCAAGCTGTTGAGTCTCCAACTACTGCGGATGAGCCGCCTGCCAAGCATTCTGACGGCGGTCAAAGTGGGTGGTCATGGAGGAGGTGAAGCTGGACTGCCACGCCTGTTGCTGCTCAAGCATGGACTGCTGATACTCTGTCTGCCATGCCTGGTGTTGTGTAGTCAAAGCAGCCATCTAAGCCAGCAGACTCTCCATGGTCTGACTGTCGTGTCTTGCCGTCGGAATCTCCTCATCAGTGTGGTGGGCCCTACTAGATCCGGCTGCGTACCTCCCAACAATATCAACCCGAAGTCGTCTCGGAGGGACAGGGTCAGCCGGTACATATTGGTCGGAGGGCTCTTCTCCCAAGGGGAGTCGGCGTGGCAAATATGTGAGATGACTCCCATCTGCAAGAGAGATCCAAAAACGATGTCCCCCATCTATCTTGAGGAGCCTGCACCTCCTCAATAACCCCTCATTGTATGAGGGTGCCTCCAAACCTTCTTCCAATGGAGGAAGATCCATCACCCGTGCAGCTAGTAGTGAAATGATACCTCCTCCCACTATGTCACGAGGCTCATCCTCCTAAGCCGCTTAAGAGTGGTAAGGAAGAGATATGCCCAATCCGGCACAAATTCGTTAGAGAGTCAAGCATATAGCAGTGGAAGGTCCTTAAGAGCGACCTTATTCTCTTCCTTGTGCCCACAGAAGACACTCATGAAGACCTTAGAAATAAGCCTTAAACAGGGGTGAGTGAATTTGTTGGAGTACTCACCCCCTGCATGAAACTCTGACCTAGTAGCGGCTTGCCAAAACTCCAACAGATCCGGTGTCGAATGGGTTCAATCTAGTCATCGGAAGCTGCAATGGTCACTCCCAATGCCTCTTGTATTTGAGTGTAATCCAATGTGTACTTCCTTTTGTTGTACTTGAATGAAACTCCTATACACAATTGGTCTTCCGTCTTCATTTTGAATGTTGCTATGAACTGTCTAGTGAGATCGGGGTGTGTTGGAGCGCTCTTTATCAGAAAATCTCCTAACCCGGCATTGTTAAGAAATTCCTGCATACTTTCCAACATCCCAAGATTTTCCAAGGTGGAAGCATTAAGGAACCGGGTTGCATGCACCTCCCGGATTTAAGCAATCCTGTACCGATCCTTCTCACCTTCCGTCAACTTGTATTTCCTTTGTGGTTCCATCCCTTGCATTTGATCAAGAAAAAAGTGAGAAAATTCAGCAATTTGATCAAGGGGCGAACCTTATGTCGTGATTTACGCAGGGGCGGCTGCAACAGGCGCAGGGGCGGCTCGACGCAGGGGCGGGAGCTTGCAGGCGCAGGGGCGGTCGAAGAGCAGAAGGGCGATTTGGTCGTTCGACGAAGGTGGTGGCGATTGTGCTTTTCCGACTCCTTCCTTGCTGTCGCAGACGTTGCCGGAGGTGAGACAGTGGAGTGGGGAGAAGGGGTGAGTGTATGTGGTGGAGATTGTTTGTGTTTGTAGGAAGAGGTGGCGCTGCTGGGTTACCGGAAGTGGCTCAGGGGGCGCGTCGAAGTGGTGGTAAGGGCATAGGGGGATGAGCGGCTAGGTTTTGCAGAGTGAATGGAGAGGGAGTGGGGAAGGTGGTAGATGTAGGTTATTTTTGGGAAGTATACTTTTTTTTCTTTCCTTAACTGTACCGCAGGGGCGGTGTGTGTCGCCGCAGGGGCGTTGACAAGTGAGAGGGGGCACCCAGCCTCAGCACCGGGGGCGGAGCTAAGGGTGCGTGTCAAGGGTGGCCACCGCAGGGGCGTAGGGTGGCACCGCGGGGGCGGTGACCTACGTGAGCAGACGCAGGCCGAGCACCGAGGGTGGCGCTGGCCAGGGGTGTCGCCGTAGGGGCGGAACTTAGAGCCGCAAGGGCGGTTTTCTTGACAGAAGCTCCTCTTCTTATTCCTTCGGGTTGCCTCCCGAATTAGCGCCTTTGTTTTACGTCGTTGGCTCGACGTAAGGACTCTTCCTCTATGTTTGGACCTCTTCCTGCATGCCTTTTGGGTTTATAACCGTTTGCGACGGTAATCCTCCGGAGGCCCTAGTTTCAATTCTTGTAATGGCTTCCTCCATTTGCCCAACTTGCTTCTCAAGGTTCTTGATGCTTGATTCTGTTGTTTGGACATGAGTAGCAAAGTGTTTAGTCAAAACCTGCAACATCTCTTCAGTTGAGTGATACTTACCTTGGCGGGGCTGCTGTTGTTGGTTTTGTTGATCCCTCCAACGAAAATTTTGTTGGTCACGCCAATTTGGCATGAAATTCTGTGCATAGCGATTGTTCCCAGGTCTTTGCTGTTGTGGTTGTCCATAACCCATTGCGTCAACTTCAGCATCGTCATCTTGAACTTGTGGACACATGTCCGTTGGATGATATGGGTCGGCACAAACTCCACAAGCCTTGAGTTGTTGCGGTGTTCCCATAAATGTTAGCCTTTTTACCATTTCCTTCAATTCCGCCAGCTCGGTGGAAATCTCGCTCTTCCCGGAGATCACGGCATGAAATCCTTTCTTAGCCGGGGTCCTTCCAAAATTCCGAGTTCCTTCCGCTAGTTCCTGTATCTTTTCCAAAGCAAGGTCAGGAGTAGAGTTAAGGATATTACCTCCGCAAGCCGCATCGACGATCCTCCTTTTGTTTTCTAGCAAGCCTTTGTACAAGGACAACTGGATCGGAGGCGTGCAAACCTTTCGAAATACTCGTAGAGAGTTTCGGTTGCCTTTTGCTCGATGTTACTTATAGCATTCTTCAAGCTATTGGCCTTTTTAGCTGGAAAGTATTTCTCCAAGAATGCTTTGTGAAGGTTCTCTCAAGTGTCAACGCTCCCGGATGGAAGGTGGTAATACCAATCATCTTCCGAATCGTTGAGTGTGAAGCCGAATGCCCTCATCTTGATTTGTTCTTCGGTAATGTTGGCCGGCTTCATACTCATACAAACGGTGTGGAACTTCCCAAGGTGCTTGATGGGGTCTTCACCAGTTAGCCCATGGAAGGATGGAAGTAGGTGGATGAGGCCCGGTTTGAGCTCAAAGTTGGCTCCTTCCCCTAGTGCCGGTATAGCGACCGCAAGAGGGCTTTGAGCCAAAGTGGGTTGCGTAAGTTGACGAAGAGTACGGTCAGCCATCTCTTGTTGTAGTTGTTGTTGTCTTCGTTGCCGGATGTGCGTCCTCTCAATTTCTGGATCAAAAGAAGCAAAGCCGGAATTAGTAGCACGGGTTTGAACCATAAAAAGGTTCAAACCAATAATCAATAATAACAATAAAACACAAAAACTCCCCGGCAACGGCGCCAAAATTTGACCGAAGGTATTTCTATGGTCGTCTATACCCAATCAAAAGTAAATCCCGACTTAGCACTAAGAACAAGTATAGTGAGTAAGTTAGGGTCGAACCCAAGAGAGTTGAGGTGTTTTAGATGCAATTATTGATTATAATGACAAGTGACACAAGGGGGGGGGGGTTGGTTGAATTGATGCACAAAAAACTTATGAAAACGATGAATACGACAAGTAAGACAATAATGGGTGAATCTACACTAGGTTAATTCTAAGCATGCAATTGCTACTTTGATGTATTCCTTTTTCAAGTTTTTAAGTAATCTCCCGTCTCGATCATACATATGTGTTGAGCCAACCGGCATCAACACAACTTAACCTATTAAAGTTCCGTAAACCTACAAGAACAAATAATAAGTTAGCATTCAAACAAAGACAAAGGGATATAAAGAGAAGATTAAAACCGTTAAACGTATCTTTATATTTGTGTTCCTTTTCTTCAAGTAATTACAACCCGTTATTACTTAAAGTTGCTACTAGATTAAAGACCCGAACCCGGAACCTATTAATGCTAGTTGTTTACATGCACTTTAGAACATAAGGTGATCAATCTCAAGTAATAGTTAACATGCAATTAAACAATGGAGATCAAAGAAACACAAAGCATTACTGAATAAAAACTTATATTAAAAGGACTTACAACCAAAGTAACAAAGCAGCTTCAAACCAACCCAATGTAGCAAGGGAGTTAGCAACTCATCACAATGGAAAAACTGAAGTCTAAAATTGATTTTGTAAGGAAAAGCATGGATAATTCTAGCAATCAGCCATGGAGTATTTATACTAACAAAAACACTTCATTAGGAGTAAATATCCGGCCTAAAACAGCCACCTTTAATGCCATAAAGGTGGTGTAAACAGCCGGAGTAAAGCTTTTGGCGTTAAACCGCAGGGGCGGCCTTCAGGACCCGCAGGGGCGGTTTAGGCAAAATCGGTTGATCTTCTTCATAACCACTGGGGCGGCTACACAGCTCCGTTGGGGCGGATCTTTAATGCACTTCAACGTCTAAGCTTTCGCTTTCCTGACGTTTCTGATGTCAAGGCGCAGGGGCGCCTCAAGGCCAACGCAGGGGCGGTGACACAGACTCTTCGCCTTCCAGCTCCCAAGGCGAGGCGCAGTGGGAGGCGCAGGGGAGCTGGCCTTCGTTTTGTCCGGGCAATTCACCGCAGGGGCGCCGATGGGTGGCGCAGGGGCGGTGATCTGTATCTTGGCCGGCACTGGTGAAGATGTTGGGAGCGCTTCAGTGGGAAGTGTCACCCGTTGGGGCGACTGCAAGGGCCCGCGGGGGCGGTGGAGCAACAGAAACTTTGCTTCTTGATCGATCTTTACTCCTAAGTGCTTATAACTCCTTCCTTAGCTTCTTTTGATCTTCTTCTTTTGGACCAAGGAGTTAGTAGCATAAATAGATACTAATGCAATAAAAAGACACTAAAAACTACCCTAAATGATAATGATTCCATCACCTATCAGTTATCCATCATTTTTCATTTAGAAACCAATTTTCATTTCCATTGTAATGAGTTGCTAACTCCCTTGCTACATCGGGTTGGTTTGAAGCTGTGTTGTTATTTTGGTTGTAAGTTTTCTTTGATATAAGTTTTCATTTAGTAATGCTTTGTGTTTCCTTGATCTCCATTGTCTAATTGCATGTTTTACTATTACTTGAGATTGATCACCTTAGGTTCTAAAGTGCATGCAAAGAACTAGGATTAATAGGTTCCGGGTTCGGGTCTTTAATCTAGTAGTAAACTTTAAGTAATAACGCGTTGTAATTACTTAAAGAAAAGGAACACAAATATAAAGATAAGCTTAACGGTTTTAATCTTTTCTTTGTATCCCTTAGTCTTTGTTTGAAAGCTAACTTGTTATTTGTTCTTGTAGGTTTACGGAACACTAACATGTTAAGTTGTGTTGATGCTGGTTGGCTCAACACATATATATGATCGAGACGGGAGATTACTTGAAAACTTGTAAAAGGAACTCACCAAAGTAGCAATTGCATGCTTAGAATCAACCTAGTGTAAATTCACCCATTATTGTCTTACTTGTTGCGTTATTCGTTTTCATGATTTTTGTGCATCAATTTAACCAAAACCCCCCTTTGTTACTTGTTTCTATAATCAATAATTGCATCTAATAAAACACCTTAACTCTCTTGGGTTCAACCCTTACTTAACCACTATACTTGTTTTAGTGCTAAGTCGGGATTTACTTTTGATTGGGTATAGACAACCATAGAAATACCTCCAGTCACATTGACAACCTATTCTTGCTTAGTTTCACCTAAGTCCCTGAGATCGACACCCCGGAATTCTTGCTTTTTACTATAATTGATCCGTACACTGCGGGTTTGTATCCTTGTTTTAAGCATATTTCTTGGGATATAAATTTAAAGCTTGCACACACCGTTTGGAGAGAACAAGCAGAAAGCTCAATGGTACAGAGAAATAACATGTCAAGTTTGAAAGAATGATAGTTGGTGAAATGCATTCCGTCTGGAAGGAACACGAGCTAGGCTACGCGGAGTGACTAAGAACAGTATCACCACAAGGTAGACATGGAAGTATTTGCATATAGAGGCTATGGAAAAAGAGTGGTACCCTTTATGGATCCAAGTGAAACATGACGACTTCGTCACATGTCGACAGATAAGTAGTGTGGGAATTTAATACCGAATGGAGGACTATAGAGTTATCTTCCCGATGGATTGAGAATAGAATTGATGATATAATAAAAGTATTGTGCATGGTCTTCACCAGGAAACTCAAAGTGAGTAACTACCCTCCTTGGTCGAAAGACATATAACGAAATAAGCGGCAGTGGTATACTTACAACCCAGTAATCGCGCATAGAGGAAGCATAATCTCGGGTAGAGTTTACGTGTAATGTTATATCGGAACGGATCCGAGTTGCTTTTGAGTCAGAGGGATAGTATCAGGCTGATAACCATGGTGGATAAAAGAGTGCACCGCTGATGGTATGTTAACAATTATTGAGTAGTTATGATCATATAACGGTGATAGGAGATCACTTTGTGTCTAATACCATCATTCCGGACATATTCTAGGTCATTTAAGATCTTGGGAAATGCGTGAGAAGCCTAAGTTTGAGCAAACGATATATTAGAGATCTATAAATAATATAATAATGCCAAGTGAACAAAGAGGATGAAGACTAGATTTGATTTTTAGTTGTCTCGAGTGTTGGACCTGAAAAGGGTAAAGGTGATGATTTCTTACCTGAGGAATAGGATGAATGAGTAATATTAAAAGACAAGACCAAGTGGGTCGTGATACGAAGATCATTGGGCACTTGGTAAGTGTTGGTGGATGTCCAAGACCTTTGGCCAAAGTGTGTAGTCAGAACCTTTTCAGAAGGCCGGAAGCAACTGGTCATAACGAAGGGAAGAAAGTTGAAGAGATTATTTTCCATAAGGTCATCAAAGGATCTGGAAGTGATTTGTGTAAGGTAACCATTTGAAATTTTAAAGCGGTTTAGTAGTGACTGATGGACTAGATTCCTCACCCTATTGGAGGGTGTAGCTTCAGTTTTCCATGGAGACTAAGTTTGGGAACTGAGTTTGAAAATTTCAGTTGGAGAGATACCTACCAGACCCGAGTTAGGTCATCAGATTAGAGGATCAGACAGTTGAGCAGGATGATACCGGTGAGATATCCGGTAACCACTCTAGAACGTGGTAGCATGCGCTTGTGATCTAAGTACCTAAAAAGATTTAAGATTCAGTGATTTTATGAAAAGCTGATAAGGCTACCTAAGATATTAGGGATAGTAAGAGACGTAACCTTTCAAAGATCTATGTAGCGATAGTTGTAACTTCGAGAGTGACGAGTTAGGGCTTGACCTTGTATGTGTGATATTGTTTGACTACTTGTTTATTTCATGATTGAGTGTTTAGTCAGTGATGTGTGCTTTTGGTAACCTTGATGTGCGGGAAACTTAGATGTGGAAACGACGAGACTTTTGTGTAGTGATCAAACACACTCAGTTGGTGCCTTAAAGGCCGATCAGGATTGTCTTACCCTAAGTCTCGGGACGAAACTTATTTTGAGGGGGATTTGATGTAATATCCGGAATTTTTATTCCGTTTAATTCCGTATCAAACCAGGTTTTTATCCATTGATATTTCTCTGTCTACCTAGTAGTACACACTATCTCAAATTTTATCATTTTATGTAAGCTCACTTCACATAAAATGATTGAATTTTATATCAAACCCTAATCTTGCATAACCCTAGTATATATATATATATATATATATCTTTATATTTACGACAAGTTCATGGCAACTTTTGACAAAGCTGTGACGAGACAATGACAAAGCTGAGACAAGGTCATGACGAAGCCCGACAACTTTGTGACAAGGTCATGCATGGGCTTGACAAAGCCATGACAAGTTTTGACAAGTTTTGACAAACTTTCAGCCCATGTTCTTTCCCCCTTGGTTCAACCCATCTCTTCATGTAAGGATTAGCTTTGGACTGCTTGCATCCAACCTTGCCTCACGTCCAGCCCGACACTTCTTTGCCTCACATCTAGCCCAACACTTCTTTGCCTCAGACCAGCCCAGCACTGCCTTGCCCACGTCAGTTAGCAAGATGGAAGAATGCTCTCTCTCTCCTTCAGAACGTAACTGCTGGATCTCGAAGAGTCTTTCGTTGATTAAGCACCGGATCTATCACCCTCCTTACCAATCTCCACGCCGGCCATTCTTTTACGTCTAAATGCATCGCCTCTATTTCCGAAGTTTCGTACCCCACTGCAGCAACCAATTCCTATCCCTAACATCCTCTACCGCACACAAGCGACAGTAAGACCCCCTCTTTGTACGGAGATAATCAAGCAGCAAACCCGTCGGTATTGCACAAAGTGATCAGTGAATAGGGTCTACCTGTTGCACACAACAACGCCAGGGGGATGTTCTTCGCTGGGAAGAGAATGGTCGTTAGTCCTCATAGCCCCTCTTCTGCACACCGACGCCGGCCGAGCCCTGTCTGTTGACAATAACCATTGCTGAAGGTCTTCTCCACGCCGACGCCGCAACCAACCGCAACCTTCTGTAGTGGTCGAGAGTTCCAAACTTCATAGACAGCCAGATCCCGTCCTCACCAGCAACAAGGAGCATACCCCCTTAGCCTCGAGCCAGCATATACACTTCCCTGCAGCGTCGACAATACCGGACATCCTGTAGAATTGGTGAGCCTCTTCTTCCCTTCTTCCTCAGGTCCTAATCGAGATTTAAAACTCCTTTTACCTGACTTGGAGTTACTATCTGTAGATCTGTGAAGATCCAGCCTTTTTCTGAATTTTCAAAACTGTGTCGAGTATCCAACTTCGGGGCCAGTTTTAGGTATGCTAAACTAATTCTTTTTGGCTGAATTTTGGATATGATATAGTTGGAATATTGTGGTAAAACATATTAACATTTGAGAGGAATCCGAGTTACAGTTTAAGAGTTATGGCGTCCCAAAGTAGAGACCTTGAGCAGTTTATAGGTTGTGCTGAATTTTGTCTAAAATTGCTTGTGATCCAGTTTTGTGATATAGATTTTATTGTGTTATATTTCTCGGTGAAACTTGAATTTTGGATATATCATAGTTAATATTTTATAGTAGAACTTATCAAAATTTGGGATAAATCCAGTGAGTAGTTTAGGAGTTATGTATTTTCAAAGTTAAGACAGTGTGTTGTTTGTTAAGTGTTTGCTGAATTTCCTAAGTGTGGAAAACTGCATGTCGATACAGTTTTGAGATCCATATTTGGGTAAGTTAAACTTCTTCTTTAGTGCTGATTTTTGGATATGTTGTAGTTGGTATTATACAGTATAACATACTGAAATTTGAGAATATTCCGAGATATAGTTAAGGAGATATAATTCTCCAAAGTTGGTTCCTCATGCAGTTTTTAGGTTATGCTGGTATATTCTAAGTATGAGAAAAAACTGCTTGTGATGCAGTTTTGGTGAAATAGATTTGGAAGGGTTATTGACCTCTGTTGGACGTGATTTTTGAATATGTTGTTGATGGATATATATATAGGAGCATGTGGTAAAAGTTGAGAACGATCTGTTGGGTTAATCCAGATTTAGGATGTCCCGAAGTTGGGTATAAGTATAGTTTAGTTTAGAAGAGTTGTCTTAGGTTTTAAGTGTCGATCCATCTCATGCGTTTATGTTCTTGTGAGGATGTTGAGCCTAGAAGTCTAAGGGCTTCTAGTTGACTAGAGCGTTGTTTGATTCGTGTGCCTTGTCTTGAACAAGCGTTGTGCGTTTTTCCGAGGGGAACTTGAGAGTGTGTTGATCGGTTGCTCTTGGAGACTGGTAAGTCCACGGACTTACTTAGCTGGCTTCTTGTATTAGTGTAATGTGTATGAGTGGTGTTTGTTAGTTATGATAAACAACGAAATTGGATTAGGCCGACATTATTATTTACGTAATTGACCCAAGTGTATGATAACGGGTCGTGACATCATCTACCTAGCTCTTGTGAGAGTCAAGGAGGTTCCCTGCGACCAGCCCAGGTAGACGGTCAAATGCATTAGTACCATTCCTCGTTGGTAAACGGGGACAGGGGCGAGGCTTGGGAATCCCTCGTGTCACAAAATAAGTATCATTAGTAATAACCTATCACCTAATTAAAGATAATAAAAGGATTGAGTGGTGCATGTTGATTGTGTATGTGTGTGTTTGTGCTTTTACCTTCATACTTATGCATATAATGTTAGCTAACGGTTATATACCGCTTGTAGATGCCTTGCAGGTTAAGACAGTTGTAGAGGGATCCGGAGGGAATGGGCAGCCGGGTCCACGTACTCATTTAGTTGGGGACGGGGTTGTCTTCTATTCTTCATATGCGTCGTTTTAGTACCTTTGCATTGTAAGGCTGATACATATCCTTCATGTATATATTGTTTAAAGTATTCAAATGTTTTAAATACTTTTGTGCATTGTGTAAGATCCTAGTAAAATTGTTGTCAAATTAAGGTCGGGACCCATTGTGAGGTCCTAACCAGTAGCTCCCCGAGTTCTCAGAATTTGGGGTGTTACAGCTATCCCTTTTTGTCTCCTCAAGATAGAAACCGAGGGATCGGAAAGTAAAAGCGGGATAACAAAGGATCGGTACGGGATTTTGGAACAAATCCCGTCACTCAACACCCCATGAGTGCGGAAAATTGAACCGCTAATGTGGGAAGGTAGAAAACACGCTCGCTAACTAAAATAAAAATTCCTGATGTTATAACTAATCCCCCTAAAAACAAGTTTCGTCCCAAAACTTGCTAAACGCAACACTCTCGGTCAAACGCGTCTCGAAACCACACGGAACTCATAAACACGTCAACTATCGGCCCTAAACAAGGCCTACTGTTCGCTCCAAAAGGTGTCTGCACAAATAAGCTTTATATATATATCGAAGAATTAAGCCTAACGATAGCGAACCCATAGTGTACGGATCAATCGTAGTATGGGCTGATATTCCGGAGTCGATCTTAGGGAATCGGTGAGAACAAAGCAGCAAAGGTAATCCAACTTGGGTAGCATGCAAAGCAATAATTACAATAAAGAATATCGAAGGAAGAATAATGGGAGTGCAGATTCTAAAGATCCAAGTATCCGGTTGTGGTATTCGATTCAAGATGTCTAAGAATGTGTAAAGGACAAAGTTGGATAGCAAAGGTATATATTCTTCGGTAGGATGTCGTCCGGTGAAGATCCAACATCCTTTTGTCCCAATCAAAGGATTCTACTTAACGGATGTTGAGTCTCGTCAAGAAGAGGTCATAAGGATAGGATTAAACTCTCCTACCAAACCAAAACCCAAGGAAAAGAAAGACAAAGGCAAAGGCTATGACACTCCTCACCTAATAGAGGGTTTTGATTCCCCTATTACCTAGAACTCGTAAACTCAGAACCAAGCGGGGCTAAGGGTTAGAAAGGGTAAAAAAAGGTAGGATTTAAGCAATCTTGAACTTTGGATAAAGGCAAAAGCGAAACATGCAAAATACAAGAAACCACGGGCAGATCTTGACCACAGTCGTGGTTTCTAAAGAACAACCCATGGAAATCCTCGTTCGAGGTTTTCGTCTCACAACTCTCAGGGTCCGATCTGTTAAGGCTCAATCTATCAACATCAATACCACAACCATCAACCTTTCACCCTAGAATCGCAGGGGGGTTTAGCCAACAATCATCATCATAATAAATTCAAGATTAAGAAAGAAAATCAAGAGAGGCATGTAATCAAGAAGAACACAAAGATGAACAAAACCAATCTTTAAAGAATCAATAACTCAATCGAACAATGTATAATCCTAGAATGTGTTCTCAAAGACAATAATCAAAGACTAGAACAATCTCATAAATCTCTAAAGCGGAACAAAGAGAAGTCTTCAATCTCCCTTCATTGGTAAGCAATCCAATCTGGAGTGTGATCCAAAGCAAGCTCTAAGGCATGATCCACGTCGTAAGCGTGATCTCCGTCTATATCGTGATAACCAAAATGCAGCCGTCAACCTCCTTTTATAAAATAAAATTATGTTAAAAGGCTCACTCCGTTCATGTTGACGTGGAAATTAACGTAACGGTCTTTTCCGAAGAAAATCACGGGTGACATCACAAAACCACGGCTTTGGTTCCTCCCGTGGCGACTCTCGACCTTTGTTTCCACGTGCTAAATTCAATTAATTATCAAAACCCCAGCCGTGGAACTTCTTTCTTGGTCACGGTTCCTCCTTTTCGATGTTTTTCTCCTTTGCTTCACTTCATACTCCTTCCTGATGTTCCAATGCTTCCCAATGAATTCATCATTGACCAATACTCGGTGAATGCTCCCTTTCCACTCCAATTCATCTCCAATTAACCTAAAATCACAACAAAGCTTGTGTAGATCTCGATTCCAAGATAATAGGTGAATATGCTTGATAAGTGTTCTGAATGCATGTCCTTGTACTCAAAAGAAAGGAAAAAACTACCTATATGCATATCTAAACTACGTCATATTTCATGCTATCAAAATACACCATACTTGTGTCTTTCTTGTCCCCAAGCAAGGTTCAAGTCTAGAATACAAAGATGTATGAAATATGAATACAAAGACAAGGAAAAACACAATATTTTTGGATTAGTGGTTCTATTCAAATATCGCTCTCTACAATTGTTTCATAGCTTTCCGAAAACCGTTATGTGAACAAAAAGACTCATGTCTTGAAAAGAACAATCACATATTGTAAAAAGTTTCAAAACAAGCATCATAACCTGAAGCAAAATCAAAATCAATCATGGGAAAAATCCAATTTAGACCACAAATTAAAACAGCAATCTCAAAGATATTAAGGTCTTTCAAATAAAGGTCAAGAAAGGTGTTAGGGTGGGATATGTATAGGATATGTGGTGAAAAATCCGGGGAAAAGGACAATAACATCACAAACTTTTCAAGCACACTTCAACTTCTACCAATGAGAGCTTTGCTCTTCTTTTTCAGCATAATTTTTCGACTTTAATTTTTGAGATCAATGACAGAGGTGCACAATAACCGAAGCCTAGGAAATCAGCAATAACTCAATTTTTCTAATTGCCTCAAACCGTAATGCGCATACAATGACTCGTTAGGGATATCGCTCAATCCGAATTTGGCAAGACACAAACACCCGGCTATGTGAATGGTGCCGAGTTACTCATCATCATGATTGACTTCCCCAAACCTAATTTTCTAACACACTTCGCCACTTTCAACTTCAAACTTCACACTTTAGCGCAATTCCATCCTAATTCCTGGATAGGTAATAAAGGGGGCAAAAATATAGATATTCATGAGGAGCTAAAAGGTGATCAAGAAGAAGAAAGGAATCAAAACCGAAATGCCTTAATCATATCAATAAGAGGTGTAAGAACTTATAAAGCGGTTTCAACCTTCAAATTCTCAACATGATTTAGATCAAGTTCCACATTATCAAACTTGCAAGAAAAATTCAGAAAAACATTCAAATCCTTCACAATTCATTTTAAACACATAAAGATCATCAAAAATACAATTCACAAGTAGTTTTCTTCATTGAGGTCATATCCAATCCTACGTCAATCAAGACAAGGGTGTTTAACATTCAACACAAGTGGGACTGATGGTGCTCTTCCGAGCAAAAGTGGGGTCAACTTTTCCAGATTTACAAAAGAAGCCTTTGTGACTACGAGGTGACAAGGAATACCAAGAATTATAGAGGCAACGCAAACATAGAGATTTGGACTTATTATTATGGTGGAATGTCTTGTCGAATTGCGAAGTGACTGTAGATAGAGTCCACATTTTGGTTGGAATAGACATGAGAAAGAGTAATATTGAATGACTGAAGGCTATTATAAACATACGGTATCACAATAGTAAGATAGGTACCAAAAAGTGTGTATATAGAAGTTTAATGAGAAATGGTGGTTCTCCAATGCAAATTCAATCTAATATTGATAACTCGGTAATATGAAGATGGATGAGTAGTTGTGAGACCGCGTACAAATGGTGTCCCTTGAAATCCATCCTCGACTCATAAAAGCATAACTATTGAAGGTAGTAAATCAAATCACTGTAGTCCGTAAAGACTGCACGAGAAAACTCAAAGAGATGTAACTATTATACAAGGTATAAAGATTTAAAGAAGATAAAGTGACATGAGTATAAGGACAACCTCGTAGATGTGAGTCGAGAGATCGGATTTTTGGAGGAAATCACATACATCTGATGTTCCTATACTAATGATACCATGAGAGGTTCAAAAAAATGTCAAGTATCAAAAGGGAGTAAACACCGTAATTGGGATAAGGACTTATAAGTGGTAAAGCGGAAGAATCATACTTGCAACCAGTAGGTTGTGAGTAGAGAAAACTGATATTGAAAGAAGAGCATGTATATATAAGGATTTTTATTCAAATGACACCAGATATGATGGAGTAAAGTTATTTTATCGGGTTGATATATATGCTCAACGTACAACTTCATATGGACAAATCAACAAATAAGGAGAGAACATCGGGTATCAAAAGACAGCCTTACCAACGGAGTATATCGTGTAGAAATGGTGATAAAAGGATATCCTTGCGGATTTATGTAGGAGTATAATACAACCGAGGAATTAACATTTAAAGACGAGTAATGATCAATTGACAATAGTGAGACCATCCCTAGTAAGAAGATGTTGCTTGATGAGTCACCTAACAGAAGCGTTCACGAGACAAAATGAAAAATCACCATGAGTTTTGTATCATTATTCCGATGCAGATTGCTACTGCACCTCGAGACTCTGGGAACTAAACAAGAAGCTCATTGTGAAGTTATGGATCAATTTAAATGGAAAACTATACAACAATATGAGGATGCCAAGTGATTGTGGAAGTATAACCACATGGATATTTATCACTAGGTTGTATCATAGTTAAAGTCCCGTTGGGAGATAAATAAAATTGTGGGATGACAAGGACTATTATTTCAGATAGGAATGGACGTTTACCTCGAGGGTTGGCAACGAGTGCGCACAGCTTGGAATACGAGTTTTCACCTTGCTATAGTATATCATTCCCAAACTGACGGTCAGTTTGAGAGGGCCGTTCAGATATTGGAGTATATATATATATATATATATATATATATATATATATATATATATATATATAGTATGAACATGTGTATTAGATTGTTGAAGTGGCTTTGTGTGAGGCGTTGCATGGGTGGAGTTGTCAAACACCAAGTACGGGTCTGAGAAAGGGAGCGGAATCACCCTGAGCAGACGCAAGACGACATTGCTCGAGTAACTTTCATCCAAGAGTGTATGTTGCAAGCACATAGTTGTTAGAATTTGAATACTGACAAGGAAGTTGTCGACCTCTAGAGTTTTGAGTGAGTGCCCATATCAAATTGAGAGTGAGAACAACGTGAGATATCTCGCAATTCGGCATGAAGGGAAATCTAGGTTCCCGATGTGTCGGGCCGTTGAAAAAAGGTAGATCCGGTTAAAAAGGTTGCATATCGACTAACATTACTACGGACACTAGAGAGTGTCCATTCAGCCTTCCAAGTATCTTAGTTGAGAGCATATATATACCAGATCCGAGACACGTCATCACCTACAACACATTTTACAGTTGAACCAGATTATACCTTGTGGAGCATCTGGTAGCCATTCTAGAGTGTAGATCTCGACGCTTGCGGTCTAAGGACATACCATTGTTGTAGATCCAATGGTCTAGACGAGGAGTCGATGAGGCAACAAGGGAGACTGAGAATAGCATTAGGAATAATTATCCTGAGTTTTGTGCTTAGCGTATCGCAGCCTCAGGACCGAAGGGTTAGTCCTCGGACCTATATATGTATGACTTATTTGACTATGTGGTTAATTTCGTGTTTAAAGTGTTTATCTCTTATGGGCATCATTTATAAGGTATTTGAGTGATACTTTTGTGATTAGCATAACTGAATGGCGATTCTTGAGAATAGGTGTTAAATAATCGGTTATATATATAGGAATATTTTGGTAGTTTTTCTTATCTTAACTTTCGGGACGAAACTTATTATAAGAGGGACTGTTGTAATACCCGAAAAAAAATTTTCTGATAAATTCTGAGTCCAATCGGAATTTAACTGGTGTTGACTCTCTCCTTTGATTTTCAAAGAGAAAGTGTTGTTTCCATAGCCAACGTCTTACATACTTGATTCTTGTTATCATTTTATGAGATAATTTAAAACATGAATCTTTTTCATATATCTCTTATAAGTCATGTGGGTACTTTTGTACCTAGCTTACCAATGTACCTAGATTTTTTTTATGTGAATGGATGTTAGATTATCTTTCTTTAAGTAATTTTGTCTATTAATTGGTCAAGCAATTAATGTTGTATATTAATTCTTATGTATAAATACAAGGATATGGGAATCCTTCTATCTAATATTAGTTATCAAGTACATAACTATCATATCTTCTATATATGGTAGCATTTTATTTCCCATACCACTCTTCTCCAACTAGAGATCCAACCGCCTTAATTTAAGTAACAACCTAAACCAAACCTAATCCCTACTCATACATATCTACGTGTATAACCATTCTAGCCTTGCATGCCGCCCTACAAACCCTCAGTCCTTCCCTTCGTGTTTGTCACCGGCAACCTCGTGTCTCCATCCTCAACACAACAACAAATCAAGCTAGTTGCCTCACAGTGCTCGTCGACAGCACACAACAGTGAAGACAGACATCCTCATTCTCTTGCATAGACGACGCCAAGGAGCATCACGTCATCCTTCCCAAATCTACACACTGACGCCGACGACTGCATGATGAGCCTCCCATTCCTTGCCTACTATAACACCCCAAATCCATAGGACTCGGAGTGCTACGGGGCAAGGACCTCACAATGGGTCCTGACTCTAGCCTGACATCAAGTTCACCGGATGTTACAACAAAGCACAAATAAATATAAATCAACCTTTATAAAACAGAAATATCAAGTATTGTAATACATTCAAAACCCCACATCCGAGTGTAAAACAACATCATCGTATATATACACATCCCAAAAACCCATAACATCCTAGATGTACGGAAGCCCTCGGCTGATCACTTCTCCAGATCACTCTGCAGTCCTCCTATCCAATAAAGGATCTACAACACGGTATGAAATTGTTAGCTAACAATTTATATATAAGATCATGCATAAGCACATACACACATCAAAATCATATTAAACACCAAGCATGCTATCACACATTTACCATTTAATTATCTTTATAACATTAAGCACTCAAAACCATATTTATGTGTAACACCCCAAATCCGCGGGACTCGGGAATGCTACGGACGAGACCTCACAATGGGTCCCGACCCTTAGCCTGACAACAATTTCACCGGATCTTGCAACAAGACACAAATAAAGGCCCAAACAAAAATACATTTTTATGCAATATAAAGAAACCCGGAAGCATACAACAAAAGACTACAACCAATAAACAACACCAAAGACCATCGCCACAGACGTGACATACAAAATACATGAACAATATACAAACTCGACTCCAACCAAAACCCACTCCTAAATGTACGGAACCCCGTCTGCTCACTCTTCCGGATCTCTCAGCTGCAAACCTAACCTGCAAGGCAATCTACAACAATTGGTATAAAACCGTTAGCTCATATTCGAAGCATTAGAAACAAGGTGAGAGGCACAAACACAATACATATAAAGGTCAGTGGTCCTATTCCCGGTTTTTTGTTATAATGAAAACGATAAAACACACACCACCAAACACGCAATGAATCAAATACATAGAATACGAGCTAAGTAAGTCCGGAGACTTACCTTATTGCCACACTCAACTCAAAACACTCTCGCTTCCCTTGGGAAGCAGTCCACAACCTGCTCACAAGAAGATAACTATATCAACAACTCGCTCAACTCAAGAAGTCTAAGACTTCTACACAAATGATCTACACAAGATCATTTGACTCACATTCTAAGACCGCATCCTAGAATCTCTCATGCTCACATCACACTCAACACAAGCTATTCTAGACCCTTTGATCTCGCAGGATCATAACCCATAACACATACTAGGATAAACAAGACTAGTCTCAACAACCTCAACGGTAAAAACACTAGGCTAGGATACGCATATCTTAGCCTATAATCTCACAACCACAATGTACATACTCATCCCATGAACCACTCAAGAACATACAAAATCAAACTTTAGAACATATCAAGATCCTCGAACACTCACCTAGGATGCAAACCACTACTTGGCATTCTCACTATCCTAGGTTCAAGCCTAGCATGATACTAATATAACCACTCCCTAGGATCATCTAACAAGACAGAATCGAGGGAGGGAACTCACCGGGCAAGGACACGACATGGAAGGAGGGAAACCTCGCCCCCGAGAGGGGGCTGGGTTTCGTCCCAAAACTTGCTAAACACAACACTCTCGGGCGACTAACTCGGTAACCACTCAAACCATAAAGTGCCAACACTCTACTCGATAACCATCACACACCCGTGTACCCACGTCAAGACCTCGCAAGGCCTACACACATATTCGCATAATAAGACAACGCTAACCAATCATTCAACACATTCCCGCTCGGGCACAAAACAAGTAAAATTGCACATGCACGTAACATCTAACCCATCGGCCAACTCGACGTAACTAGATCATCGGAAAGACTCCGACAAAGATACTATACCAGTCCTCCCGGTAGCCTCATCAGCTCTTCGTCTATCACTAGATCATCCCAACTAGCAACATATCCCGGGCTATACATGTAATCCATCGATCGTCACACCTGAAACCCAGTAAACATTCTCCACTTCCGGTGGTCATGCCAACCGGTAAACCACTTCCTAACTCGCGCTTAGATCTCCAAAAAGGTTCAGTATACTAGAACCCAATTCCCTTCAAAAGACCTACCCGTATGACGCCTCGCGCCCGTGATACTCTTAACTCGACTCGTCTCATACCTGAACCCAAGATGTCCGTACCTCTTTTTTGTACATATGTCCTCGTGACTTAGCTTGTCTAGCATCCGCCTTTGGACCACCGCTACTCGAGCGAGGTCGTCCAGCATCTGCTAAAGGCTATACTTACATATACTAACCATTTCCAACATCACAAGGTACTACGTTTCCGTCCATAAGTTGCCTCGAAAAAGGGCATCACAACGGTACATCTCAATTGTCATAACGAAAACTCGACCAATTATCCAAGGGTGAAACTGTCGTGAAAGACACATGGTCTCTTACGGGGCACGATTCCGTTGCCCAACCGTCCCAAGATGAATCGTCCATCTCGATCCGAGATCACGATACTCGGTATCTCAAATCATTTGGTTATCGCTTAGAGGACTCCACACTAGCCAACTATCGGCCCTATTTCCCAATAGGGTGTAAAATCCAATAAACTAAGCTGCCGAGATCCTCGGAAGGAGTGGTGGTCCGTACATTCTACCCCGACTCATGCATGTGATTTGAAAATGAAAACTCAAAACCCGTGGGGTTCTTTTTATTCTTTATTCATCCCTTACAAGATTGCGAGTGCCATTGTTGTCAACCTAGGGCTCTGATACCACATTATAACACCCCGAATCCCGGGGACTCGGGAATGCTATGGGCGAGACTTCACAATTGGTCCCAACCCTTAGTTTGACAATAATTTCATCGGATCTTGCAACAAGACTTAAGAACCGTTATCTGAATATAAAGGATAAAAGATACTCTATAAGTGAGGTTGAATAGAGTATGAGAACTTTTTGCCAAAACCGATTTCAAGGCTTTGAAACTGATTTCAAAGCCCTTGATGTCGATTTGAGCTCTTTGTCACACATTTTGATTTCAACGACTTTGAAACTGATTTCAAGGGTCTTGACTTTGTTCACCTGCAAAACAAAGTTAGTCACAATAAAGCAAATAAAGTGCGGAATGTAAAAGATCAACACGAGGATATGCTTACGAAGTTGGGCTCGAAATAGCCTACTCTCCGTCCCAAGGTATAGCCGTAGGAACTAACTATCTATTATCAGCTTCAAAGAGTAACACACACTCTAGTATAACACTCTAGTATAACACCCTTTAGATATTCCCATGGAGCTCTCGAGTTTTATCTCTCTCTAGGGGATAAAGCTTTTTGTAAAAGAGAGAAAGAAAAACTTGTTTGATCAAATGAAGATGCTTTGGATTGCTTGAAGACTTTGAATGTTTCCGTGTAAGCTTGTGTTTCTTCTTCTTCAATCGACATCTTCATTTATAGACATTGATGGAGAGGTCTTCTAGCCGTTGGGAAGATGACCGTTGAAGATGATTCTTCTTCTCCATGAAAGCCACTTCTTGGTTGAGATGAGGTAGACGTTATAGATCTTCTATCGTCTTCATCTCCTTAAAGCACGTTGATCTCCCTTGTCCGTAATCTTCTCAAACTTGTTGTAAAGATATCCGAAATCCGTTCAGAGTGGATCTTTGCGCTTTTGGTTGAGGATCTTTGTAAGATCCTGTTTTGAATCCAATCTACTTGGTTGGTTGAGATCTTCTTTGAGCGTATCTTCTTGTTGAGCGTATCTCCTTAGAAGATCTTCTTTGATGCTTCGTAGATTTGGTTGTTAGAGTTTTGAAATTCTTTCCACCCGCTTTGTTTATTCTTCAAGGCTTTGGCTTCTGATCCCTTGAAAGTACGTTCAAGGCCTCCGTGTTGAATCTCTCTAAAACTCTTCGTATGTCCCTTGTATCCGATTTCAAGGCCTCCGTCGGTCCTTTGAAATGCATTTCAAGGCCTGCATACATTCTAGGCAAAACACCAAACAAACCAAGCAACTAGACATACAATGGATAATTTGTTAGTATAAAAAACCACTTCATTTGTGTTTTAAGTCTTCCATCATCACCTATACAAATATATAATCAAGGTGGAGTTTTCAATCTTCCCCTTAATAGAAGACAACAAAAATATCGTACAAGCATTGTAAAGTTAGCGATGCATATATGAATATCAAAACAAACTTAAAATGCAGAATGCAGAAATATCAAAAGTGTCGGATCATTTATTTCTCCCCATTTGTCTTTCAACAAGGGAGAAAAATAGTTAAAGCACGAAAGTTTTAAACGATTACAACCCTAGAAAAAGTATTTCAAAAACCACTATAAAACCAAGTTTTTTACACAACAATCCCCAATCATCATGTGCTTAGTCTGAATCATCCTCATAAAACCTCCTTTATCCCTTAGATGAAGCTTTCTTGTGACTCCAATCATCCATTTCAGAAGCTAAATGTTGTCTCTTTTCTTCAGCTCGTCATTCCTTAACCATCTCATATTCAAGCGCTAGCAGAATAGTTGGCTCAACATGGGTAGGATAAAGAATAAAGTTGTTTTGTACACAACGTTAGCAGTTCATTAGAACATTTTCCACTTTTTCTTGAGTGTGTTGAGTTGCATCTTCAGTCATCGGTAGGATCCTTCCCATGGTGGTAAGAGTAAGAGAATTCATCAGATACATTTCATTTACCTTAGCCTTCATGATGGACAGCAATGCATGATTTGCATCCAATCTTCTCTTAGTGTCAACTGAAAATCTACGAGTTCACGATTCAGAGAAACCAATTCTTTTTCACATCCATCTAACCTGATTTCTGGAGTAGGAGAAGAAGATGTTGGAGCTTCTTGGGTTGGACGTGGAATAGCTCCTTTTCCCTTCAATGTCCATGCTCCTACAAGAGTCTTCTCAATTCCTAACCTTTCTAAGCAGGATTCATCAATTTTGCCAGGAATTGGCTGTCGATCTTCACAGGATATATCAAATGAAAAATAGTCGAAGATCTTGGGCAGAAGATTTCCATAGGGGAAAGGGATGACTCGTTTGGAATTAACTGAATGGATCATATGGTTAAGGATGAGATTAGGTACATCAATGTCTAACCCAGACATAATCAGATGAATTAATTCTAAGGATTGTGATAGCATGTATTATAGTCTATGTTTTGGGATTGGTTGAGACGTTTTATCTTTATAAATCTGCATGTATGGATGCATATTTCTTTGATCATTATGTTGTTTTGTTTACCTTTGCAAAAATCAAGGTCTACACCTAGTTTCGTTGTGATTATAGGAAAAATGGAACATTTTGGAACAAAATGGAGCTAAGGAAGCTAAGAAGTCATTGGAGCTACATTATGGAGCATTGAGGAGCTACAAGAAAGGCTTAGGAACCATGGAAATTGCACAGAAGATTGACTTTGGACCAGATTAGAGAGATTTACACATAACTGAGATTCACCTCGGGTGGCTACAATACCACCTCGACCGAGGTTATCTTCAGGATGAGTTGGACCGAGGCGAATAATCCACAACCACTAGATCTTTTATTATTGGCTAAGATCTTCTATTTCTGGCAAGATATTTTCCTATATTCACTACTACAAAAAGGACTTTATAATCCGGTTACTTGAGGGCTTATAATCCGGACCTGCACCGAATTAAAGGTTTGGGGTGTATTTGCCCCTAAACTTTATAATCCGGGCGTTTTTTTTGCGAAGCACCGGAGTATTTGGTAGGTTCTTTTTTGCCCTATTTTTCGATCGTATTTTTGCCCGGATTATTGGCACATTATAATCCGGATTACTAGGTTGAATATAATCCGGATGTGTTACATCCGGATTATATAAGTGATAAAATAACCGGATTATATGAAACGTATATAATCCGGAGGAACATCCGGGTTATATAGTTGTGTAAAACACCGGAATATTTCTTTTTTTATAATCCGGATTAAGAGAACCGGATTAACAAGTTTAGTGGTGGTGTCATTGGGTGAGGTTAATATACACCGGATACTAAGAACCGGATTATTATAATTTTGACTTTATACACCGCCAACATATATCCGGATTATTTTCTCTTTTTTTTATATTTCATTCTATTTTTCGAATATACCACTTGTAACATTTGATTCAAATCCAATAATTGATTTTTAACACATTTGAATTATACCAAAAGATAATAAACTTGCTCATTAATTATCATGAACTAAAACGTGCCATGAAAACATGTTTCAACCATTGCTAAACTTTAAATCACACGCCTAACAAACGTAACTAGAAAAACTTAGTCTATGAGATATAAGATTCAAATAACATTACTGATATGAGTCATTCAAGGTACTCTAATTCTTCTTAAGGACCTCGTAATCAAAACAATTCTGCCACCGCAAATTACCACTTTGCAGAAAATTATGAACATTGCAATAAACAAAGGTATATAACACTTCACATAAAAACAAACTATCAAAGAACAAACTTCAAAATATAGATGTCATAAATGACAATGTATGAGAAGCAAATTAAGCATAAAAATTTGTCAAAATTCCTGTTGGGACAGAATATAAGAAATGTCATGCATAGATGTTATTTGAGATGTCATGCAATACTATACGACTATAATGTTTGTTTATTATTAAGTAACAACAAACATTGTCTAAATTACATCACTTTTCATATACCTAAAAGAAGAGTTGAAGCAAATATTCTAACCACTTCTTTCGGATTTCATCAACCTCATCATCGGAGTAAGTACTCTTTCGACCATACCATTGTAAAATAATATAATTATATTAGAACATGTGTACTTTTATTTTATAATTAGTTCAATAAAGCAAGATATACTTATAGTTCAACTAATTGCTCTGTATCTTCTCTTTGTTCACCATGTGATGAGTCAATCCAATATACAACACCTTTGTGAGGATGTAAGACCAATAACACCCAATGATTCCTATATACATATGTTTATGAGTATGTGTATACATATAATCATTTATATATATAATTGTTAAAAATGATATTATTTAAGATGAAATAAATACAACATTATTTACTGAAAATAATATGGTGCGAAAAAGAGCTTGTTTTCAAACTTGTGTTAAACTATTTCACATAGCAAGAAACATAATATACTCGTATTTCTTTTGTGTTTTTTTCAGTTCGGTACGCTGGAGTATTTACTGTAATCGTGTTTGAAATAGGAGTGTTTGAAATAGGAGTCATTCCACCTTCCAATCTGCCATCCCAACGGACCCACAGGTGATTTAGGTGGGTTGGGTGAATAAATGAATGAACGTGTTTGCTAAACTTGATTAGAAAACAATCTTTATCATGTACTTTGACAGTAAGCAGTTAATGATAATCACTAAGATGGATAGCAATGCAGAGGATTGGATAAAGTTGGTCTATTTTATTTTGGGTATAACCTATTTAGTAAGGTTAGATGACTCGGGTGGTTCAATCACCCGTGAGTAATTTCCAAGTAAGTAGAAGGAACCTGTATCATGGGTTTTTGATACTTCCAGTTGTAACACCCCGAATCCGTGGGACTCGGAGCATTACGGGTTGGGACCTCACAATGGGTCCCGACCCTTAGCTTGACAAAAATTTCAGCGGATCTTGCAACAAGGCACAAATAAAGGCCAAGACCGAAATACATTTTTATGCAATGATGAAAACCCGAAAGGAAACAACAAAAGACTTCAGCCGATATGAAACACCAAGGGCCAAATGCCACCACACGATATACAATATACATCAATAATATACAATACTCAAACTTGACTCCACCCAAAAACCCAATCCTAAAATGTACGAAACCCCGGCTGCCCACTCTTCCGGATCTCTCGGCTGCATTCCTAACCGGCAAGGCAATCTACAACATTCGGTATAAAACCGTCAGCTCATATTCGAAGCATTAGAATCAACGGCAAAGGCACAAAAACAAGTAAATCATCATAAACACACAACATAAGCAAAATCACACCAATCCGGTTTATTATCTTTATTATTATTAAGTCATATCCCGTTCTAATTCAACTTCTTTTGTGACACGAGAATCTCCCGAAACTCGTCTCGGTCCCCATATTCGGCATGGAACGGTACGGATGCCTCCGACCGTCTAACCAGCACGGCTAGTCGCCAAGAACCTCCTAGCTCTACGCAAGAGCTAGGCAATGATGTCACCGCCCGTTATCATACACTTGGGCCAAATAATATAAGGGTCGGTGGTCCTATTTCCGGTTTAGTTGTTATAAATAATAAAGAATAAACACACACCACCAAACACACATCAATGCTAATACAAGGAATACGAACTAAGTAAGTCCGAAGACTTACCTCGTCACCACACTCAACTCACAACACTCTCGCTTCCTTAGGGAGGAAGCCCATAACCTACTCACAAGAAGATAACTATATCAACAACAACCCACTCACAATAGAAGTCTTAGACTTCTATACAAATGATTTACGCAAGACCATTTGACTCTCAATTCTAGGACCGCATCCTAGAATCCCCCATGCTCACATCACACTCAACAGAAGCTAGAAGTCCTAAGACTTCTAAACCCACGGATCTCGCAAGATCATAACACACAACACCAATAGGATAATATGCCTAGTCCAAACAAACTCAACGGGAACAACACCATGCTAGGATAAGCATATCCTAGCTCAAAACCTCAACAACCATATAACCAGAACCTCAAGCCTCAAATACTCACAAGATCAAACCATATACTCAAATCCTTATAACAACCTCACTAGACCGCAATATCACCTCAAGCTTAGAATTAACATCAAACCATCAAACAATATCAAATCCTCGAAACTCACCTAAGCTTCAAAGCCACTACTTGGCATTAACTCTAAGTTATGTTAGATCCATCCTAGCATGATACTAAAACTTAACATAACTAGATCGAGGGGAAAGAATACTCACACGACGTCAAAAGACGGAAGTCGTTCAACGGATGTCGACTTGGACTCGTTAGGCCTTTATCGGGGCGCTTCCGAACCTAGCACCAAACTAAACAAATTTAGCTTATAAGCTAAATTTGAACGGAATAATGAACATATATAATCTAAGGAAAACCCCACTTATAAAACCCAAGTTAAAAACCATAAATATATATTCTGGGCAAACTGTATAACATCATAAACCGAAGGTAAAACTCGTTTTCAAAGCCAATGTTAAAATCCCGTAATTTAATCTTTGAGTCATAACCCGGAATTAATCCAAAATGAGCATAATATATATGGTATATATAAATAAGAATATAATTCAAGTAAATCCAAAAGCTGCATTTGTTTGAATCTACAAACCAATAAAAAGCACCAGAAATATGGCCGTGGGCGATGTTAATACTACACTTCCACTCAGGTGAACCTGTAAATATGGCCGTGGGCGATGTTAATACTACACTTCCTCCAACTCGAATACTTCGAGACCTATCTACAAACCTCACGGGACTGCTACCTCGTCTTTCTGTAAGATGCAAAATTCCTACATTTTTTTACTTTGGTTTCCGTTTGTGCTGCGTGTATTTTTCCTTCTATATAAAAGCACCAGAAAGCTGCATTTGTTTGAATCTATTTAAAACTATCGATCGTCAGCTCACAAGTTATCATGAGTAAAAAATGTTTTGGTGGATAAACTTTCTCATAACTACTTAAAATCTGATACCTAATTCATTTTCTGTATATATGTTTCAAGGTTCTGACTGATATTATACCAAAGGCTACTCTTCTTTGAAAGTTGAAGCTGCTTAAATCTGCTGCTGCTTATGCAAATTCGCAACTTCACCGTGTTAAAGCAGAAGTACTCATTCTTGCTAGGTTTTATTCTCCTCGATTCATTTTAAGTTTTCGATAGTAGAAAGAGTCTCAAATAAGCTAAAGAAAAAAAAAAAACTCTAACATTTGCTTACATATTTGGTACAACCTTATGATCATGTTATTTTCTTAAACATTTAAGTTGTGGTTCAGTTATTCATTCGTTTTATCATGTTTTGTTTACATTTTAGGGCCCGTTTGGTTAGGAGGATGGAATGGAAACGGAATGGAAATGGATAAGAGGAAGGAAAAGAATGGGAAACGGTTATTGCTTGTTTATGTTTGGTTTGTTTCCAGAATGGAATCATTCATCTAATATTAACATTTGTGATGTTTGGTTTGTTTCCGGAATGGAATCATTCATCTAATAATATCACTATTTTAAGCTATTGTTTCATAGCAATTTTCATGCCAATTTTTCATTATAGAGGTACAATACCACTGTTTTAAAAACAAAAGCATAAAAACAAAACCATAGTTCACTGTTTAAAAACAAATATACGAGAAGAAAGAAAATGCAAAATTTAAGCTACAAATAGAAAACATAAGCAAACCATGCATCATTTTTTGTCAATGCTACAAATCTCTCCAACCTAAAAATATTCCAAATTCAAAGCAACAACATTGCAAAACAAGATGAGGCAAGCAATTGGATCCCATGATCTTCTACTACTTGATCTTAGATTCACTGTTTAAAAACCGAAGCATAAAATTCACACAAAACCATAAACCAATGTCTAAAAGAAAACCATAAAATACCAAAATTCAAAGTAGCATAAGTCTTCTTCAAATTCAAACTAAGAATGCTAGTGTTTTGTAGAGATAATTTATTTATAATCGACATTGATGTGCTGTAAATGGTAGTTTCTAAATTGATGCTAGTTTATTGTATTATGAAACTAAGAATGCTAGTTTCTAAATTAATAATAAAAAGAATTTGAAAAGCAGCAAACATGGAGAAAATTACTACTCTATCTGGTGTTTTGAGGAGAAGAAGGTGAGCTACAAGGACTTACAGGATCTTAAGTTCTCTTTCCTAAGCAACATCTGTAAAGGTCAAAAAGAAACAAAGCAATGAACTCATAATCATCAAGTATAAATAGACAATTTATGTAATAATGTCATCAGTGCATCACAACCTTTCTTCTACAAAGATTTGTGGGTGATGATGAAGCATTAATAAAACAAAAATCAGATGTCAAAGACCCCCTAGGTTTCTTCCTTGACTTTACATGTAAGCTCTCTTCGATATGAGTATGATTTTTGTTTTCAAATTCTATAAATCACACATCTGATTTTTTTTTCAAAAGCAGTAAATCAATGCAAATCAAGGCAGTTGCAAAAGCAGCAAATCAATTCTATAAATCACACTAATTTAGGTCATGATGAGCTACTATAAATCACACTAGTAATTTTCTCCTAATTTGCCTCCATGCTTGCATACATCCGCAGAATAGTTGAACAATTAGAAAAGGTTGACCTAGCCGACCATAATCTACATCACTAACTTTTTTAACACTAATTTAGGTCAGTTTTCAATCAGCCCAAGCTCAATGATAGGCTAGAAAGCGCACACTCAGCCTGTCTATGCTCAAGCATCCCAACTAAATCCAGATGATAATACAAAAATAATTGGTGCCCATACCTGTTGGAGTATGTCTACTATGAACCCATATCCAATTTAACTTCCGATTTGCACCGGTGCCAGCAGATCCAACACAAAAGTCACCTTGTACAAGAAGAAATAGAAGAATGAACAAAGTTGAAGAGCAAACAGATTTGAAGCTGTAACATACAATTTTGAAACGCTAGTTACCTTAATGAATATGTGTATCTTCGATCCAAGTGTAAGATTTGCGAGCGATATATCTGATAACACGATTATGACGTTAGTTTAGGCATCCATTTAGATAGTTTTTCCCGCTATTCATGCATATTTTGGCATTAGTTCATGACGTTTACGTTTGATTCATGCATATTGTCGAGATAGACGTCTACACGAACTATTGTCGATTTTGTAGGTATTTTGGGGAGCTTTTGGAGCTTAATCGATACATTCGAGGATCATTCCTCGCGATGACACACTTCAGGACTCATTAAGAAACAAGCTAGGAGCTAAGGAGAACACATAGGACCTTGTTGGTGGATGTCTTGCACCAACTCATAGATTAACGATCAAAAGAGACCTGTTTCACCAAAACCACGGCACAAAGGCCATTTCCACGCCCGTGGTTTTGGCCGTGGTTTTCTCTGGACAACTGTTACATGTGTCCCACGATCTCCATAACCGACTCTTGCCATTGATGGAGGATATAAGTAGTCCTGCAGGCTGATTCTCCAACATATCCTCTCCCACACTCTCTCATTAAAGAACATTCCATTGTAGGCTACTCTTGGAAGGGAGCAAAAACACTCTCATTTGGAGAATAAGAAGAAGAAGATTAGTCTTAGAGTTTTCTTAGTTTTTGAGAGGTTTTTGAGTGAGTTTTGTTGAAGTCATTTGCAAGGATTTGTAAGGAACGATTTGAAACTTCTTTTGAAGGGTTGTAAGTCCTTCTTAACATTTATTCAGCTTGTTTTCTTGTTCTACTTGTTTCATCTCTTTTTCATTTCATTCTCTTGCTATGGAAGCCATGAATGTATGCTTGTTGAGTTTGATTGTTAAAATGCAGGTTGTTGGCTAAGTAGTTGAGATTCGAGGATAAGGGAATGATGGTTATGGCTTGTACTATGATAGAATAGACTTAAATGTATCTTTGGATGACTTGCTTGCTTGTACTTAACTGTTGTTACAAATCACGGTATGTTCATATGCTTCCACGGCCGTGGTTCTTATGATCTGCCCGTGGTTTGCTTCTGTTATGCTTGTATTGATAAATCTGAATGTTAGGATGTTAGATTGTTGAAATTCTAGTGTTTGTTAAACTTAATCTATCCTAGGGTTACCTAATGCTAACAAACTAAGTGAGGAAAGAGACCTACCCGGTTATTTCCGACCTTAAGTACCAATAATGACGAACTCTACGTAGTAGTGAGCCTCATAAGCCACTATTGGACTGAGTGTGCTAGGATTGATGTTTAGGACTTGCCTTTCCGAGACTTACCCGGTAAGGAGAGGTTAGATCCCTAGATAGTAATCCGGTTTGTGTAGATTTCCCAACCTTAGGCTCCTAGAGACTTACCCGGTGATAGGACCTTAGGTGTGGGATTAGTGGATCATGAGACCTACTCGGTGATTGATTCCATTTGAGAAACACCATTTCCTAACATACCATAGCTAGTCCAAGATTGATTAGAAGCTTGAGTCCAATGCCATAATCGGAATTCCTAACCCCTAGAATCCGCTTTTCTCTCTTTGATCACATATCTCGTGTTTGTTTTGCTTGTTTGTGTAGCTAGCTTAGTTGTTCATTTGATTTGTTAACCTTGCATGATTTGTGATCCTTGCTTGATCACCACAAAACTAATCCAAAGAAAAACATTGTGATTTTCTTTTCTTTATTTCTTTCTCTTTTCTTAGACTAGATTTACACTATCCTTAGTCACTATTTGATTCGATTTCATCTTAGTCTTTGTGTTCAACCTCGGAATACTATCCTTACTACAAAACGAACCATACACTGTGGGTTTGTTAGGAGTTAGGAAAAATATATCGAGTTATAAATTTAAGACTTTTTGGGCTACACAATCTTAGCGTAACAAGTTTTTGGCGCCGTTGCCGGGGACTAGGTCTAGATTGAATCATTGTTGTGATTGTTTATAGTGTAGGTCTTTCTTGTTGGTTTTGATCTTGTTTGGTTTGTGTCTTTGAATTTTCAGGGCATCTCTCATTCTATAGGTGCATACGAAAATCTCGTGGCAAGGATTTAGCTCCTTTCGATCCCGAACCGGAGAAAACCCTTAAAGCTAGATCTAAGAGCATTAAGAAGAAGAATGAGATGGCCGCAAGAGATCTTCAAGCTGAGTTAGATGAAGCCTTAGAGCAAATTAGGCTAAGAGATGAACTCTTGGAGAATGAGAGGAGACTTGCCAATGAGAGGCAAGAAGCAACTAGGAGGGAAATTGAAGAGATTAGGCAATCTCTTGTGCAAAGAGAGCTTAATCGTCAACAACCTCCTCCACCACCACCTCAGCCGGCGGTCAACATTCGGTTTGAGCCGATCATGATTGAGGATCCATAAACGCTAGGGCAACGCATGGATCCAGCCCAAAGAGTGCACCGTCCGGGTGTAAACTTAGGAGATCCTGCAGCCCATGATTATGAGCTCCGCCCTCAAGTGCTACAAATGAACCGGCATAATCAATTTGGAGGGATGGAAGGAGAGTATCCTCATCAACACTTGATGAACTATGAGATATTAATGGAGACTCTAAGGCCGCCTAGATTGGAGAACAACAACCATAAGCTTAGGGCCTTTTCCTTCTCACTTAATGATAAGGCCTTGGCTTGGTACCAATCCATTCCACTAGGGCGTGTGAGTACTTGGGAGGAGATGACAACCGAGTTCTTGACAAAGTTCTTCCCACCTTCCAAGACAACCGAGCTAAGAGGAAAGATCAATGCCTTCATGATGAAGGATAGAGAGAGCCTATTCAAATCTTGGGAGAGGTTCAAAGACCTCCTCCTAGATTATCCACACCATGGTATACCGAAGATAGAGCTATTAGAGATCTATTTCGAGGGGCTTGATGAGGATAGCCAATTCAAGCTTCAATCGCTTTCCGGTGGAACATTCATGGAAAAGAATGTGGATGAGGCTTGGGAGTTTGTAGAGAATCAAGCCTTGGTGATAGAGAAGTACTCCCATAGGAAGAGTGATGGGAGAAAACCGGGAGTTTATGAAGTGAGTGAAGTCACCATGAGCAACTACAAACTCGATGCAAGCAACAATAAGCTTAAGTCTTTGAGGGAGTTGTGTGCAACAACCTTGAAGAGTCAAGCTAGTCCTCAAGTGCAAGTGCAAGCCGATTTGGCTTCCAAAAAGGAGGATGTTAACTACATGGGAAGGGGCAATTACAACAATTATTAAGGCCCAAGGAACTTCAACAACAACAGCCGGCAATTCAACAATTACCGGCCTAACTACAACCATCCCGGGTTCTCCTATTCTAACCCGGATGGTGCCTTGAACCCTCCCGCTTCCACAAGCGCAGCACCATCACCTAAGGCTTCACAAGAGCCTCCACCCGGTTTTGCTCAACCTTCTAAGGATAGAACCGAGATGATGTTTGAACAATTTCTTGGAAGGTTGAGTGGACTTGAGAGCACGGTGACTTCCATTTCGAAAGCTCAAAAGGTGCTAGAAGCACAAGTGTTCCACAAGGTAGATGAAGCACAAAGGGATCCGGGAAAGCTTCCCGGAAGGACCGAGGATAACCCAAGGGGCCAAGTGTTGGCCATTACAACAAGGAGTGGGCTGAGCATGAAGGATCCCTTACCTAAGAGGAATGACAATGGAAAGCAAGTAGTGGTAGAAGAAGAGCCATTGCAAGAAGAAGGAGCCAAGAGCAAGGATGATGAGCCAACATATGTGGCACCACCTCCATACAAGCCACCACTACCATTCCCACAATCACGTGCAAGAGCTCATTTGGACAAGCATTTCGGTAAATTCCTTGAACTTATGTCTAAATTGCATATTAACATTCCGTTCATGGATGCTATTCTAGGTATGCCGGCCTATGGAAAGTTTTTGAAGGAAATACTCTCCAACAAGAGGAAGTTGGAGGGAGTATGGAGAAGTGAGAATGACAAAGAGATCTTCCGAGTTGATTCTAACTATGAGGGAGGAGATGCCTCCTAAACTAAGAGACCCGGGATCTTTTTGTGTGCCAATTGGGGTTGGAGAAGTGCAATATGAAGCCCTATGTGATCTTGGAGCAAGTGTAAGCATTATCCCGCTTGCACTTTGCAACAAGGTTGGGATAGGAGAGCCAAATCCGGTCAAGATGACCCTCTACATGGCGCACCGTTCCATCACTCACCCCGTAGGAATCTTGGAGGACATACCGGTTCAGCTTGGGAAGTTCTATGTGCCGATTGACTTTGTAGTCTTGGACATCCCGGCAGATTACCCGGTTCCTATCATTTTGGGAAGGCCATTCTTAGCTACATCCGGATACTTGGTGGATTGCAAAAATGGAATCCTCTCCTTCAACATAGGAGAGGAGAATATTAAGTTCAAGCTATCCACAATGATGAAAGGGTCAACCCTTGGTGAAGATGTGTTCAACATTGTCGAGTAAGAGGAGTCTAGTGAAGTTGTGAGCTTGATCTTGATCAAGGACCCCTTGGAGAAGGTTCTTAGCTTACGTTTGATGGAAGAAGGGGTTAAGGATGATTGCAATGAAGAAATCAAGGCTTTGGATGCATTGGAAAAGGAGACAAGAGCTGAATTTGAAGTGCACGAAGGTGTGCTGAACCACTGTAGGAACCACGGCCAAGGAGCAAGAACCACGACCGTGGTTTCACTCGTGGAACTCTCTGGAATGCTCAAATGTGCCAGCTTCTCAAATTCCACGGCCGTGGTTGTGCCAGAGGCCGTGATTTTGCCCGTGGTTTCTCCAGATGTGCCTTAGTGGTTGATCAAGCTTCAAGGAGTCTTGGAGAGTCTTCCATAGCTTTGGAATCATCTCAACCTACATTGTATGGAGCATCTCAAACCGATAAAGGTCCTCTTAAACTTGAACTTAAACCCCTCCCCTCTCATTTAAAGTATGCTTTTCTTGGTGAAAATTCTACTTATCCGGTAATTGTGAATGCACTTTTGAATGATGATGAGCTTGATAGATTGTTGCATGAGTTGAGATTGCATAGGAGAGCTATTGGTTATACCATTGATGATTTAGTTGGCATTAAACATTCCTTGTGCATGCATAAAATCTTAATGGAAGACAACCATAAACCTTCAATTGAACCTCAAAGAAGATTAAACCCTATCATGAAAGATGTAGTCAAGAAAGAGATCCTTAAATTGTTAGATGCGGGAATCATTTTCCCGATTTCGGATAGTAAATGGGTTAGTCCCGTTCATGTTGTTCCTAAGAAGGGTGGTATGACCGTAGTAACTAATGAGAACAATGAACTAATCCCAACTAAGACGGTCACGGGGTGGAGGATGTGTATTGACTATAGGAAACTAAATGTGGCCTCTAGGAAAGATCATTTCCCTCTTCCCTTCATTGACCAAATGCTAGAGAGATTAGCTCAACATTCGCACTTTTGTTACCTAGATGGCTATAGTGGATTTTTCCAAATCCCTATCCACCCCGATGACCAAGAGAAAATAACATTTACATGTCCTTGGAGAACATTTGCATATAGGAGAATGCCATTTAGGTTGTGTAATGCACCCGCCACCTTTCAAAGGTGTATGATGGAAATTTGTTCTGAGTATATTGAAAACATCATGGAAGTGTTTATGGATGATTTCTCGGTTTATGAATCTTCATTTGATGATTGTTTAGCTTACTTGTCTTTAGTGTTAAGGAGATGTGAGGAAACTAACCTTGTTTTGAATTGGGAGAAATGTCATTTCATGGTTAGTGAGGGCATTGTGTTGGGACATTTGGTTTCCCAACGAGGCATTGGAGTTGATAGGGCAAAGATAGAAACAATAGAGAAGTTTCCACCACCTACCTCGGTGAAGGGGGTAAGGAGTTTCGTAAGGCATGCCGGTTTTTACCGAAGATTTATTAAAGATTTCTCTAAAATTTCTAAGTCTCTCACTAACCTACTAATGAAAGATATTGAGTTTGTTTTCTCCAAGGATTGCCTTGAAGCATTTTGTAGGTTGAAGAATGCCTTGATCTCCACCCCTATCATGCAACCTCCGTATTGGAGCCTTCCGTTTGAGATAATGTGTGATGCAAGTGATATGGCCGTTGGGGCTGTTTTGGGACAAAGGAAAGATGGGCTCACACATGCCATATTTTATGCTAGCAAGACGCTAGATGATGCCCAACTCAACTATGTCACAACCGAGAAGGAGTTGCTAGCGGTTGTGTATGCCTTTGAGAAGTTCCGGTCGTATCTTGTGGGAGCCAAGGTCATTGTGTACACGGATCACGCTGCGATCCGTTACCTCCTCACAAAGAAAGATGTCAAGCCTTGCTTGATTCGGTGGATCCTTCTCCTCCAAGAGTTTGACTTGGAGATTCAGGACAAGAAGGGTTCCGAAAATTCAGAGGCGGGCCATCTTAGTAGGCTCCCACCATTGGAGATTGAGAGGGATGACATCCCGATTGATGACTTATTCCGGGATGAGCAATTGCAAATGGTGGAGGAGTGCTTACTTCAAGTGTCTAGGGGGAATGAGCCATGGTATGCCGACATATTGAACTACCTTGTGTGTAAGGAGGTGCCACCTGATTTGTCCTATGCCCAATGGAAAAAGTTCTTCAAGGATGTGAGGCATTACTATTGGAGCGAGCCTCTCTTGTTCAAGAGAGGACCGGATGGAGTCTTTAGGAGGTGCATCCCGGAGGATGAGGTGGAGAGTGTGATCCGCCATTGTCACTCCTTGCCATGTGGAGGCCATGTTAGCTCACACAAGACGTGTGCAAAGGTATTGCAATCCGGTTTTTATTGGCCTCACTTGTTTAGGGATGTATAGAATTTTGTAGTGGCATGTGATGCTTGCCAAAGGACGGGCAACATCTCAAGGAGGAATGAGATGCCCTTAAACAACATACAAGAGGTTGAAGTGTTTGATGTGTGGGTTGTGGACTTCATGGGGCCATTCCCCTCTTCATGTGGGAACCTCTACATTCTCTTGGCGGTAGACTATGTGTCGAGATGGGTGGAGGCAATCGCCTCTCCCACCAATGATGCCAAAGTTGTGGTGCAGTTCTTCAACCGAGTCGTCTTCCCTAGGTTTGGAACACCAAGAGTGATCATAAGTGATGGAGGGAAGCATTTCACCAATAGGAACTTTGGGACACTTTTGGCTAAGTATGGGGTGACTCATAAGGTGGCAACACCTTACCATCCCCAAACTAGTGGTCAAGTAGAGATCTCCAACCGGGAGATAAAGGGGATTCTTGAGAAGACGGTTTCTAGGACAAGAAAGGATTGGGCTATGAAGCTTGATGATGCTTTGTGGGCATATAGAACCGCTTTCAAGACACCGATTGGCACCACTCCCTACAAGCTAGTTTATGGCAAGTCTTGCCACCTTCCGGTGGAGATGGAGCATAGGGCGTATTGGGCCATAAGGTGTCTGAATTTTGACCTCAAGGAAGCCGGAGAGAAGATATTGCTAGACATCAATGCTCTTGAGGAGATCCGGTTGGATGCCTATGAAAACGCCCGGATCTACAAGGGAAGGACCAAGCGTTGGCATGACAAGCGTCTCATCCCAAAGGAGTTGAGTGAAGGTGACCTTGTCCTTCTTTTCAACTCGAGGTTGTGGCTCTTCCCCGGAAAGCTAAAGTCAAGATGGATGGGTCCTTATGTGGTGAAGAAGATTTTTCCCCATGGAGCAATTGAGATAGGAGGGGAGCATTGTGGAGATTTTAAGGTGAATGGGCACTAGTTGAAGAAGTATATCCCGGGAGCTCCGGTGGATATGATTGCCCCACTTCACCTTGAGTGAGATGCCCCCGAATTTGGTCAAGCTAATGACCTTAATGAAGCGCTTAATGGGAGGCAACCCATTGGTAGACATTTTTCCCTTTTCGTTTTTGTTTTGGTTTTCATTTTTCTGTTTTTGTGTGTGTTTGGTGTTTGTGTGCTAGAGTCTTAGCATGGACGTCTTGCATGGCATGTGGATGATGATGATGAATCCCACATCAATTGTGGGTGGAGCGGACGTGGAACTTGGATGGCTAGCGGTGCCTAGCGCGAGTCCCGACGCTATAATGAACATCAAGAGCTCTCTACCACCTTTGATTGATCATCCATCATCACTTCACATGAGTGAACCAAAATACCAAAGCAACACCATTTTTACATTGTGAGGACTCTCTTTCACTCTTCTTTACTTGATTTGCATGTTGGGGACAATGTGTTTCTAAGTATGAGGTGGGGTTTTCATGATCATTCGCATGATTAGCATCTAGGATAGTTTTCTTTTTGTCACATGTTTTATTATGTTTTGCATTGTACATATATATTTCGAAAATTCCAAAAAATTAGAAAAATTTTAAAAAATATTTAGTGCTTCTAAGCTTGGGTATGACCCTTATAATGAGATTGTCTTGTGAATTGGCTATGGATGGCCTTATGTGTTGAATAGATGTATGCATATGTGGACTTGAATTACTTATCTTGAATCCTATGTACGGATTGTGATCATGATGTTTGTCTTGATTGGATTGAGGATTGATAGTCGAAATCACATGCTAGTTCTTGCACATCATTTAGGAGTGATTAAGGCAATTCATCTTTCTCTACTTCTCATCTTGATCATGTTGTTTGAGCACCTCAATTGATATAAAATTTGACCTCTTTTGACCCATCCGGGAATAGGAGCATGCTAGTGTGTTGATGTGTGTGAAAAGCAAGTGTGGGGTGAAGTTGTTAATGAAAGAATGTTGTGAATGAAGTGTTGAATTTGTTGTGAAAAGTGTAGAAAAAAAAAGGTTTGGGAACTTTGGTTTTGATGACGAGTAACTCGGCACCATTCACATAATCGGGTGTTTGTGCCTTGCCAAAGTCGGATAAACTGAATGTCCTAACGAGCCTTGGTATGTGTGCCAGGTGTGAAGCACTTTGAAAAATAAAAAAGCCCGAGGCTCGCTAATCACCAAGGTTTCGGCTTTTGTACACCAATGCAATTGTCTCAAAAATAAGAGAAAGAAAAAGAAAGTGAAAAAGAAAAGAAAAGAAAGAAAAGTTGGAAAAAAATATACACTTGTTGGGAAGTTGATCAAAAATGAAATTGTGGAGTTAGTTCCTTTCCCAAATTAGCATCACATGACCTAAAAATTCCCACCTATTCATAACGTTTCTTGGCCTCTTCTTTCCTAAGTCCTTGTGACCTATTTGCATGTGCGTAAGACTTAGTGATCTAGATTGGATATACTCATGATCTTCTTGACTTCTTCATTTTCACCTTGCATGCATGCTTTTGAGTTAAGTATAATTGTCTTTTCATGCCTTCATTCGTTTGATGCATGATTGCTTGTCCATTGCCATGAAACATGACTATGAAGGTGATCCAATGTTAGAAGCACAATTCCAAAAAGATTTTCTTGTTTTTCTGCATGCATAAATCATGTCATCTCGTAGCCTATAGATGGATTTTCTTGTTTTTATGACATTAGTTTAGGCATCCATTTAGATAGTTTTTCCCGCTATTCATGCATATTTTGGCATTAGTTCATGACGTTTACGTTTGATTCATGCATATTGTCGAGATAGACGTCTACACGAACTATTGTCGGTTTTGTAGGTATTTTGGGGAGCTTTTGGAGCTTAATCGATACATTCGAGGATCATTCCTCGTGATGACACACTTCCGGACTCATTAAGAAGCAAGCTAGGAGTTAAGGAGAACACATAGGACCTTGTTGGTGCATGCCTTGCACCAACTCATGGCTCAACGATCAAAAGAGAGTTGTTTCACCAAAACCACGGCCCAGAGGCCATTTCCACGCCTGTGGTTTTGGCCGTGGTTTTCTCTGGACAACTGTGACAACTGTCCCACGATCTCCATAACCGACTCTTGCCCTTGATGGAGGATATAAGTGGTCCTGCGGGCTGATTCTCCAACATATCCTCTCCCACACTCTCTCATTAAAGAACATTTCATTGTAGGCTACTCTTGGAAGGGAGCAAAAACTGTAATAGCTAATATTTCCGAATTCTAATTAATGTTGATTAAGTTAATTGTTTATAGTAATTGACATATAACTCGCGAAGATTTCGCAAGTGATGAGTATGAGTCCCACCGTTATGTTCCTAGCGTAATTTTGGACATTTGGGGAAATTTTTACTTTTTCCCCCAGGTAATTATTTTTATCCTCCGGTGTTATTTGGAGCATTTGGGAGCTCCAATTAATAAAAATTCAGTTGAGAGAAATGATAAGGACATCGAATATGTCCTATATATGAAATAACATGGAGAGGCAAAACGGACAAAAGAGTCGCTATTTCGTTTCTTAACGGCTAAGAAAGACGGCTTAGGAATACACGTTTTCCGAGGCAGTTGTGGAATAATTATCCCTACAATATTCCAGATTTGATATTCCAATCTCGAGAAGTTTGGAGAAGGAGGTTCGACCCGCCTTTGGATCGGTTAAAGGATAATTATCGACTTCGCTAAAGAATAATTATCGTCTTCACTTTAAATAGCGGAAAATCCTTTATTAATTCATTTCCTTTCATGTTTCCTCGTAAAAGCTTTGATTTCTCTCAACCTTCAAACTCAGACCTACTCTCCGTTTTTAATCCGATTTCAATTCCGTTTGAGTTTCTAGATTCCTCTCTTCATTCTCTTCATATCGGCACCGAGTTTCTGCATTTCCGAGCAGATGAAGAGTTGGTCGAGAATATATGTCACCAGGAAGATTTTGTCGCTCAGATTCCGACGAATTTGATGTTGTCCATGCGTATCCTGCGTCGTTGTGATTCCAAATCTTCTTTCAGATTGTAAATCGGGTTAGTAACGAATAAGTTATGAATTTATTCGTTTTTCGTACTACGATTTGGCCTAAATTGACTTTAGGCTTGTCAAAATGGATAATTAGAAATTCCATGGTGGTCGTTATATTATTTTGGTGATTATGGGTAGTTTGTTTGATGAAATTTGATGACAGGTTGGTTTAGAAATTGTTTGCGGGCAAAACATTATTCTGGCGAAATTTAATTAATTAATTAAATTAGGATTAGAATTGAGATTGAGGAATGTCGATTAGATACTACCTTGAGATTTGAGGAATTGTGAGTTATGTTGAGATATTGAGGTTTAGTTGGTTGTGAGGCTTATAGATTGAGTATGATCCTCATGGATCCCTTTGGGTCTAGGTGTGACCCCTTTGATGAATAGAGTTTGATATATCTCTATGCCTTGTTGTTAGGCAGTGCCCCTCTCTCAAGATTGGAGGTTGTTGTGGTTGAGCTTAGTACGAGGTTGAGGTAAGTCCGTAGGACTTACTTAGCTGCCATCCTTATATTGGGTGTTTGCATGAGTGGTGTGTGCTTTGTATGTTGTTATGATAGCATGTGATGTCGACTATACCGACCTACGTTTTATTGATTGCCCCGTATGCGTGTCAGTGATAACCTTTCCCCTTAATCCCGCCGTGGAGTCTGGAAGGTTCTCTTGAGACAGGCCAGACCTGGTATACGGGGAGGGCACAACACCACTCCCATAGGGTACACGGGTTGTGTGACCGATTCCACTCCAGATGGCTATCGTTCTCAGAGGCGACGATGTATCGGTCCTCGTGTCACATATTTTCATCTATATATATATATATATATATATATATATATATATATATATATATATATATATATATATATATATATATATATATATATACACGATTTGAGTGAATGACTATTATATAAAGATGATAAAATGGGTAAATGTGTGATAGCATGCTGATGTGTTTATCTTTCATGATTGCGCTTGTGCTTATGCATTATCTCATATATGTTTGGTTAGCTAACTATTTCATACCGTGTTGTAGATGTTTACAGGTTAGGCGCTACTGAGTGATCTGGCAGGGTGACAGGCCGAGGACTCTCGTACATTAGGTGGTTGGTTTGGGATGTTTACCCTTCCCCTCCTGCATGAGGATGATGTCTTGTTTTCCCTCCTGTGTGATGATGTCGTTTTATGTACTCGGCTATGTTGTTGTTTACTTTGGGTCGTACAGTTTACACTGTTTTATGTATTTGTTTTATATCTGTCAGTGACATGTTGTAACGTCTAGTGAACTTGTGTCAAGTTAGGGTCAGGATCCATTGTGAGATCCTAGCCCAATGTGGCACTCCGATTCCCGCGGATTCGGGGTGTTACAAAAACACTCTCATTTGGAGAAGAAGAAGAAGAAGAAGATTAGTCTTAGAGTTCTCTTAGTTTTTGAGAGGTTTTTGAGTGAGTTTTGTTGAAGTCATTTGCAAGGATTTGTAAGGAACGATTTGAACCTTCTTTTGAAAGGTTGTAAGTCCTTCTTAACATTTATTCAGCTTGTTTTCTTGTTCTACTTGTTTCTTCTCTTTTTCATTTCATTCTCTTGCTATGGAAGCCATGAATGTATGCTTGTTGAGTTTGATTGTTAAAATGCATGTTGTTGGCTAAGTAGTTGAGATTCTAGGGTAAGGGAATGATGGTTATGGCTTGGACTATGATAGAATAGACTTAAATGTATCTTTGGATGACTTGCTTGCTCGTACTTAACTGTTGTTACAAATCACAGTCTGTTCTTATGCTTCCACGGCCGTGGTTCTTATGATCTGCCCGTGGTCTGCTTCTGTTATGCTTGTATTGATAAATCTAAATGTTAGGATGTTAGATTGTTGAAATCCTAGTGTTTGTTAAACTTAATCTAGCCTAGGGTTACCTAATGCTAGCAAACTAAGTGAGGAAAGAGACCTACCCGGTGATTTCCGACCTTAAGTACCAATGATGACGAACTCTAGGTAGTAGTGAGACTCATAAGCCGCTATTGGACTGAGTGTGCTAGGATTGATGTTTAGGACTTGCCTTCCCGAGACTTACCCGGTAAGGAGAGGTTAGATCCCTAGATAGTAATCCAGTTTGTGTAGATTTCCCTACCTTAGGCTCCTAGAGACTTACCCGGTGATAGGACCTTAGGTGCGGGATTAGTGGATCATGAGACCTACCCGGTGATTGATTCCATTTGAGAAACACCCTTTCCCAACATACCATAGCTAGTCCAAGATTGATTAGAAGCTTGAGTCCAATGCCATAATCGGAATTCCTAACCCCTAGAATCCGCTTTTCTCTCTTTGATCACATATCTCGTGTTCGTTTTGCTTGTTTGTGTAGCTAGCTTAGTTGTTCATTTGATTTGTTAACCTTGCATGATTTGTGATCCTTGCTTGATCACCACAAAACTAATCCAAAGAAAAACATTGTGATTTTCTTTTCTTTATTCCTTTCTCTTTTCTTAGACTAGATTTACACTATCCTTAGTCACTATTTGATTCAATTTCACCTTAGTCTTGTGTTCAACCTCGGAATACTATCCTTACTACAAAACGACCCATACACTGTGGGTTCGCTAGGAGTTAGGAAAAATATATCGAGTTATAAATTAAGACTTTTTGGGCTACACAATCTTAGCGTAACAATATCGAGAATGAAGAATGTAGCTAGATATCGAGAGTGAAGAAGATGAATAGGAGATGTGAGCTTGAGCAGAAACAAAAGCTATAGTCGGGGAGAGAGAAAGTTGAAAGAATGTGGTTTATAAAAAGAAATGGGCTTCTTCATCAGGTAACAAATAAGGATAATCTATTACGGGCCTATAAGGATAATCAATTTGGGCCGGAATTAAACCATTCCAGCCCAATTTTTTCACCAACCAAACGGGCCCTTAGTGGAAAAGATAACTTGGTTCCGGGCGGAGAGGAAGCAAAAAGACTTTCTAGTGTGTTGAAAGGTTGCAAAGTTCGGAACTTCAAAGAAAATGGCCATACCCTTCTACTGGTAAGTGAAGCATATAACAATTGTAGCTAGAGCTCAAATAAGAATTAATATGTGCCCTCACACTAATTGCAGTTGAAAGTTACATATTTTAACTAGATGGTATCATGTATATCCAAATGGTGCAGGAAGATGGAATTCATCTTTTGACAGTTATTAAAGACAGAAATGTACCGACGGCGTTCAAGGAAGCTTGACTATATCTCAGATTTTCTGCCTCCTAGAAGGTCAGAATTCAACCATGCATTTCAGCAAGTTAGCGGGTAATGATCTGAGCATTTTTTTTTTCTTTCCACAATATGTTTTGCTCTTTCATCTGAAACAGGATGAACCTATATGCTTTCTTAAGTTCTAAATCTTGTAATTTACTTTCCTGAATGGTTATTTACAGAAATAGAAGGTAAATTATATGGAACTAGATGATGGTAAAAATTTCAGCTGAATATGAATCAGATTTTCCGGTTCGGTGAAGATACCAAGCATAAATCAGTTCCACAGACGCTCAATTGAACAACCAAAGTTGAAGAAGAAATCACATAAATACACTCTAAATCATCTGGAATTTGGAGACAGCGAGAAGAATTTTTACATTCATTCTACCTTCAACTGTTGTTAGAATATGTTAACGTTAGTGTTTACTCCCAGGCTAGATGATAGAAGACCAACCCATCTAGCCCGATCAAGGGAGTCCTACACCAATTGGGCTTGAGTTCCACGCTGCTAAGCACGACCTCAAGGTCATTAGGAGTCGAATTGGTGTTTGGTAGGATTCCAGATATGGTACCGGAGCAAGGATTGATCTATGTCTCTAGTTATAGGGCTAGACCTGCATATTGCTAGTTGTAGGAACATGATAAGAGGTCGCATATTGTACCGCATCGACTTACTGCTATATACACTTGTTCCCCGTTTAGTACGTCCCACGGGAAGTTAAGAGGTTTTCTCATATTCTCCAGCTCAACTAACTAACCAGAATGCATAAACTAAAAATAACTTAGCTATATGAATCTATAAGTATAGAACCCTCATAATATTAGATATACCTTTGCAAAAGACCTGGATAAGCTCTAAAATATTGAATATATTTAAAGTTAATCTGAGAATAAAATGCAGGCTGCTGAAGTTTTGCACATGTCCTGTGATGCTTTCAACCATGAGTGATGGGACAATAGTAAATGGTCTTGCTGGAGTTCCAAGTGAAGGTTCAGTCTTACTAGTTGGTAACCATATGTTGGCTAGAATTGAATTTCCTGCTATCATTGAATCGTTCTCGAGAGAAAAGGGGATCATGGTTCAAGGATTAGCACATCCACAATTGTTTCTTAGCAAGTGAATAATGCAGCAAACAGCAAACAACAACTTCTTTTACAATAGGAGTAATTCAAACTTGTGTTAAACTATTTCACCTAGCAAGAAACATAAGTACCTAATATATGCTACAAACTATTTCACCTAGAAATTGTCTCATTTGTTTGCTGAATAATGCAGCAAACAACAAACAGAAAGAATGCATCAAACAGCAAACAACAACCTCTTGTTGTTTAGTTGAATAATGCAGCAAACAACAAGAAACGTAAGTACCTAATATATGCTGCAAACTATTCCACCTAGCAAGATAAATTCTTACTCCTATTGCAAAAGAAATTGTCTCATTTGTTTAGTTGAATAATCGGACAAGTATCTTTCCAAGGGAATAATGCAGCAAACAACAAGAAACATACTTAAGTAGAAGCTACTTACGTTGCTCTAAGGGAACTTAGCAGTCTCGTGTGGGCTGATTACTGATATGATCAAACAAGTGGTTATGCCTATATTAGATTTTATGTATTTATTTAGATATGTATTATCTCTTCATATGTTTTAGCTACATGTATCTGTACTATCTCTTTCCAAGGGAATAATGCAGCAAACAGCAAGAAACATACTTGAATCATATGTACTAGCTCGATCAATACCAAGCACCTATCCGAACAAAGCCGTAGACCAATATTCATTAAATCATATGAATCAGATGGCACAAAGAGAATATCAAGCACCTATGACTGAAGCATAAACCTTAAATCCAACTCTGGAATTAGATTTATCACATCCAAATCAGAGTCAAATGATTAAGTATTCGGACGGCACAAAGAGAAAAACAGTAAACGGATGGAAGATCCAACTCTGGAATTAGGATTTGCGTGCCATTGAAATCGGACGGCACAAAGAGAGACGAGTAGTCATCTCATCACAAAATCATACGATAACAAGAAGAAGAAGGAACGAAATTAATAAACATACCGAAGAGAGATCTACGAAGCACTTCTCAATTTTTTATAAGCGCCGGCGAATTGGAAGAACAAAGATAGATCAATGAAATAAGCTAGGGCACGTAGGGGGAAAAGGAAAGAGGGAGAGTTTTTTTTTTGTTTGAGATCGAGAGAGTTTATTGAAACAAAATAATCCAGGCGTGTCTTATTGGGAAAAAAGATATATATCTTTATAATCCGGTTGCCTTAAAACCGGGTTATTAGTGTTATCACATAATTTGGGCGTTCATATTATGGTGTATTTGTACTGCGTATCAGATAATTTAGCGAACTTTATGTTCCAAATCGTAATTAAATCCGGATTATAATTATTTATTCATCCTATTTCTCATTTTATAATTCATATATTACACGCCCGGATTATATGTTATGGAATATAAACCCAATTTTGTAGTAGTGATTTTAGGATGGATTTTTTTGGATGGAAGCATGTCTTTTTGGGTGATTTATTTGGAAGATTGGAGATATTCTAAGGAAGAAAATTGCCTTTGAAGATATTTTATCTTAAGAAGGTGATTTTCCTATATAAAGAGGTGTATTTTCTGGATATTGGATATCTCAGAGTTGCATATCTCCAGAACAGAAAGCAAGTTGAAGGAAGTTTGGAAGGAAGGAAGGTTGAAGGCTTTGAAGGAAGTTGTAAGATTTTGTTAGTTTGTTTTGATTTGTTGTCTTTCTGGTGGTGATTGAGGAACGCGGTTTGTTTGTTTGATTGATTGTTTGATTGAGTTATTGAGACCTTTGTGCTAAGGTTTTCTTGTTTGAAGATTGATTACTTTTTTATATATATGATTATTGTTATCATGATGATTGTTGGCTAAGTTTTCTATGCGGTTCTAGGGTGATTAGCTGAAGGTTGTGGGAAAGACGATGAAAGAATGAGCCTTTACCCCAGTGGACCTTGAAAGCTTGAGCTTTTACCTTAACGACGAACACCTTGGTCAGTGGTGGAACATCTGGACCGAGATGGCACATGAACTGAACGAGGTGAGACCTTTTATCATCCTTATCTGAGTTGAGGTTTTAGTTTGCCAAATCATATCCTTGTTATACCTTTTCTGGTTCAACGCAAGACTAGGATGAGACTTACCCGGTGATTCCTTTGTTTGTATACCAAAGATCATGAGTGTAGGTAATAAAGGTTTATCCTTTATTGGGGTTTGAGTGTGCCTTCATCCGTCTTTGAGAGTTAGCCTGAGATTTACCCGGTAAAGGTTGATTCTATTCCCTTGGGTGGTGTGTTGGTTTGAGATTATAGTTCCTTTCCTTAGTACCTTGAGACTTACCCGGTGAGAGGATCTTTGGTTTGGGATAGTGAGTAGTAAGATGATAGCATGTATTATAGTCTATATTTTGTGATTGGTTTAGACATTTTATCTTCATAAATCTGCATGTATGGATGTATATTCTTTGATTATATTGTTATTTTGTCTACCTTTGCGGAATCGAGGTCTACACCTAGTTTCGTTGTAATTGTAGGGAAAATGACACGTTTTGGCCCAAAATGGAGCTAAGGAAGCTAAGGAGTCATTGGAGTTACATTTTGGAGCATTGAGGAGTTATAAGAAGATCTCAGGAAGCATGGAAATGATTTGGAAGATTGCTTTTGGATCAGATTAGAGAATTTCACTCTCAATTGAGACTCACCTCGGTCAGCTACAGTATCACCTCGACCGAGGTGATCTTCAGGACCGTCTAGACCGAGGCGAAGTGATGACCGGACGCCAGATCTTTATTTTTGGTTGAAATCTTCTATTTTTGGAAAGTGAATATCACATATTTTTTTACTGGATTTATGGAAGGAAAATATCTTTTTGGCTGATATATTTTGGAAGATATGGAGATATATTTTAAGAAAATTATCTTTTTAAGATATTTTATCTTTGGAAGATAATTCTCCTATATAAAGGGTTGGATTTATTACAATTCAGCCATCTTCGGATCAGAGAATTTTTGAAGAGTTTTGAAGGAAGTTGAAGGAAGTTTTGAAGATTGAAGTTCAAGGAAGGAAGAAATCTGGTTTGAAGTTGGCTTTGAAGGAAGTTTGTAAGACTTTCTTAGTTGGTTTGATTTTGTTGTCTTTTCTGATTTGTGATTGAGGAAGCTGATTGTTTGTTCGATTGATTTAGTTATTGAGACCTTTGTGTTAAGGTTTTCTGGTTTGAATATTAATTCCTTTCTCACATATTTGATTATTGTTATCATGATGATTGTTGGCTAAGTTTTTTATGCGATTCTAGGGTGATTGGCTAAAAGTTGTGGGAAAGACGATGATAGAATAATCTTTTATCCCAGTGGACCCTGAAAGCTCGAGCTTTTACCTTAACCGACGAACACCTCGGTCAGTCATTGAACATCTCGGCCGGGATGGAATATAACTAAACGAGGTGAGCCCTTTCCTAATCCTTATTTGAGTTGAGATTTCAGTTTGTCAAATTCTATGTTTGTTATACCTTTCCTGGTTCAACGCAGGCCTACGATGAGACTTACCCGGTGATTCCTTTGTTTGTTTACCCAAGATCATGAGTGTAGGTAATAAAGGTTTGTCCTTTATTGGGGTTTGAGTGTGCCTTCATCCCATCTTTGAGAGTTAGCTTGAGACTTATCCGGTAAAGGTTGTTCTATTCCCTTGGGTGGTGTGTTGGTTTGAGATTATAGTTCATTTTCTTAGTATCTTGAGACTTACTTGGTGAGAGGATCTTTGGTTTGGGATAATGAATAGTGAGACTTACCCGGTGATTTATTCCCACCTTAGAAACACCTTTCCTTTGCAAAACTCAGCTTTGTCCACGTTATCTTTTGAGATCTTGAGTCGGAACCACAACTGGATGCTTTAATCTCTAGAATCCGCATTCCCTTTACTTGACTTTTACATCATCTTTGATAGCTTTGCTTGTTGCATGTTTGTTTTTGACAACCTGAATTACCGATCTTTGTTTCACCATAGTCCCTGTGTTCGGCCCTGGAATTTTTGCTTTTATTACAATCGATCCGTACACTACGGGTTCGCTATTTGCATTTATTCTTGGTATAAATATTAAAGTTTGCACACACCTTTTGGAGCGAACATGAGACTTACCCGGTGATCTGTTCCCACCTTAGAAACACCTTCCCTTTTGAAACCTCAGCTTTGTCCACGTTATCTTTTGAAATCTTAAGTCGGAACCACAACTGGATGCTTTAATCTCTATAATCCGCATTTTCTTTACTTAATTATTACATCATCTTTAATATCTTTGTTTTATTGCTTGTTTTTTATTGACAACCTGAATTACCAATCTTTGTTTCACCATAGTCCCTGTGTTCGACCCTAGAGTATTTGCCGTTATTACAATTGATCCCTACACTTCGGGTTCACATATTGTTTCAGGCTTATATTTTAGGCTATAAATTTAAAGCTACATCGTTCACCATACACACACGTTTGATAGCGAACAAGTTTTTGGCGTCGTTGCCGGGGACTTGGTCAAGACCAAGTTCGGTTTCTGTTGTCTTTTGGGGTTGCTGCCCTTGTTGCTATTGATTACTTTACTTGAGTGATTTTGCAGGATATTTCCTTAGGTTTATGCGAAGAACTCGTGCTGGAAGGGAAATCGTTCCTTAAGATCCTGAACCAGAAAAGACATACAAAAGAAGATTGAAATAAGCTAAGATGGCCGATCAAGATAATCGCGATCTTGAAGCCAAATTGAAGGAGGCATTGGAACAACTTTCCCTCAATAAAGAAGAATTTCAAAGAGAGAAGGACGAAACTCGTGCAAGAGCTGAAGAGATTCAAGTTGATATGGCCGCTCTATGAGCTCAGATCTTACCTCGACTGGTCCTAGTTTCTCGACTGAGGCAGGATCCAGCCCTAGTTGCACCGGCCGAAATACACCCACCACCTCGGATGCCAGCCATGGTAGACCGAGGCGATCTTTTTGCTGGAGTTCCGCAAACCCTAGGTCAAAGGATGGACCTGAATCAGCAAGTGCAGCGTCCACGAGTTAATCTAGGAGATCCAGCTAAGCATGATTATGAATTTCGACCTCAAGTTCTAACCATGATTCGACAATGTCAGTTTGGAGGTTTGGAAAGAGAATCTCCACATCAACGTTTACAAAATTATGAGATTCTGATGGAGACTTTGAGACCATCAAGAGTGGAGAACAACAATTACAAGTTAAGGCCTTTCTACTTCTCATTGAAAGACAAGGCGCTTGCTTGGTATCAATCTCTTCTAACTGAAAAAATCAACACATGGGAAGAGTTGACTACGGAGTTTCTTACTAAGTTCTTTCCCCCATCAAAGATCGTTGAATTGAGGGGTAAGATCAATGCTTTTATCATGAAAGAAAAAGAAAGTTTGTCCAAGTCATGTGAAAGTTCAAGGACCTTTTGTTGGATTGCCCTCATCGTGGAATTCCAAAGATCGAGCTGTTAGAGGTCTACTTCAAGGGTTTGGATGGAGACACTCAATTCAAACTCCAATTACTTTCTGCCAGCACTTTCATTGATATGTCGGTAGACGAGGCTTGGGAATTCATAGAAAAGCAAGCCTTACACATTGAGAAATGTTCCCATGAAAGGATTGAAGATGGAGCAAGGCGAGTTAGCTTTCTGGATACAAACTCAAATCCTGCTCAACTCACCACACTCAACAATGAAGTCAAGGCATTGAAGGAGCTTTTAGTAGCTCAAACTAAAAAGGAGCAAGATGTTGGATATGTAGGAAGAGGAAATTATCAAGGGCCGCGGAACAACAACAATTACAACAACAACAACAACAACAACAACAACAACAACAACAACAACAACAACAACAACAACAACAACAACAACAAAAACAGGAATTTCAACAACAATTGGAGATCAAATCAACAAAATCCCGGTAACCCTTATTCTCATGCTGAAAAATGCTCTTAACACCCCCTCTTCTTCTTCTACTCCATTGAGAAGCCAAGAGCCATCATCAAGCTCGTCCCGGCAACCCAAAAAGCCGGACATTATGCTGGAGGCTATATTGATCAAGCTCAATGCTATGGAGACTTCTATGAACTCGTTTACGAAGGCACAAAAAGCCTTAGAACAACAAGTTTTCAACAAAGCTAATGAAGCACCAAGAGATCCTGGAAAACTTCCAGGAAGGACAGAGAACAACCCAAAAGGGCAAGTCATGGCAATCACAACACGCAGTGGATTGAAGACTACATATCTAGTACCTCGGTCGGACCACGATCAGACGAGGAACACCTTGGTCGAGGTGTCAACCGAGATGGAGCCCGAGAAGGCGAAAGAAAAAGCTGAAGTTTATGTTCCACCACCTACTTATAAACCTCCACTCCCGTTCCCTCAGTCTAGGGCGCAGGCACATCTGGACAAGCACTTCGGTAAGTTTCTTGACCTTATGAATAAGCTACATATTAACATCTCTTTCATTGATGCTATCCTAGGAATGCCCGCCTATGGGAAGTTTTTTAAAGAGATCTTATCAAGAAAGAGAAAGTTGGAAGACTTTGGAGAAGTACGAATGACCTCTCGATCTTCGGAGCTCATTCAAATCATGAAGGAAAAGATGTCACCTAAGTTAAGAGATCCCGGTTCGTTTTGCATTCCCATCCAAGTTGGGGATGTGACTTATGATGCGTTTTGCAATCTAGGAGCTAGTGTGAGCATCATTCCTCTAGCACTTTGTGAGACGATCAGCCTTGAAGATCCCAAGCCCGTGAAGATGGCGTTATACATGGCGTATCGTTCTATTACCCGCCCCGTTGGTATCATGGAGGATGTTCCCATCAAGTTAGGTAATTTCTACATACCTATAGACTTTGTTGTGTTAGACATTCCCGCAGATTATCCCATTCCTATCATTCTCAGAAGACCATTTCTAGCAACATCGGGTTGTAACGTTGATTGTAAGAACACCAAGTTAAAGTTCAACATTGGTGGCGATCATGTGGAGTTTGCACTATTGGCTGCAATGAATGGAGAGCATTTGAAAGATGATATCTTCAACATCTACGATGATGAAGATTCTCGAGAATTTGTGAGATATATCCTTATTAAAGATCCTCTTGAGAAGGTTTTGAGTTTTAGTATGATGGTATAGATGTCTTGTGTGATGTAGATGTGCGAAGCTTGGAAACAATGGAAGAAGATTCGGGAGCTATATTTGATAAACTGAAGGAGAAGAAAAGCACATTAGGTTTCGGTCTCAGTTCCAGTACCTCGACTGAAACAGTTTCTCGAGCAAGCGAGATAAGTTTCGGGGATTCTTGTGTCACAAATCTAAATTGAATTAGAACGGGATATGACCTGATAAATAAAGATAATAAACCGGACTTGTTTGTTGAGCATGTTATGTAATGTTATGATGTATGAGTGTGTATGTGCCTTCACCATGTTTCTAATGCTTCGAATTGAGCTAACGGTTTTAAACCGCTTGTGTAGATTCTCCGCAGGTTAGGGACGCCGCCGAGTGAGGTGGAGGAGTGGACAGCCGAGGGTCACCATACATTTAGGACGGGGACATTTTTGGGGTTATTATTATTATGTTGGATTATGGTTTGATGTACGGTTTTTGGACTTATGTTTTTGAGTTTTGTGTCAATTTGAGGATTCGGTTGAGTTTTCACGTTGTACACCCTTTACATTTTAGCTTTTCATACATTACAAATGATTTAAGTTTTGCCTTTATTTGTACCATGTTGGAAAGGTCCGGTGAGATTGTTGTCAAGCTAAGGGTCGGGACCCATTGTGAGGTCTCGCCGGTAGCATGCCCGAGTCCCGCGGATTCGGGGTGTTACATAGCCCTACGAGCAAAGGCCGTAGGACGCCTCCGCCTCTCAATGCCCTGTAATATTTATAATTTAGTATTTTAGTGTGGTTTAATTATTTTTCTTTAATGTAGTTTACTTTAGTTTCATTTTAAATGAATTTAAAGGAAACTAAATGAGATTAAATAAAATTAAAAGTAATTAATGAATTAAAAAGTAAATAAAATAATTTCATTTATTTTTATTTTTATTCTTTCTATTTTAAATGAAATTAAAATTAATTAAACAAAATTAAAAAGTAATTAAATTAAATTAAATTTTATTAAATTAAATTAAATTAATTAAATTAAATTAAATTTATTTCATTCCATTTTATTTGAAATTAAAGTAATTGTATGAAATTAGAAAGTAATTAAATTAATTTAATTAAGTTCATTTTCATTCAATTTTAATTTAAATTATTATTAAATTAATTACAATGAAATTAATTAAATTAATTAATCCAAATTATTATTAATTTAAATTAATTCAAATTCCATTTTTTTAATTGTATTTATAATTTAATTTAAAGTAATTAGGATAAAGTAATTTTAAATTAATTCAAATTCATTTTCATTCAATTTTATTTAATTTAATTTAGTTCGTTTTCATTCAATTTTATTATTAATTTAAATTAATTCAAATTCATTTTCATTCAATTTTACTTTTAATTATAATATTAATATAATTAAATTTAATACTTTTTAATTAATTTAACTTAAATTAATGTATTTCAATGTATTATGAACAGTGGCACCACGGTTACGGAACTCGTGACCATGCGTCATTGTTCATCGTCTTCGACAATCCGCCTTCAATGACGGACTGTGGAAGCGTTAGGGGGATTATTTCCACAATCTCGTCTTCATTCAACCTAAGACTATCAAAATCAACAACAATCTAACCTATTACACTCAATTTCATACTCAATTACGAATCCGAAACTAAAAAACAAAAACCGAACAAAATCAAAATAAAAATCAAACAAAAATCAAACGATTACCTCTTTCAGGTCGTATTTCCTATTTTGAAATGGTCTTCCTCCGTCACCGTCTTTATCCATTGCTCGATTTTGTGTAAAATGGGTAGGATCGTCTTCTTGCCCCTTCTTCTTCTTCCTTCGTTGTTCTTGTTTTTTGTTTGATGAATGAAAGCGCTTACGGAGACGGGATCCGTAAGCGCTTTTAGGGTTCAAAAGTTCACGATTACGCATTGCATAACCGTGAACTTTTGGTCACGGTTACGGATCCCGTAACCGTCAGCTTATGACGGTTACGGGATCCGTAAACGTCGTGTCTTTATGAAATCTTGAACCGTGCGTTTACGACTTTCGTAAAAGTATTATTATTGCTTATAGTCTTATTACTGTAGTCTAACTTTATTATTTATATTGTCAGTGGAATACCCGTATCCAACTTAACTCTACATATTAATTTGCCTAATGAGTCGTGAAGTAATTCGGTTTGAAAGTTCCAACATTAATTTTAGTCCGTCTTTTACGGTGATATTGGTGTTTTGTTGATCGAGTAACATTACATGTTGGCCTCGATCCTTACGCGCAACTACAAACATCTTGACCCTGGCCGAAATTTCACAAACGCGAATGAACATACTACAAATTTATGAAAATAGTATCAACTCCTTAGACAAATCATATCACTATCATCTCCTTACACAAAGGTACTACAGAACGTTTCTTAAGTCAGATTGTGTTCTTCGTTGTCAAGGCTTATAAACTTTTGCCTTCGTTCGTGATTTTCATATTGGAAACTTTGTTGGCTTGTACTTTTATTATTTCTTTGTTTCTATTCTAACATCAGTAGTATACTACCCAAATAGAGCAAGTTCCCTACCCTACAAGTTTTAAAGTTTAAAGTCTTAGTTGTTTATGTGAAATTGTTAGAAAGATAGTTTGATAAGCTTGTTTTCCCATCTACGTAATGACAGTTTTAGAGAGGGCATAGACGGGTGAAACTTTGTGTTCGGATGAGGGAATGTAGACGGGAGCTTCGTAATCTAGAGAAGAAAAGTTGTAGCCATAGTAATAATCTAAAAAACCAAGCTTGTGTTTGCAATATCAATACATGTTTCTATGCATCCGATGAAAAAGGTAAATTAATGTATACGTATCAAAAATAAGGTTGTATTTTTCTCATAGTAAATAGTTGATGAACCAAACTTATTGTTAGAAAAAAAAAAGGAATGTGAATGAAAGGTTATAAAAAAAGGTTTTGTAGTTGATACAATATATATATATATATATATATATATATATATATATATATATACGGTGTGGTTTTCATGAGAACACCCCTAACGTGTATACATGAGAACAATTGTACACCGTTGAATGATGAGTATTAAGGGTTGAGATTTAGAGTAGATATCATAATTAATAATAACTACGAATAATAATAACTAGGAATCCAACAATAACTACGAATAATACATTAAACGATATGACACCTTCGTAACAAAACTAATAATAATTACGAATCTGTTCTCATGTATACACGTTAGTGGTGTTCTCATAGGATCTATACTCTATATATATATATATATATATATATATATATATATATATATATATATATATATATATATATATATATATATATATATATATATATATAGATCCTGACTCATATGTAAACAACTCTTACCATGTAAACATTAGAACAAATTACAAAATATATACTATATGCCGAATATATGTGACTATACCGCCAAATATTTCTTCCACTAATCGCACGGGTTTTTTTTCCTTTAATATCGTCTAATCTCAGCCATCTATTTAACGATCTAACGAATACAATTTATTCTCATTTTACATGGTAAGAGTTGTTTACATGGGAGTCAACCTCTATATATATATATATATATATATATATATATATATATATATATATATATATATATATATATATATATATACACACACACATAACATAATATCATATCTATAACATTTTTGATTGAAAGCAATGCAAACAAAAATATTTCATGGTTATTTGGATCAACAAATTGATTCAATGATAAGTGAAAAATTAAGAAAAATCAATTTAAAAGTTCAAGATCATAAATCTTTTAATAGACGTATTTCGGCTTCTTGTAGATGAGCAAGGGAGGGTAAATTGGTTCCTTGTAGATTGGAGGTGGAGTATAAACTAGGGTCTTGTAATATACATGAGGTGGGCACACATTGTTTTCTTGTAGTAAAGAGATAAGGGGTGTATACTGAGGCCTTGTAGTACATCATAGGAGATGGTGTGTACACCGGCTTCTTGTAGTAGACTGGAGATGAGGTTTACATTGGGGTCTTGTAGTACATTGAAGATGCGGTGTAAATTGGGGGCCTTGTAGTACACGGAAGATAGGGTGTACAATCGCTTCTTGTAGTAAACTAGAGATGGAGCATACACTGGAGCCTTGTAATACACTAGAGATGGGATGTAAATTGGCTTCTTGTACACTGGAGATGGGGTATACATTGGAGGCTTGTATTACACTAGAGATGAGGTGTATCCCGGCTTTTTTAAGTACACCAGAGATTGGGTATACACTAGATCCTTGTGTTACACTAGAGATGGGGTGTACTTTGGCCGGTTGTAATACACCGGGGAAGGGGTGTACATAGGTGAAGCCTTGTATTCAAGAGAAGGAGTATAGATGGGCTTCTTGTAGTAAGAAGATAGGGTATAGACGGGTGAAGCTTTGTATTCGGGGTTGGGAGTGTAGAAGGAATTCTTATAGTACACGGGCTTCATGTAGATGGGTGAAGCTTTTTTATTATGGGGTGAATGTGTATACGGTTTTCTTGTAGTATGGAGATGGGTATAGACGGGTGAAATTAGAAGTTTCTTCTTCCAAGATGCATTTGCGATACATTCCATCGGAGCATCTTTTAAACAAAAAAGGCTCGTCCTAGTAATAGTAGTTGATGTTCTTGTAGAACATCTTCTTCTGATGATACATGAGTCCAGGAGGCATCTCGCTGCAAACTACAAAATTTACTATATCATCATACCAAGGCATCTCCGGTTCTTATATGGAAATCTGGAAGCATGTCTCAAATTTGAAAAGGTGATCATTCATGAACTTGTCAATAATGGGATCAGTAATGAGATTTGTATGAGTAGAAAGTGGAAGGAGAGAGAGGTGATCAACTACTAGATTCTCGGTCCCTCTCTTATCTCGCACTTCAAGGTCATACTCTTGGAGTGGTGAGCCCAACTACATTGATCAATGATGTTCCATTAATTCTATGTATTGATTGTATGTCTATGAGTTATGGTAGTATTAGATTCTTCTTAATATATGTGCTTCAAGGTGATGTTGGCTTTCGGTGACATTATATACCTTCATGTTGAGTTCGATGTGAAGATTCAGCAAGGTCTTGGTTATGTGACAATCAAGGGGTGGAAACATTAATGTACTCCGAGCAATAGATCTTGACCACGTGACAATCAAACGAGTTGTCTTTTGCGTAACTCTGACTACATTCGATATTATGAAATTGTCAATTGAGATATCTTGTATGCATGTTGTGGTGATTTGAAATCTGGAATGCTTTATCTGATTGAAACATGTTGCTTGTCCTCATTCTCCATACCATCTAGTTTCGAACTATCAAAAGATTCAAACTTTTTCCCTTTCTTCTTCTCTGGTTTCTAAACTATTTTACGAAGCAATCACGCAGTTTCCTTGATAGAGGTCGAACGACCGGTCGTACTTGCTCCAATTTCATCTCTGGTTGATATACATTGTTTTCCGGTATCGAAACTACGTGTCATCCCGGTCAACAAAGATCCGCTTCTTCGGTTTCTTGTTTCCTTTTGTGTTCCTTACTGTTTGTATATATTCAGTTTTAATTTATTCTTTGTTTTGATTTCTTAATTATTTTGTCAATACGAGTTATGGTCCTTCTTTGTGTTCGATCTCAACCCCTCTACTCTAGTGGGTCTTCTAAGTGTTTACGAGACTTGAGGTTTGAGAGCAAGGTTAATCCATTGCTCGATTTCTAAAAGATTTGAGAACTTATCGGGCTACCACAACTACTTATATTCTGAATTGTTGGTTGATCCATGAAACCTGAACTGAATTGAAAGCAAGGTTGTTTGAATGGGAAACAGTACTTCCTGTTGGGTACTTTAATTGGTGTTCATAATTACATTACAACACACAGGACACCTGCACAAATTGACATTCACAACTTAACAAAGTCCATCGAAACAACAGACCTATACACAAAGGCTTGGCTTTGTTTTCACCAACCAGAAAGCGACGTGTTAGCTGCAGTTCAAATGAAGAAAAGACACTACTCTACTCCATGAGCAGCTCTCTGTGACGACTCAGATCCTTTAGGTAGTTTGTACATGTGTAATCCTCCAAGTCACATGCATCTACAAGCATCGTTTTCCTCGGATGACCTGATCTCTGCTTCATCTCCATCGCCCCGCCTTCTCCTCTTAGTATCTCGACTACCCTGTTCATGTGGGGACGACAACTGGGCTCGTGGTGGATGCACATTGTAGCAGTTACCATAGCGCGTCGTAGTTCCTCATGGTCATACTCGTTGCCTAGCTTCGGGTCTGTTAGTTCCTTCACATTGTTTGTTTCTAACAGAGGCTTTACCTGCACAGATGCGTTATTAAACCACATGATCAACCGCGATTGAGATATGTTGTTCTGGGATTGAAGGACTTACCCACATAACAAGGCTTTGAAGAGTAGAATCCACAGCGTGACGACCAGTAAGAAGCTCCAACAAGACTACACCGTAGGCAAACACATCCGTCTTCTCATTCACAACTCCATGCATGAAATATTCAGGAGCAAGATACCTGTCAAAAACTAGTTTAAGTATTTTCTGAAAGTGTTTTGATCTACATGCTTTCATGTCCATTTTGTAGTTTACCCAAAGGTTCCTTCAATGGGGTGCACAACATGGTGTGTCCATTTCTCCGGCAGCCATTTTGCCAATCCGAAATCCGAAATCTACATTGTCATCAACATCATAGTCAGGGAGCATAAGAGTTTTGCAAATGAATAGACTCAAAAGCTCATACCATTGGCTGGAAATCTTCGAAAAGGAGAATATTTGAAGCTTTAATGTCACGGTGAATGATGCGCCTTTGACAAGTATTGTGGAGGTAGGCTAAACCCTCGGCTACCCGTATAGCCATTTTAAACCTCACCTCCCATGTAAGAGCTTCCCTTGATCCTGCAATTCTCGTCTTTTTAGCCATATATATATGAGTACGTAGTCAAGAGGGAGGGAGAGAGAGAAAGAACCGTGGAGATGAGAGGCAAGGGTACCGCAAGGAGCGTACTGGAGAACGAGGTAAAAACCATTGTCAACACTAAACCCAATGAGCTTGGCGGCATTGGGGTGTTCGACATGAGCAATTATACCAAGCTCGGATAAGAAACCCGCGATTCTCTCCTCTTCTACTTGATCTTCTTTGCTTAGTAGCTTCTTGATAGCTACAAGGCTTCCATCTCCTAAACACCCTTTGTAGACCTCTGCATGTCCTCCCTTCCCAATCATCCTCTCTGTTCAAATTGGTATTTTCCTCTACATTATCTGTGTATCTTGTAGGACTAACTAACTAACATGAATTCCATAAGTGACAAATTCCGTTCCGCTATAATTGTAAACTGTCAACATTCAATGATGCATAAAACAACTTGATTTGGTAGTAGCTAGAGCACCATATATAATGTGTAATTAACTATACACGTGAAGTAGACAACGGGAAGTGATGCACTCCTGAAGTGGACATAAGACCTTTTGAGTTTCTTAATACACAAAAGGTTCTCTTCCTAATTTATTAGTAATGACGTCTCCTGTTTGAGAAGCATAGCAGCTGTGTAGGCTAGCCGAGATTGAAAGAAAAGAATATGTTACATAGATTAATGCAAATTTGGAGAAGCAGAGAAAAGAGGGACAAAACCCGTTATCTGCTTGAAAAGAGGGTCAAAACCCGATTATGTTCATTTCAAAAAGTCGCTTAACTGCTAAACTTTTGGTGGATAGCTGACCACAAGTATATGAAATCTCAAATACCTAAATTTGCTGCTCAAGTTGGGCCACCAGGCAAAGAAAATTCAAATTCACCATGAATTCAACATTAATTAAACAGTAAAATTGAATTGATGACAGAATTTACCAGGACTGAAATTATCAGTTGCAGAAGCCAATTCGGAAAATTCGAAGTTCCTCCACGATCGCTTCCTCTCCTCGGGGAGAAAGCCACAGTCAATTGCGTCATCTGCGCTCCTAATCCTGCCAAGTTTCCGGCGGTTGTTCTTCTTGGAGAGGTCGAGTCCGGCGAGGAGAGCAATCGTGGACGTCGACAGCTTCTTCACCGACGACGATTTCCTCACAGCGTCCATGAATCCTTTGAACGTGAATCCGAAGGTTTCGGAGCGCATGACCTTCTTCGACGACGAAGGCGAGCTGAGGTGACTCTGGTCAGAGGAAGAATCGGAGGGGATGTCCAGAACTCCTCTAGGAGATGTTTGCTCGTCTTCGCTGTCCTTGTCTGTTTCCTCCTTGTTGGATCCATCGCTCGATTTCTCGGTTTCGTGTTCCGGTTCCTGGTTGGCTACTGCCATGGTTTCTTCATCCCAAAGAATCGAGAATGGAATATCGGTTAAATGGTTTTGGTTTGAAATTGATGAAGGCAAGTAAGGAATAAAAATATATACCTTGGTGTTGGAGGGTCATACTTGGGGTTGGCTTTCTGCTATGGTGGAGATGGAAACAGAGTCGGCTACTCCCTGTTTAAAGGAACTCGCGCTCTTCCATATTTATACCGCTTAAGTTTTGCACGTCATTCCATTACATCTAAGATTTTAAATACCAATAAATTTATTTTATACTTCAACGTATATATAATGTAAACAATTAAACATGCAAACCAAAGCGCATATGGAAGGTCATAGACAATAAAATTGTCCTGTTTGTATGTGAAACTTTAATTATATAAAAAAAAATATATTTGATGATCTTGTATGTAAGGATATTTGTATATAGATCCAGTATTTTGATTAAATTTATGATTTTTGTTATTAAAAAAAATAAAAATGTTAATTGATGGATATAAATAGTGTAAGAGGGTAAGGGGAATGGTTTTGGAGGGGTTTAGCTTCAACCAAAGCGCATATGGAAGGTCAAAGAAAAATAGGTAATGGTGTTTAATGGAAGTGGGGTTAGTAAGGAAGGAGAGAGCGGGAGTATGGGCGTGACAAGCGGGGATATTTTACATGCCTACGTCAGCATAACTAGAAGTGACGGCATGTTTAGAGTTAGAATCTTAAAGTTGGTGAACCAATCTGCTATTCCTTAACGGTATAGAAGGTGAAACGAATACACCAACAGACACTCGTCCATGCTTGGATTGCGATGATGATTTGCGGGGTTGGATAGGTAAGTTTAACTAAACTTGCTCGATCCCTCCCAGCTTCCTTTTAATTCATCAACACTCTTTCTTAGGATAATCAAACTTAGGTAAACTAGACCCCCAATTTTCAAATATTACACTTCTCTATTAACCTCATTTGCACACATATTCGAATATTATCCCTAACTAACACCTAACACTAAGAACACCATACTTGAGTTTTATATATAGAGAGCTGCACTTCCCATCAAACATCCTACTAAAAAGGCCTTAATTTGGTTTCATCATAACTCAACCTATATTCTACAAAAATAGTTAACTTAGCAAACTATTTATGCTTCTCGCACAACAGTAGAGATTTGTGAACCAAAAACTTGTTTATTTCGTTATCAAATATTGTTTATGCAGACAAATATGAATGGACAAAACGGTAAACTAACAAATAAGAGAATAAGCCCGATATACGGTCAAATATACTAGATTTATACTCTAACAACAACCAATGACTTTGCCCATCGAGATCGAATTTGCTATCGTCATGGGAAATTGGGAATTGCTCGTATTATTATTGAAGGGGGTGGTCAATGGAATTAATGGAACAAGCAGAATAGTAGGGAGATTAATGTGATTGTATCGAACATCCAGTGCTCACTCTCCTTTTTACTCCGTTTTAGGTTGCTCCTATTTTCAAGTAAGTTAATTGTGTTTTTATAAGCTTATCAAGGTAGGACACAACTTTTTTGATGTCGTGGTGGATTATGCTTCTAAATTTTCTCTAGAAAGCGTATGGTAATTACACAAGATCTTCTCAAAATAAATGCTGAAATTGTATTGATAATTTTGGGGCTAACCCAAAATATTGGCAATGTATGCATACCATTATTCAATTCTAAGTTAATTTGAATTAATGACAAGAGACCTAGAGATAAGGCATTGATAAGAGAATTAGGAGGTCAAACTAACCTAAAGATAATGAAAAAAGCCTTTAAGATAAGGAATTGAAAATATTGACTTTAAATTAAGCAAACAACTAATTACTAAAAGCTCGTCTTTAGCCGAAATCTTCTTTGACAACCGAGGCATCACCTTAGGAGTGTGTTGCACGGGTTTGGACATTTAAATCATATTAAGGACGTGCATCTCAACTCATACGGATGTCCCTATGTTTGTTGGGGTTGGACATCCTTTACCCGATAGAGAATTAGAATGGATCTATAGAAGGAAGTTTAGGTTCAGGCTTCCTTTATTTGGTAGAGAATAAGAATGAACATATAGAAGGAAGTGTGGGCTTCTTATTTTTTATTGATCAATTTAATGAATAGATCATCATATATATATAAATAAATAATACAAAGGGAATATTATAATTTATCATTTTGGGAACATCATTCAGTTGTTTCATCTAGAGGGTTCCAAATGTGCTCCTTAACTTTAATCGTCGTTATGGTAAGTCGACTGTCAAGCTTTGCAGTCCGGATCGCATTAGTAGTTGTTATAGATATAGGTCAAACCCTTTGAGAACTTAGAACATAACAAGTAAACTATATTGACCACACTCTCGCAGAAGAGCCAAAATAATGTAAATCATTTAGAATTACGACAACCGGGGATCCTCAAGATAAATGTAGTCATCACTCTCTAAATCAAGTCCAATCCTAGTTGGTCTATTATAACTAGTACGAAAACTAGTGTATGTTCTATTCCTAAGGTAAACATTGTTTCTCAACTATGCATACAAAAAGATTGAACTCTTTCAATGGTTAAGGTTAAGCTCGGGTAAGGTCACTATGGTGAAAAAAATACTTGTTACACACTAAGGATCATCATTCGATCAAGGAATTTGAGGTCAAAAAATCAATGGTGGAGATTTGAGAGTAGCAAAATGAAGATCGCTCGAGGAAAACATAGAAAGTCGTCAAATTTAGTTTAGGAAGTCGGCCGATATGGACTTTCATGTGAACTATAAAGTTGTAGAGCTTTGAAATACCTTCGAAAGTAGTACTCGTTGGATTTATAGTTCCAACCACAATAACGGAAAACACATTTTTAACGAAGTGTCACAATGTTGTCAAATTGGCCGATCAGCCCCACCTTTTTTCAATTATTGACCTACTCTCTGAGATGATGTGTTATGTACAAGCTAATCATGTAATGAATATTGACCGATTGACCTCTAAATATTGATTGACTTGTCCCGTTTTGTTTCCGTCTTGGACGATGTATCTCCCCCCATCCTATCTCTTTTATTATGGACCATCTTTTAGCTTGTCCATTTGGATGTTTAAATCTTTTTATCTTAGAGATAGGAATTAGTAGAATTACCATCTAACCTAGGAGGATTAAGCTAGGTATCCTCCCTATATATAAGGTTGTTCAATTATTAGTTGATTATCCAATTTTTACGTTTCAATTATGGAGCTTTACAAATAGCACAAAATGAAGGTTGAACCGGTTAGTATGACCTCTATAGGAGATCGGCCGACTTGTATGTAGTTTATCCGATCTGTCTTGTTTCATTGATTCAATAAAGGAAGATGTTATGTAGGCATGTACTTGCAAAATCTCATTATTTTAGAGTCTAGAGGGCCCAATTTACATTAATTATTTTATGACATTTGTGATTATCATTACCCTATGTCTTTATTTATGCATTATGATAGCTTAGATTTTTTCTAAGCAAAATGCAAGAGCCGAGCATTGAATTACTTTTATACTATTTAATCTTCCAAGTACCTATTGATTGAAAAATGCAAGAGACGAATTATAATACCTTTCATATTTTGCAAAAGGCGGGAGTCGAGCATAATTATCTCATTCATAACACGAGTATGGAATGAATGATTATACATTGAGTTTATTTTATGCATTATTGTAGTGATACGAATGTTGGGACACCTTTATTAAATCACATATGTGAATGTTTGTACCATAATTGTTTGAAATGGATCAACCTATAAATATATTTTCCTCTCCCTTGCTCCTCGTTGATCTACCACTAATCGGACGATTTTCATACCCTAGTCGGCCAAAATGCACATGTTGATCGATCGACATCTATTTTTTGTTTATGTCGTGTTCTCACCTTTGTTATTTTATTTATATATTTGGATTTGCAAATTAATGAATCCAATCATTACATCATTCTCCCTGAGTTCGATCTTGATCTTTTTTTACTACAATTGGGTCTTGTTATTATTTGGGTTCTTGTTATTCGTACCACCGTATACATGCTATACATACCACATCTACGCCTACGCATGGCGTAGGCGTAGTAAAATTTTTTTTTTATACCTTATTGCGTAGGCGTAGTAAGTTTCCCTTCATTTTTCGAAGGGAATATATGTTACGAACTACTACGCGTACGCGTAGTAGGACTACGCATCGGCCATGCGTAGTCGTAACCATTTTCCTTTATTTTTTGAACGAAATGAGCTTCTTGCTACGGCTACGCATTGCGTACGCGTAGTGAGGGTACGAATAGCATGAATACGTGGGTACGAATAGCAATCTGCTATTGTTTGTGAGATCCGATTCTCACGTTTTAGCCTCATCACTTGCGTGGATAATCTATGATGTTGATGATGATTTTTATCCTTAAATATATGTCTTTCATGTGTTATGATAGTTTAGAATTTTTCTAAATAAAATGTGAGAGACGAGTATTGAATTGCTTTTATCCTATTTGATCTTCCAAGTGTTGATTGCAAAATGCGAGATCTGAGCTATTAATGTATTTCATATTTTCTAAAATGTGAAAGTTAGAGCAAAATTATCTCCTTCACAACATGATTCATATTTTATTGAATTTGATTATTATCTATTTAAGTTTGATATGTTTGCTGTGGTGATTTTAGTCTTGAAACTCTTTTATTATCTTTGATATTACAAACTTGGTTATTTTCAATATTCTTGATTTTGGAACAAGAAGTGATAAGATACTTTCTTCTCCCTTAATTGATACAATTATATTTTTTTGTCTTCATCTAGAGATTGTTCGTCTTGCACAACCCAATCAGCCGATTTGTTGTGTTTTTCTCTTTCTGTAATTTTTAATATTCGCTTCCATTTTATTCCTTACCTGATTTGAATGGCCGACCTTCATTGTTTGTTCGTCCGATTTTGTGTCGTTCTTTCTGTTTGTTTATGTCTATTATTTTGGTTTTACGATTAATTAGTCAAATCTGTACACTATTTTTCAAGCGTTCGATTATGACCCTTACTATAGTTGATTCTTGTATATTTGCTAGATTTGATGTTCACCTTTTAGCCTTCTTCAATAGCATTGTGGCTATATGCGTGGGTATACTCATGGATATGGTAATATTTGCAACCTTCCTTGACTTTCAAATTTTATCGACAATCACAATAAGCATAACCAAATTTATTTATTATTTATTTATTTTACGTTAAAGTAATTTCGTTGATGGTATTTTTACCATATAGGTTAAAACAGGGAGAATCGTGAGATGTATGTGAGATGACAACCAAATTGTGGCGGTTTTAGCTCTACATTTTTGAAAGGTGTTGAAATATTTGTCATGTTTCGAATAGTACTTTTGTAGTTATGATGTACTATATCTTCTCAATTACCAATTCTCCGCCGGCCGGATTTCTCCTCCGCTTTCCTAGTTCTGATTCTAGATCCAAATGTAGTAGATGAGAACAATAGTACACAAAAATGTGAGTTTTTTGATGGTAATTTTGTAATCTTAAATAATATAAATAATTTAAACTCATTAAAAAATCACTTGCCAAAAATGTCACAAGAAATCCTATAATATTAGATGGTTTCTTTTTAAAACATATAATACCTAATATACTCAGTCAAACACACCTTAAGTTGTGGTGGATACAAACACTTGAAATATTCCCCAAATTTAATCTCATTCAATAACCTCAAAATAATAAGCAAGGATGGACTCTCCCCAAGAGGTGGTAGGTAGGTTAACTTGAAAAAGAAGGGAGCGAGCAACGTTTAGGATATGTCGGTGCTTTCGCTCGGCCCGTCCGTTTTGTTGAGGATTCCCTACCCAAGAAGACTAAAAAAGAATACCATTAGTCTCAAAGTAAGACTTTAGTGACACAAATTCAGCCCCATTATCACTACGAAAGCGTTTAATATGCACACGAAATTGGCGTAAAGCTATAGCACAGAATTTGAAAATAATTGACACAACATCACTTTTATTATGTAACAATTATATCGAATTGGAACGAGAGCAATCATCCACCAAAGTTAAGAAGTACGAAGTACCTGATAAACTAGAAAAACGATACGGACCCAACTCAAAAATAGTGTTTGAGTGAGAATTGCTAATAGGAAAAGACAATCTAGATTGTTTAGCTTTATGACATATATCACAAGGCGACAATGAACCTTTATTGGCACTAATACCCGACAAATGAGAAACAATAGATGGTGAGGGATGACCAAAACACCGATGCCAAAGATGGAGGGAATCGACTTCCACATGCAATGACCACGTAGTCGGAACAACTACACGAAACCAATACACTCCATGTCGCTCCTCACCCGCTGCAATCAAGGCCCTTGTAGTACGGTCCTACAATATGCACAGTTTATCAGTCACACTAGCAACACAATGTTTCAACTTCAAAAGTTGATAAACGAGATCAAATTCCATTTCAAATTAGGCACAAATAGGACATTCGATAGCATAAGCCGATCACTCAAGAATGATGTGCCAACTTTAACCGCGGATGATGTTGCACCATTAGGCAATACTACTGAGAATGGTGCAACAGTAGTTAGATCAGACAGTAAACCCGAATCACCGGTCATATGAAATGACGCACCAGTGTCAAGAATCCAACAATCAAAATTCATACCATTCAATGAATTAGTTGTAGCGGATGCATTATTAGAGGATTGAAACAACAAAACAAGAGACGATCATTGGGCATCGATAATACCAGGCTGAGCAGCTCGGTCAACAACAGTAAGGGTGACAGGTCCAGAAGCACCAAGACCCGAGTTGAAGACATTCACCAACCCTTGCTGACGCGGTTTGGGACGAGGTGGAGCAGCATCAGACGACATCCCATCTCGGCGTGGTTTTGGTATAGCGGGAGCGGATGGTTGATCAGGTTTGCTACGCGGATACCATTCCGGGTACCCGATGAGTTTGAAATAGGAACTTACATCATGTGTTCTTCCACAGTGAGAACAAACAAGATGATCACCTTGGCGACGAGGCTTGCGTTGATCACGATAATCACGCCCGGAGTCACGACGGGTGTCGCGACGAGTATCACATTGAGCTGCAAAGGCGCCGGCTTCAAACTGCACATCTCATTGTTTCTTTCCGGTTTGTGAGCGTTCTTCTTGAATGACCAAGGAATATGCCTTGTTCAGATTAGGCAAAGGTTCCGTGGCAAGGATACTTGAATGAACAATATTAAAGGACTCATCAAGTCCCATGAGAAATTGGTGAAGTTTTTCATCTTCCCGTTCTTGAGCAATCTTGTCAAGCTATGGACATTCCCGTTCTTGATCAATCTTGTCAAGCTATGGACATGATCAACAAGAGCAACCACGAGTTGTGGCATAGGCAGATAATTCATCCCAATTCTTTTTCAACACAAATAAGCGGCAACGATACGCCCTTGTTGTACACAACGTGCCAGTTCAACTTTTAGTTCATGAATTTTTGGTTCATTACCGATTGTATACCGTTGTTTAAGATAATCCCATAATTCCTTTGAAGTAGAAAAATATGTGATCGAAGAGCGCATGGATGAATCAATCGATTGTACTATCCATCCAATAAGCATAGAATTGACAAATTTCCATTTTCGAAATTTTAGCAGGCAATTCCAGTTTGGTTATAGTTTCATCAATAAACTCGTATTTATGCTTTGCATAGAGAGCATTCGAGAAGCATAATTCCCATTCTTGATAGTTATCTTGTTTCAGGAATATTGCAGAGACAGACAACTAGTATGATTAGGACCTCACAATGGGTCCCGACCTTAGTTTGACAACAATTTTACATGGATCTTATAACAAGGCATAAAAGTATTTAAAACATTTGAAAAATTTAAACAATATATACATGGAGAATATGTATCAGCCTTACAAAAAAAGATACTAAAACGACGCATATGAAGAACATAAGACATTCCCGTCCCCAACTAAATGAGTACGTGGACCCGACTGACCATTTCCTCCGGATCTCTCTACAACTGTCTTAACCTGCAAGGCATCTACAAGCGGTATAAAACCGTTAGCTAACATTCTATGCATAAGTATAAAGGTAAAAGCACAAACACACAACATACACAATCAACATGCAACACTCAATCCTTTTATTATCTTTAATTAGGTGATATGTCATTACTAATGATACTTATTTTGTGACTCGAGGGATTCCCAAACCTCGCCCCTGTCCCCGTTTACCAACAAGGAATGGTATTAATGCATCTGACTGTCTACCTGACTGGGCTGGTCGCAGGGAACCTCCTAGACTCTCGCAAGAGCTAGGCAGATGATGTCACGACCCGTTATCATACACTTGGGTCAATTACGTAAATAATAAAGTCGGCCTAATCCGGTTTCGTTGTTTATCATAACTAAGAAACACCACTCATACACATTACACTCATACAAGAAGCCAGCTAAGTAAGTCCGTGGACTTACCTGAATCAGATCTCGACTCTCTTAATCACAACTCAATCTGTAACTGTATAACTCGGTTGCCTGTCAAAGGAGGCAAGTGTGTCAGCACACTTTCTAGGTAATTAGCAGCTAAGACTTCTAAGGTAGTAGATCCTATTAAAACAGAATTTAATACAGTACCAATTTATGGTAAAATGACTATTTTACACTTGGTTCCGAAACTTCCAAAAACCCGGAATACGTACTTAAATTCTTATTTGATGCTAACTAACCATATTCTACTCCCTAGGATGATTTTAGGTAACAACTAGAGAAACTACCCACTTTTCTATTTTCCGAAAAGTCACTAAGGTCCAACTATAGCTTCAAATATGAAATTAAAATAAATTTATAAAAATTCTAAAATAAATCTCTAAATTATCTATGATATCTAATCTACTCATAGGAGCAAGAATTGCCTAAAACTGTTCAACTATCCCTTCTACAAAACTCCTTAAAGTTGGCTACTACACTACAATGTTCCTATACTTGATCAAAAATCAATGCTGGAAAAACAGCTCAAGGTCTCTACTTTGGGACGCCATAACTCTTAAACTGCAACTCGGATTCCTCTCAAATTTCAGTATGTTCTACTATGAAATCTTATCTATAATATATCCAAAATTCATCAGCAAAGGAGATCAAAAGCCTATTTAAAACTATCTCAGAAAACTGCATCACAAGCACCTTTCTTCAACACTTAGAAATTTCAGCACAACAGAAAAACTGCTTACGACCCAATCTTTGAAAAATCATAAATCTCAAACCACTCGCTGGATTCCTCCCAAATTTTAATATGTTCTACAACAATATGTCAACTATATCATATCCAACTCAAGAGTTTATTCAAAAACCATCTCACAAAACAGCATCACCTGCTGTTTTCCCCAACATTCAGCACATTTATAAAAACTACATGAGGCGTCAACTTTGGAACACCATAACTCTCAAACCGTAGCTCGGATTCCTCTCAAATTTTAGTATGTTATACTATACAGTATCGACTAAAACATATCCGAAAATCAGCAGTAAAGGTGGAGTCTAATCTACCCAAAACTAGACTCAAAGTTGGCTGTTCATCACCTCCGAAAATTCTGGAAACATAACCAGTCCTCTTCCATGGCTGTTGAATGGTTTTAGCTATAATTGAGGGTCCTCATCAGCATTGATATAGAGAGGTTAATGCACATGAGGGGAGTAAGGTCCTTACCCGACGATCGAGACCCGACAGGCACCCGTGCACGAGGACGAAATGGGAAGAACAACCTTCTTTACTACTGCTCCTTGCGGGTCTGGACTTCCGCCTCTGCAGCCTGGAGCCAGCGATTCGGATCTAGCGTCTCCTGCAAATCTGGACGGTCGTCGTAGTTGTTGTGTCCTTGGAGCGAGGGTCTGGTTGATGGGTGTTGCGTGCAAGAAGGAGACCATCGAAGGTAAGTCGCACCAGGGTTGAAGACGGCTTGGTTACAGTGTGTACGGAGATGGTTCGTGTTGCAGTGTGCTGGCTCAACAAAAGCGATGAGAGAGGCAAGTCCATAGATCCTCGTATCTTTGGCTGGCAAATCAAAGGGAAGTAGAAGGAAGGAGATCGGGAGTAAGGTTATCTTCTGTAAACGTTGAAGGAAGGTGTCAATGAGAGGGTGTTTGGCGTGATGAGAGGAGTGAAATGGGTCTGGTAGCATGACAGAAGAAAGGCGTCCAACTGCTGGAAAGGAAAGAGGCGTGGATGTCAACCCTCTGTATCTGGACGTGAGCGGGGAAGTGAGGAGACTGTTGCTCCCGTAACTTCCATTGAAGAAGGCGAGAAACGAGGCTGGAATTTAAGAAGTTGGCGGGGCTGCTACACTTCCTGGACAATACACTTTGAAGAGCGAATTGGGATCTTCACTGCTGGGTTGGCCCGTCCGAGAGGTGGTACGTTGCTGGGCTAAAGAAGCAAGGCTGAACTTGTTCATGGGCTGGAGGTGTACAGAAATTGGGCTGAAGCAATCTGGCATGAAGAGGTGAGCTGAATTTGTAAAAAGCAAAGGTGGGCTGGGTTGTCAAAACTCGTCATAACTCGTCATGACTTTGTCAGGCCCATGCATGACTTCGTCACAGAGTTGTCGGGCTTCGTCATGACCTCGTCTCAGCTCTGTCATGGTCTCGTCACAGCTTTGCCACAATCTCGTCTCAGCCTTGTCATGATCTCGTCTAAAGTCGTCGTTAAGGATTAATTATAAGAATTAGGGTTTGATATATATCTATCATTTTATGTGAATTAAATTCTACATAAAATAATAAATAATTATATGAATTAGGGTTAGATATAATTCTATCATTTTATGTGACTTAAATTTTACATAAAATGATAAATAATTATAAGAATTAGGGTACGTTTGATATAATTCTATCATTTTATGTGAATTAAAATTCTACATAAAATGATAAAATTTGTGAAGAAAGAAATACTAGATAGAATGGGAACCGTCAACGGCTCGAAATCCGAATTGATTCAGAATTAAACGGAATAAAAATTCCGGATATCACAATATCGACGCCAACCTTCTTTGCGGCTTCAAGAACAGTAGTTGTAGTCGTGAGGGCAACGGTTTGTTCCAACAATTTCTTGTTGGCGGCTTCAAGGATGGCAGCCACCAAGTCGTTGGAGTTATCTCCTTCGGTGGCCATAGCGACAACGAGAGAATGATGGTATGCACGAACAGGGAAAGCGGCGACGCGCGGCAAGATCGACAGAATTTGGGCGGTGGTGCACGGCGGTTGAGCACGGCTGGAAATTGTCAGCGGCCGGAATAGGGTTATTAGGGTTTTAGAGAGGATTCGTTTTCAGGCTCTGATACCATGAATAATTGTATGGCGCAAAAAACCATATTGAATATTATTAATTATTAACAAGAAGGTATTTATACAAGGAGAATAGACTAATAATTACAAAGCCCAAAAGATAAAATCTAGTATATATATATATATATATATATATATATATATATATATATATATATATATATATATATATATATATATATATATATAAACAAGGCCTAATATGGGCTTTCAAGGAACAAAATGTTGTTTCATGGAGCTATTGTGTTTACTAAGCTTATATGTATTCAGTAGTTTCTCCTAGAACTCTAGGTTTGGGTTATGATCCCACCTACTCCACTTTATGATAACTAATTGTTACGTACACAATTATGTGTTTGCCAACGTTTCAAGCATATCAAGATCAGCTACTATTTTACTCAAAACAAACAGATGATAAATCTCTTATATTTCGGTATTTCGTCCCGTTGATCAAATTGTTGTTATTTTCACAAAAGGTGTTGATATTCGAGGAAACTACAACCCCGGTGCAGTATTAGGAGTCCTACATAAGCTTACAGACTCTTCAAATATACATTTATTTATGAAATTTACAAATACTTTGTTTGATAAGAAAGAAATTATTATTCACAAGTCACTTTATTTATGTAACACATTTGGACAACTAGTAGAGTAGAATGACAAATTATACAACCCTTCTAGTGATGATCATCATTTGTCAACCACCACCTAATTATTTAACAAGGAAACGAATAATATAATAAGCCGTATTTCTTGTATTCCAAAACTAATTTGTACGCTTCTTTTCCCGGTTTCAACATTAAACCACTTTCATTTTCCAAGGATATTCAATATTTTATACAAAATTCACTAAACTACAATCATTTTGTTCGTAAAGACTTCCATTTTAGTGATTATTCATTCGCTAACAGATATTCAATCTCCCTCTTCACATAAACAACTCTCAACGCTAATTATTTGCATTTGAAAATTTGGGTCCCCTCTGAAAGTCGTATCCATACATTTTGATTTGGCTTTGATTTGGGGTTTTATCTGTCCGTCTCTCTGTCTCTTACCTGGATTTTGCTACAAACTTTGGCTGTAAGCAAAGGTCTTACTCTTTTCTCATACTTTATTTCGATTGGATAATCACTAATCACTAATCAGGGCAGCTTAGAGTTTGTAGCACTCAAGGACTGCAACTCATATCTTTCATGGCTACTTTAAAAAGCCCCTTCCTCATCTGCTGTTTGGTAAGTTTGTTTCCTGTCTTTCTTCTCATTCAACTTTTACTCCTCTCTGTTTGGTGAGCTTGATTGAATTATGTGTTATGTCCAGCCAATTGTATTCTCTTTTCTTTCCTGAGACCAGACGAAATCGAATTACGGATGGTTGGACATTGAATTTTGGAATTCTATGGGTTGGCTAAGCAAAATTTTTAGAGTTTCAAACCCTAGGGTCTGTAAGGGCCATTCCCATGGCCATCGACGATGCGGGGAATCTTCGGTTTGGGACTATGGCCCTACTATTAATTCACTGGTATGCTAACTAGTTTGTGTTTAATTCTTCTTAATTATGCATCATCGATTTGATTTATGCGTCATCCTGTTGTTGGTCAGGATGCATGGCCAGATTATGACGATGAAGATATTCATCGCGCTATCGCACTCTCTCTTTCCGGAGAAGATCGTAAAGGGAAAGAGGTGATAGGTAAGTAAAATACTTGAGAAATGAATTTTAATGACAGTTAGAAACTATTGATTTCGTTGCTGATTACAAATGATTTAAGCAGAAAGTGAATCTGAGTTGGATGAAGATGAGCAACTTGCTATTGCCATTCAAGATAGTCTGAATATGGACTCTCCATCTCGTCTTGATGATCACGGAACTGTGTCCCCTCCCAGAGTCGAGCCTGAAACCCGACAAGAACCCAAATCAATCTCAAATTCAAACAATCCTACAGGATACAGGTTTATCTTTTTTGTGATTACTAATTTAATCATCATTTCTGAGTTCAGATTACTAATTTAATCATCTGTTGCAGGATCTGTGCTGGTTGCAAAGCCGAGATTGGTCACGGACGATTTTTGAGTTGCATGGGAGGCGTTTGGCATCCAGAATGCTTCTGTTGCCATGGTTGCCATATGCCGATTTCAGATTATGAGGTTAGCATTTCCCTTTCTTTTGTTTTTCTGATTGTTTCTACATTTTGTAATGTCCATTTTGTTCTGTTAGTTCTCCATGTCAGGGGATTGGCCGTATCATAAACCGTGTTATAAGGCAATTCACCATCCTAAATGCGACGTCTGCAAAAACTATGTATGCATACTTACTTGCCTAAACTCTTATCACTTGAATTGGTACTAATATTCTTTCCTATGTGGAAGATCCCGACGAATGCAGCTGGCCTTATTGAATATAGGGCACATCCATTCTGGATGCAAAAGTATTGTCCTTCGCATGAACACGATGGAACACCGAGGTGCTGTAGTTGTGAAAGAATGGAGGTGAGCTGCAAAATTTGATTCAGTGAGTAAGGTTTGTTCCTTGCACATATTCTCAGATGTATGATGATATACATAATACATGTGTGCAGCCAACGGATGCGCAGTACTTGGTCCTTGATGATGGAAGGAAGCTTTGCCTTGAGTGCTTGGATTCCGCAATCATGGATACACACGAATGCCAGCCTCTATACCTTGAGATTCAAGAATTCTACGAGGGATTGAACATGAAAGTTGAGCAGCAGATACCCATGCTACTAGTGGAGAGGCAAGCACTTAACGAGGCCATGGAAGGAGAGAAGAATGTGCGGAAAACTAAATTCAATTCTTTGCCTCCAAATTTTTTGAAGTTACTAATGATGTTCTTTCCCATGGTGGCAGGGACATCATCACTTAGCTGAGACAAGAGGACTCTGCCTATCAGAAGTACAAACCATCAGCACAGTAAGACAAAAATTAAATTGTTTCAGATCTTTAATTCATAGTTTACTGTATATTAAAATAACCGATTCACTCCATGTACAGATATTGAAGAGGCCAAAGATTGGAGCAGGGTACAGAATCATAGGCATGGTAACAGAGCCGTATAAGTTAGTTCGTCGATGTGAGGTCACAGCGATACTAGTTCTCTTCGGTCTCCCAAGGTAGATTGTTGTCACGGATTATCTAAAAGAAAAATGTTATGATAGTGAAAGGGTTTATGTATGGTTACAGGTTGTTGACAGGGTCGATCTTGGCTCATGAGATGATGCACGCCTGGCTACGACTTAACGGTGCTGCTTCCTTTCACCTTAGAAATCAGTTTATATACAGATGAATAACTGTTTATTTGGTTGCATAATAGGTTATCCGAATATGAGCCCCGAGGTAGAGGAAGGGATTTGCCAAGTACTAGCATTTATGTGGTTAGATTCGGAAATCATATCTACCGAAGGCAGCAGCTCTTCGTCATCGTCCGAGTCTGCACCCACATCCTCCAAGAAAGGCAAAAGATCAGAGTTTGAGAAGAAATTAGGTGAGTATTTCAAGCATCAGATCAAAACGGACAGCTCGGCCGCTTACGGGGACGGTTTCAGAAGAGGTAATGAGGCTGTCAACAAGTATGGACTCAGGAGAACCCTTGATCATATTCAATACACAGGAAGCTTTCCTATATAATATAAGGATTTGGAGAGTAATAAGCAAGCATCTCTCTCTAAGTACATAACACAGCCATACCTTTACAATGTGATGTTTCTAAATAAATCAAATGTAATTTGTCTTACAAATTTGATCCAACCGTTGGAAGTTCCTAATTATTGCAATTCCTCTGCTTTATAATTTGATCCTCTGTTTTGCGAGTCTCTGTTTGTGGCCTCCAAATTCGGCCAATTCCCCCTCCCCGGAAATTACAAATTGGGATGCCACCTCTCCGGAGAACAGTGACGTATTATCTGGCGGAGCAGCCCGACGTTGTAAATTTCCGGTGGAGCAATGCCCAATCATGGGGCTCCACGTGGTCATTCCTCTTCATCTCCATCTCTCTCTACGTATCCTCTTCTCTCATCCTCCACAAATGTCTCCCCAAACGCCGTTCCATCCCATTAGGCCCTCTCCCCGCCCTCCATTCCCTTTTCATGGCGCTCTTCTCCGCCACCATCTTCGCCGGGATCATGATCTCCTCCGCCTCCGAGATCCACGAGACGAGGTGGTTCTGGCGCAGATCTAAAACCCCTCTCCAATGGCTTCTCTGCCTCCCTCTCGGAACCCGCCCCTCCGGACGCGTCTTCTTCTGGTCATACGCCTTCTACCTCTCCCGATATCTCCGGCTACTAGAAACGTACATCACAATCCTTAAACGGCGTCGTATCCCTTCGCTGAGCATCTTCACCCACTCCATCCTCGTCTTAATGTCCTTCCTCTGGCTCGAATTCTCCCAATCCTTTCAAGTCCTCGGGATCGTATTCACAACCCTAATTTCCTCTGTCGTTTACGGATACCGTTTCTGGAAAGCCATCGGCCTTCCAGATAACTCTTCTTTCCCCTTTGTCGTCAGCTGTCACTTTCTTCTGCTGCTTTGCAATTTGGTTTGCCATGTCGCCGTTTTGGTCATGCATTTCCTCAAGGTCGGCGGTGGTTGTAATGGCATTGGTGCTTGGGGACTCAATTCCGTTCTCAATGCTGCCATTTTGATGCTCTTCTTGAATTCCTACCTTAAGAGGAAAAGGGAGAATAAGAGCGTTGATTGCGTTAGCGCCACGGCCTCTGTTGCTGCGGTAGTCGCTGCGGCTGCTAGTGGGGACGCCGGGGCAACCTCTGCCGCTGCGGTCGTCGCCTTGGAGGGGGACACCATGTTTCACCCTAAACAACACAAACATCTTTCGTAAATCTAATCCGCCATGCCCAGAGCTTTGAATTGCTTCGTATCTCGGCCGTTTGATCGACTTTTCAGGTAAAAATCCTTCAATTTTATGCCTTACATGACTAGAAAATTTATACAAAATATAATGATTAAAATTCGTCAAATTTATAAATTTTCATAAATTGAACTCAAAATTAGATGTTATATGAATCTACAATTTATAAAAATATTTATCTAAAAATATATACAACAGAATAATAATAAGAGAACTCGAATAAAATAATGAATACAAAATTATAATTTTTAAAGTATGATCAATATACTATTTGTCATTTAAAACAGCATATTATTGCATTATTTGTGATGTCTAACAATAAATTTCTTATGAATTTTAATATAATGTCTAACAATAAATTTACATACTTACAAAATATTTCTACTTTCATCATGAATAGTTTCTTATGAATTTTTATTAATTTATTTATCAGGTTATTTATATATGGTGAGTATAGGTGGGGTGGCCGAATGGACACATCGTCTACTGAATATTCCTATTTGATGATTCAGTCAGCAAGTTTTGGTTGTATAAATTTAGCATATACATAGCCTACCCAGATTGAGGAATGAATCAGAATGGGTCATCTTATTTGTGTATCATTACGGTAGCAGAAAGAAATCCTCAGAGGCTCCGCTTATGTACCATAAGTATTCTTAGTCCAATAAATTACAGATTGAGGTCAACTGCTTTCTCGATTTGTATAGGTCGGGTAGGATGAATCGAGTTCATGGTTGTTTCGATTATGGATCAAAAGGGCCCATCAATCAGGCTCATTCCAATTTATACCAACTCCCCTTTTCGTATCCAAATGTGCCCCCAATAAGGCACATACAACTTGTGATATTTAGTTGGTCTAATCTATGTTGAAACTTGATACGAGGCACAATTTGGTGATTATATCAATACGATTATCAATAATGTGTACTTTCTTCCTCTTCTTCTCATTTTCAAGAAATAATATCTCACATTAATATGCTTAGTTCAATCATGATACAACATTGACCAAACAAATTGCACTCAAGTTTTCATAGTGTCACGAGTTAGCATAATTTGGGCATGTGCGGTGCTTCTTCACCACGAGAGGCCCGCCATAATACAAATGACATCACCGATTGCGCATTGCTTTAGATTGATTAGAAGTGTAGACCTAAACCTATATGGGTCATGATGACCCAATCCTTCATCATCACTGCCAAATTCTTGACTAGTGACAAGCTACCTAAACTTAACTAGATGGCACGGCATGCCTACCATCAGAAGTAATGTGCACCAAAGGCATGAATCCTAGACTTTGTTTGTGTTGGCCCGATCTTTCGAATGAGCTTCGATGTCACCTGCAAAGGAGAAACTAAGCATCATTAATACTCTCTCATCTAAGATTGGCATATCATAAACCTGACATCAAATAAGGATATGAATCTACTTTCCTCTTAAGTAACCACATAATCCACATCAATACTCGAGAGTTAAGAGCTAGAACCAGAAAAAGATTAGGAAACAATATCATATTCAATTTAGATTGATTGAATCAAGTATCAAACTCGATCAAGAAAGTAAAAGAATAGGATGTTGGCGGCTTCAGGTTGGACAAACTCAAATGAAAACATAAACCCGGAATAATATTGGTATAGCTTTGGATAATTGATCAATATTGACAATAATGATCAATATCTATAAATTGCACAATGAAATTATAACGTGTGGAAATCCCTACTTTTTTTTTGTTGATGACAGGAAAAGAGATTTGACTATGCTAGATACACCTGACGTATTGAAAGGCAAAAAATTAAAAAACGTGCAAGCCTTCAAGGAGAGTACCAATAATGGGACATCGAAACAACATCAAAAAAGGTTAAAAAAAAAAAAAGGCCAAAACACCCTAAAAGAAGGAATTAGCAAACAAAAGAAGAGGGTGATAAGTTCAAAGATTGTTTAGGTAACATATACTGACTTCAAGAAAAACCAAGACTTTTCGCCTTTATTCGTATTGTTCTTATGCTCGATTTAAAAGTTCGAGTGATAATAGACATTTTTTGTTCTAAAATGATATGATAGATTTTGTCAAAATAAAGATTCTACCTTTCATTTGTGCATATAAGTCGATTTTGAGGAAAGTTTTAGACAATGCCGAAGATTACATGTACAAGAATGGGGGTAGAAGATGAGACGACTATAAGTAAATAATAAAAACTAAAATATGAGATTGAGTTTATAAACGAGTTGTAATAGAAACATAAGAAAAAGATAAAGCGGGACATTTGATCTAAGAAGTTAACATGACAACAAAGTAGTATAAAATCAATAATCAATTAATGATCTAAAACCACTTATAAATAAATAAAAAGCATAAAAACAAATCTAAAACATTTCAAAAACCTCAGATATTTAGATTTATAAAGTTCACCTTCTCAAAAATTACTACAACTACTTCTAAATTTGCTCAAAATTTGTTACAATAGTCCACTAGTCAACCTATTATGTCGTGCAAACTTCGTGACATATAATTTTACAGATATTCAATTTACAATACTATCACCCCTCATCCCATGATTTTCTAGTGCTCAAAATCAATATATTGGTTTGGTCTGCACTTTAGATTTGTCCAATAAACAATTTTGTTTGATTGTCTAGTGATTAAAACATTGATTGACATACTTATACCATATCCCATGCGGAAGCCAACTTCGTTTGATTGTCAAATGGTGAAAATGTTGATTGATATATATCGACGGTTGTCACCTCAATTGAGTGACAATTAACGTCTTAACAACTTCAGCTTCAGGTCCAAGAATTGTTTTATCGATTGATCTTATTCTTATCATCCTATCTTTCAATTATGTGACTATGGTTTCTAAAAATACTATATTTTCCCTTTTCTCTTATTGTTACTAATTTATATGAGTTTTCTCTAGAGGCGGATCAACAGATGGCATGTCGATCGATCGGCAAAATTATTGCTCTTTCACTTTTGTTTTCAAAATTAATTAGTTTGTTGAATATTTACATTTTGGCCGATTGACCAATCTTTGGAGTTGTCTTCCTTTACTTATATTTTATATTTAATTGAGTCTTGTGTTTGAGATTGATCAATAGTGACATGATCGATCGACTAACATTCCATTTCATCTTTCGTTATTCCTAGATCAATTTTTGTAAATACTTTTGTTTATTGTTTCATAATTAATTTGTTAAATCAATACATTATTTTTCTTTTGTTCGGTCTATATTCCCTACATTACAATGAGTCTTGTAAATTATTTGCGAGATATGATACTCCTATTTCAACCTCATCATCCGACGCACATCGTGTTTGTGCCACTAGCGCGCATTGCATCTACGCGTCAACATTTTATATTTTCTTGGCAAATCCAACAAAAAAATACAAAACAAAAAATCTTACATGTTGACGCGCGTCTCATTTAACCTGATACATAGTCTCATTGCACGTCAAATAGGTAGCGAGTTAATTCATCGTCGTGTAATCACCATGCCTCATGATAAATGATTAAAATATTTGATTGAATCATTTAGATTATATACATTATTAGAAATGATTTATTTTTAAATGCTTAGTTTATAACACTTTCCCTCACGATATCTCTCCCAACATATGGAGGTTTGAATCAAAATAAATAATAACAGTCATACATTAAGGGCCCGTTTGGTTTGAACTCCGGAATCGGAAACGGAATGGAAACGAATCTAGTCCATATGTATACTATTGTTCATGAAAGTTTGTGGAATCATTCCTTATGGTTTGAAGGAGTTGAAGTAGATTTTGATTACTTTTGATACCCTATAGGGTAACAAAATATGAGAAATTAAGTGTACTTTGCACTAAACCACAAGGAATGATTCCATAAAATTTCATGAATAAGGATATGCATATAGACTAAGGGCCCGTTTGGTTTGAACTCCGAAATCGGAAACGGAATGGAAACGAATCTAGTCCATATGTATACCATTGTTCATGAAAGTTTGTGGAATTATTCCTTATGGTTTGAAGGAGTTGAAGTAGATTTTTATTACTTTTGATACCCTATAGGGTAACAAAATATGAGAAATCAAGTGTACTTTGCACTAAACCACAACGAATGATTCCATAAAATTTCATGAATAAGGATATACATATGGACTAAATTCGTTTCCATTCCGTTTCCGTTACCGGAGTTGGAACCAAACGGGCCCTAAATTCGTTTCCATTCCGTTTCCGTTACTGGAGTTGGAACCAAACGGGCCCTAAATGTTAAGTTGAAAATTATAATAATCAAGTTTTGATTTACATTAAACATTAAACTTGAAACATGTGATTACATCAAAAATAAATTTCGTTGCTAAAAGTCAATAGTTCTATACGTGTAAATATAACTAGCAACAGTCACGCATAACACGTGCTCAAACCCTAGTATATGTTTTGTGATAAGCTGATGCAATATGATATTTCTTCACGTTTCCAAGCTTCATCCTCTGGCGCTCTTCCACTTGCTCTTTCCTACACAATCACTTCTTCGACATCAAATACGGGATGAATGGTGTTCGCTCGATCTTCTATTCAACCAAGATCTTCGACCAATTTTGTTTCTTTTTAGTAGAATTTTTTTTATTTTTCATTTTTTTTTTCTAGGAACACCAAACTCTCACACACACACATATATATATATATATATATATATATATATATATATATATATATATATATATATATATATATATATATATAAATGAAAATCAAGCGGAAAGTAGATAGGGTGGTGAAGAACCGATTAGGGGATAAATAAGGATATAAATACTCTTAGGGGTTGAATAGGTTATGATAACTTTTCGCAATATCGTATCTCAAGACTTTGAAATGAATTTCAAGGCATTGAAGTCGATCTCTGCGCTTAGTACAAAACTGTTTTTTAAGGCTTTGAAGTAGATCTCAAGGTCTTGACTTCGAAATCTGCAGAAAGTTGTTAGTCACAATAAAACGCGATAAGAATTGCGGAATGTAAAAGATCAACGCAACGATATGTTGACTAAGTTCGGCCCTAACATCCTACTCTCCGCCTAGGGTTTCCTACCCTAGGATTCTAACTATCTATTATCTATTTGGTGTGAGTCCTAGATACAACCTAGAAGAACTTCCCTTCTTCTCTCAATGTAGCTTCAATTGCTATGATCTAGTCAACTTTATTCTAGCAAAAACAGTCTAGTTACTTCGCAGAGTAACACACTCGAGTATAACACTATAATAATATGTCAATGAGGCTCTTTTGTTTATCACACTCTAATGAATAAACTAATGTAAGCTTAAGAGGAACATAAACTTTTAGGTCGATGTAGATGTTCTTGTATGATCGCTTGAAAGGCTTGGTTACTTTCACTTGTTAGCTCTCTCTTCATCTTCAATTGATGTTCTTCATTTATAGTCTTCTATGGAGATCTTCGTTTAGCCGTTGTACCACAACCGTTGTAACGTCTTCTTTCCTCCATAGAATCCGTTGTTGGGTTGAGCGAGATCTTCTCACGTTGTTTGAGAAGTAGCCGTTGCAAGATCTTCATCAACGTACTTCACTTGAAAGTTGTTGGAGATCTTCAAGCCCGAGATCTTCTCTTCACGGTTCTTCACTTGAAAGCCATTGGATATCTTCGAGAATCTTCACGGTGATCTTCTCAACAAACTTCTTTTGAGTCGTTTGAGATCTTCTCTTAGGATCTTATCTTCAAACGTCTTCAATCGAGATTATCTCTCCTAGATCCTTCCGTTGGTTTAGATCTTATCTTCAAATGCCTTTATCCGAGATCTTCTGATATCTTCTTGGTTGGTTTGTTGGCTTTTGAAGATCTTCTCTTAGATCTTCTCCTTTGATTGTTGTAGGCGTCCGTTGTTGTAGTAAACCTCTTAGCCGAGATCTTTCTTTGTAATGCTATCCAAGACCTACTCACACTTAAACAAACAAACCAAGACAAGCAATCTAGAAATATAATCGATATTTGTTAGTTTATAAAACCGCATTTATATGTTAAGTCTTCCATCATTTAAATAAAACAATTCATATCAATGGTGGAGTTATCAATCTCCCCCTTGATGGAACACAAAACAAATATCGTACCTTCATTTTAAAGTTAGATAATACATGCAAATTATTATTCTGAATTTAAAATGCACAATGTAGAAATGTCAGATCGCATAATTTCTCCCCCTTTGTCTTTCAAAAAGGGAGAAAATAATTAAAGTGCGGGAGTTAAATATTACCGACCCAAGGTTCAGAAGATGAAGTTTTAATAAACCAGCCCACAAACGTGTTTCAAGGCCTTGAAAGTTAAAACAAAGAAAATTTAGTAACACCCCAAATCCTGGAGGACTCGGAATGCCACGAGTTGGGACCTCACAATGGGCTCCGGCCCTTAGCCTGACAACAACTTCATCGGACCTTACAACACAACACAAATAAAAAGGCAAAACAACATAGTTTTATTACATGAGCGAAAGCGAAAGTACAAATCTCAAAACAATCCAGCCGAGTCTCAAATCCAGAAATATAACATAAGTCTCAAAGACATGAAATAAGATAAACAGTCCCGTCCTATAATGCACGGAACCCCGGTGCCCACTACCGCCGGATCACTCAACCGCCTCTCTAACCTGCAAGGAATCTACAAGGCGGTATAATACCGTTAGCTAACATTCTATGCATAAGTATAAAGGTAAAAGCACATACACACACAACATACATAATCAACATGCAACACTCAAGTCCGTTTATTATCTTCAGTTAGGTGATATACCATTACTAATGATACTTATTTTGTGACACGAGGGATTCCCAAACCTCGCCCCTGTCCCCGTTTACCAACGAGGAATGGTACTAATGCATCTGACCGTCTACCTGCCTGGGCTGGTCGCAGGGAACCTCCTAGCTCTCGCAAGAGCTAGGCAGTGATGTCACGACCCGTTATCATACGCTTGGGTCAATTACGTAATATAATAAAGTCGTCCTAATCCGGTTTCGTTGTTATCCTAACTATCAAACACCACTCATACACATTACACTCATACAAGAAGCCAACTAAGTAAGTTCGTGGACTTACAAGTCTCCGAAGCACAAACGATCACCACACTCTCAAGTTCCCTCGGGAAAACACGCAACGCCTATTCAAGACAAGGCACACGAATCAAACCACACTCTAGTCCACTAGAAGTCTTTAGACTTCTAGGCTCAACCTCCTCACCAAAACCTAGTACAAGAAGGCTACACTCTTTCACAACCTTTCCAACTCTCAACATAAAAACTCACACAAGGGTTGCTCCCTTAAGGCTCTAATCGAACACAACCACATGCCACCAGCGAGACGTACATAACTCACACAAGACTTCTAAAGTCCAGCCATTATATGGCATTCTAGTTCAACTACTCTAAGCCAGCCTAGCATACCTCTAAGATATATCAAATCTAAGGAACGGAAGAAGAGAAGAAGGAACAAGATTCGGAACTCACTGGTGCAAAACCGCCCCCGCGCCTGATTGAGCCACCCCCGCGCCTATCTAGGTCCGCCCCTGCGCCTGAATGGGTCCGCCCCTGCACCTGTGTGAATCCGCCCATGTGCCTAACTATGTAGAATGTCCGTCTGTTGAGTTCTTCGATCGTGCAACCGGTCTCATCGAGTCTCCTTTGATGCTATGGACATCTTCCCACCACTCACACTAGGTCTTAGCTTCCCTCCAGGGTCTAGCTTCATCATCATACAATCAAGACAACGGTAGATCGTTGAATATAGATTCTTGAAGATCTTCTATACAAGCCATGGAAGAGGAAGGAAGAAAGAAGAAGGAAAGCTAAAAATGAAGAAGTCTTAACCTTGTCACATCACTGCAGTTCCGGCCTCAAGGAAGGTGGATCGAAGTGTAACATCCCGTAAAATTGCCATCCCGTATTATTTGAATGGGGATTTGTATTTGACTTATAAGGATGGGTTACTACCCATGTGAACAAGAATTCTTCTTTTCTAGTGGTAGAGTGAGGACAAATAACTCTGAGTTAAGTATGCTCATACGGGAGAAATTTCAGGATGGGTGACCTCCTGGAAAGTTTCTACGCGAGCATGGTTGGCATGGGGACAACGTCCCTAAGACCTTGGGTCTTACAGATGATATCATAGCTAACCCTGGGTTACGAGTGTGCTTGCCCTAGTAGGTGGACGGTCCTTGGCCTGACGTGGACGTCAGGAGTTTAAGTGGGGGAGATTGTAACATCCCGTAAAATTGCCATCCCGTATCATTTGAATCAGTATTTGTGATTGACTTATAAGGATGGGTTGCTACCCATGTGAACAAGAATTCTTCTTTTCTAGTGGTAGAGTGAGGACAAATAACTCTGGAGTTAAGCGTGCTCGTGCGGGAGAAATTTCAGGATGAGTGACCTCTTGGGAAGTTTCTGCGCGAGCATGGTTGGCATGAGGACAACGTCCCTAAGACCTTGGGTCTTACACGAAGCTGGAGTAAGCAAAGGAGAAGAATGAAGGAGGAGAATGGAGGAGAAGAATACAAGAGGGTGATGTTTAGAAGAGGAAAACAAAGTAACGTGGATGAAATGAGAGAGAGAGAGAGAGAGAGAGAGGAGAAGTGGTTGCATAAAGGAGAAGAATATCAAAGGACCCTCAGCCACAAACTCCCCAAGCATTTATAAAATGGGTTATAAAGATAGAAAGGCGAAAGGTTGATCGAAATGCTAACATCCCGCCCTCGCATGTCACCGCCCCTGCGGGAATCCTAGCCGCACCTGCGGCCTGCTCGACTGCGCAACCTAAGCCGCAAGGGCGTGCCCTTGTGCACGGATTCCAATACTCCTCTAACACTATCAAAGCGTAACAAAAAATCCGGTCGTTGCATCAGATCCCCCTCAAAATAAGTTTCATCCCGAAACTTAGGGAGTACTAACCGAGATCATAAGACGTAGGCAAGCCCTATGACTAAACAAGTTACCACATCAAAACCACCTAAGGCTCACACACAAGCACATCAGACATCTCACACATCAATCACTGAAAGCAACCAATACATGATGTAGAACTAACCTGAAAATCCTATAGACGTCTCTAGACCTGCATAAAACTCAGGATAGTTCCGCCGGATACTATCCTCCGTCTCCCAAGTGGCCTCGTCAATCCCTCGTCTCGACCACTACACTCTCATTATGGGTATTACCTTCGATCGAAGGCATCTCGTACCTCTCTCCAAAACTGCTATAGGGTGCTCTGCAAATGTATGGTGCGGCTCAACCACTAGGTCGTCGTGGCTTACTATGTGTCTTGGGCCATGTACGTACTCTCTTAGTTGAGACACATAAAAAACTGGATGGACTCCCTCCAGTCGGGGTGGTAATGCCAATCTATACGCTACCTCTCCTATCCGCTCAAGGATCTCAAAAGGTCCGACATATCGGGGACTCAACTTCCCCTTAATGCCAAAGTTCGGACGCCCCTCGTAGGTGACACCCTCAACCATACTTGGGATCCAACCCTGAACTCCAGAGGTTTGCGCCTCTTATCAGCATAAGACCTCTGACGACTCTGCTGAGCCAGCATCCGCTCTCGGATCAATGCTACCCGAGTCATATCATCCTGCACCTGCTCGGGTGCCACACCACTCATCCTCCCAGGCTCATCCCAACACAAGGGTGTACGGCACCTCCGTCGATATAGTGCCTCATATGGAGCCATCCCAATAGTCGCATGCCAACTATTGTTATAAGAGAACTCCACCAAGGGGAGGTGGTCGGGCCATATCTGCCCCCAATCAAGCACACATGCCCTCAACATGTCCTCAAGGGTCTGAATAGTCCTCTCCGACTACCCGTCCGTTTGAGGATGATACGCCATGGTGAACTGTAAGCTCGTGCCTAGGGCAGCGTGTACCTGCTGCCAGAACCTCGAGGTAAAATTCCCATCCCTATCGGAAATGATCGTCCTCGGCACCCCATGGAACCTCACTACCTGACGGGTAAACTCCTCGGCTAAGCGAGACACCGACCACGTTTCCTTAATAGGAATAAATCGTGCCGTCTTCGTCAGCCGATCCACCACCATCCATATCACATCAAAGCCTCTACTCAACCTCAAACCAGTAACAAAATCCATAGAAATTTCCTCCCACTTCCACTATGGAATCGGAAGTGGTTGGAGCTTTCCTCCGGGCCTGTCGTGCTTGATCTTGACCTACTAACAGGTCGCACACTGGGCTACATATCTAGTCACGTCGGGGTTAAGCCCGTCCCACCAATAAGATCACCGTATATCTTGATACATCTTACTCGCACCCGGGTGGACGGAGTAAGGTGTAGAATGGGCCTCCTATAGTATAAGTTGCCTCAACTCTTTGCCAGATGGTACACATATGCGCTCTTGGTGCCTCAAAATCCCATCTGCACCCACCATAAACTGTGGTGTCTCACCTTGGGACATCCTATCCCTGATCCTCGCCAGTGTGGGACAACCCTCCTGTTTCCGTCGGATCTCCTCCGACAGATCCGGTGAAACCTCTAACGTTGACAAATGTCCGTCAGTATCCGGGAACCGGATGTCTACCTCCAACCAGATCAAATCTCTCTACAACTGTGTCTGTATGGTCAATCTAGCTATCGCCACCTCGCGAGGTGTCCTCCTACTAAGGGCATTGGCGACCACATTTGCCTTTCCCAGGTGATAAAGGATCTCTAAGTCAAAATACTTAATTAGCTCTAACCATATCCTTTGGCAGTTATTCAACTCCCGCTGAGTGAACATGTACCTCAAACTCTTGTGGTCTGTGAAGATCTGACAAGTGGCCCCATAGAGGTAATGACGCCAGATCTTCAATGCATGAATGACTGCGGCTAGCTCGAGGTCGTGAGTAGGATAATTCTCCTCATATGTCTTTAGTTGTCGAGACGCGTAAGCAATGACCCTACCCCTCTGCATCAGAACGCATCCCAAGCCTAGCTTGGATGCATCACTGTAAACAACGAAATCCTTAACGCCCTCTGGCTGTGCTAAACGGGAGTGGAAGTTAATCTCTCCTTCAGCTCCTCACAACTCCGGTGACAGGACTCGGACCATGTAAATCTGATGGACTTCCTCAGCAAGGAAGTGAGTGGCCTGGCAATCACAGAAAAACCCTTCACAAACCTGCGGTAGTACCCTGCCAGACCTAGAAAACTACGCACCTCCTTGACCGTTGTTAACATGAAATATTGCAATATTCTAGGCACTTATTCTAGTTGTTTTTCATTCATTATAGTGTTCATGGATAAGGTATTGAAGCATTTGTTAGCTTGTTCATCTATATTTTCGATATGGAGGTCTACATTAGCTTTGTCTTGATTATAGGTGAATAAGAGCTGAAACCGGACCATTTGAGAGAGATGAAAGAGGATTCAATCATATCCAAGGATTAGGAACACATCAAGGAAGCTAAAGAAGGAGCTAGGATGAAGAATGTCACGACACAAAGGAAACCACAAGTAATCTAGAATTCCACGCCCTAAATTACGGCCGTAGAAGAGTCCACGCTCTAAACCACGGCCGTGGATCTTGGCATCATGAGCGTGGAGCATTCCAGTAAGTTACACGGCCTAAGGTACGGTCGTGAAAGTCATAAGAGACCGTAATCCAATTCCACGCCCTAAACCACGGTCGTGGAATCCCTTAAGACCGTGATTTAGGCAATCTTTTGACGAGTCTTCATTTACCACGTTATTTACGTGATGGGCCGGGACGGTTACTTTGGCCATGTCTTATAAAAAGGTCAGAGAAGAGAGTTTTGGACATCGACGCTGACGGCTTATTCCCTTAACATTGGCGTTGGATCTCGAGGAGACGTGACGGCCGCTTACCTTGCTTGGAGCATTCTCGCCTAAGGTGGATTGAAGATTGCCGAAGGTTTTTTTACCTCTTTCTTAGGGTTAGTTATTAAAGACGGATTGACAACCTGTTCTTCATATTTACCCTAGATCATTGTGAGTTTTTGTGCTATATTCTGAATCCATTGAGTATTCCATTTAGTGTTTGGATTTGAGAATTGACTTTGAGTTATATTTGAGTTTCGAGGGTTTTCATCTTTCATTCTTCTTAAATTGATTTTGATATCATGACAATGGTTATTGGCTAAAACCCTTTAGCAATTCTAAGGTGAAGGGTTGATAGTTGTGGCTTAGATGATGATAGATCGACCGTAAATTGATTGGACCCTGAGAGTTAGAGAGATCTCGTCGACGAACCTAAATCACGGCTTGTTCTTAGGTTTCCACGGCTGTGGTTCCTAAGATCTGACCGTGATTTACCCTATTTTACGAACTTTGCTTTTACTTTAATTCAAGGTTAAGGATTAGCTTTAATCTAGTCTTGGTTTACCCTTTTCTAGGTAGTAGTGAGACTCATCATCCTCTATTTCGATTTCGAGTGTCACAACCTTAATCATTTTAGTTTGTCTTGATCCTTGGGTTACAAGTTTGGGTATTTGAGATTAATTCTTGTCCATAGATCCTTTCTATACTGAAGCCTCAACAACCTTTATAGAGAGTGTCTTTAGATAAATCATATAAAGTCTTGGAACTTAACTGTACATTGCTTTACTTTAGCATACCTTTGCAACTCTTAATTCTGTCCTTAGTTCTTTAGTATATCTTGAATCGATTTTCACAATTAGATACCTGAATCTTTAGGGTTGTTGTTTTCCCAATATTTGCAAAGCTTATTATATTTACTTGCTTGACGATTTGCGAACTGAATTTGTTCCCCCCAAATACCTGAGTTCGACACTCGGGAATTCTTGCTTTACTACGCCGATCCGTACACTACGGGTTCGCTTGCTTTGATTCTAGTTTTATAAATTTAAAGCTTATTTGTACGCACGTTTTAGGGCAAACAAGTTTTTGGCGCTGTTGCCGGGGATTTGATTTAGGCCGAATTCGGTTATCGGTTGTCAAGCTTGGGAGCTTTGCTCTTTTCATTTGATATCTCTTTTTAGTGATATTTGCAGGTTATCTTAGGGTATATACTCAGGTCTAGCACGAACAAAGACCTCTTACCTCTTGATCAAGAACTTGAGAAGACTTTGAGAAAGAAGCTTAAGGAAAGAAAGATGGCTGAAAGTAAAGAGAGGGATATCCAAGCAGAGTTAGATGATTCCGAAGCTCGACTTAGATGGAGTGAGAAGACTCGCAAGGAAGAATCGGACCGTCATCAATTGCAAATTGATGAGCTCAAGGACATGATGCTGCAAATGAGGTTGGAGATGAGTGGTTCCAAGAAGAAGAAGAGAAGCAAACCGACAAGATCGGTTAGAACCGACTCATCCGATGAAGAGAGCGACTCCTCCATGCCGTCGCTAGAGGACATTGATCCAACGATCAATGCGAACCAGAATAGTCCAAGACCAGCCACCAATCATTGTATCCCGGATGGGGGTGCGAGAGCCGCTTGTGTAGATGAAGAGCCAAGAACTCTTGGCCAAAGAATGGATCCAATTCAACAACCACGCCGTGTAGGTGTGAACTTTGATGTTGACGATATTCAGGGGTTTAACTTCAACCCACAAGTTATTACCATCGTTCACCAAAGCCAGTTTGGAGAAACGAGTGTCGAATCTCCACATCAACATTTACAGAATTTTGAGATCTTGATGGAGACAATGAAGCCAAAGAATGCAACTACCAACAATTACAAGATCAAGCCATTCTTTTTCTCTTTGAAAGGGAAAGCTTTATCTTGGTATCAAGCTCTTCCAAATGGAAGACTCAACACAAGGGAGGATCTATCTTCGGAGTTCCTAACCAAGTTCTTTCCGCCATCCAAGACGGCGGAGTTGAGAGGTAAAATTAATGCATTTTCTATGAGATCTAATGAAAGTTTGTTTCAGTCTTGGGAAAGATTTCAGGATTTATTATTGGATTGCCCACACCATGGCATTTCCAAATTGGAATTATTGGAGATATACTATAAGGGGCTGGATGTGGAAACACAATTCAAGCTCCAATCCCTTTCATGTGGCACATTCATGGACATGAGGGAAGATGACGCTTGGGACTTCATTGTGAAGCAAGCCCGAGTCATTGAGAAGTACTCTCACCGGAAAGTGGAAGCTGATCGAGTGGAGCAAGGAGCAAAGCTAACACAAGCTGCTCAAACTCAAATCTTTTCTCTCAACACCGAGATTAAAGAATTGAAGGAAGTCATCAAGGCTAGCTTTCCAAAGCCTAAGGAACAAGATGTTGGTTATTTAGGAAACAACAATAACCACAATGGGAATGAGAACACCAATCGCAACATCCGGAACAACAACCGGAATAATTGGAACAACAACAACCGGAATAACAATTGGAACAACAATAGGGGTTCAAACAACAACAATTGGTGTTCTAACCAACAACAAAACTCCGGTAATTCTTATCCCAATTCAGGAAATTCACTAACTCCACCATCTTCTTCTTCCATTCCTTTGAAAATCCAGGGGAAAACATCTAATACTGGAAGCACTTCGGGGAAAGAGAAGCCTGATCCCATGTTGGAAACGATCTTGGGAAAGCTTCAAGGATTGGAGAGTCACATCACTAAGGTTGATAAAGCCCAAAAGTTTTTAGAAAACCAAATGTTCAACAATGCTGAGGAAGTTCCTAGGAATCAAGGAAAACTTCCAGGAAAGACGGAGGATAACCCGAAAGGAAGGGTGATGGCTATCATAACTAGGAGCGGAGCAACAACCACCGACCCACAGCCTAAGTTTGTGGAAGTTCCCGTCAAAAAGGAGAAGGAAAAGGGTAAGGAGAAGGAAGACATCTACATTCCTCCTCCAGCTTACAAACCTCCCCTACCATTTCCACAATCTAGAGCAAGAGCGCGTCTAGACAAGCAATTCGGTAAGTTCATTGAACTCATGAGCAAACTGCATATTAATATACCTTTCATTAATGCAATTGTAGGTATGCCAGCATATGGAAAGTTCTTAAAGGAGATCCTCTCTAACAAGAGGAAATTAGAAGACTTTGGAGAAGTCAAGATGAGTTCGGAATCGTCGGATCTCATCAAAACGATGAAGGAAAAGATGCCCCCAAAGCTGAAAGATCCGGGGTCATTTTGTGTTCCAATCGGAGTAGGAGATGTCACATATGATGCATTATGTGATTTAGGAGCAAGCGTTAGCATCATTCCGCTTGCATTATGCAGGAAGATCGGTCTAGGCGAGCCTAAACCGGTGAAGATGACGTTATATATGGCGGATCGATCCATAACTCGTCCCGTCGGTATCATTGAAGACGTCCCGGTCAAGCTTGGTAAGTTCTATGTTCCAATAGATTTTGTTGTGCTTGACATTCCTGCTGATAGTCCGGTCCCGATCATACTCGAAAGGCCGTTTCTTGCAACATCCGGTTGTATGGTAGATTGCAAGAATGCTAGACTCGCCTTTGACATAGGAAAGGAAAAGGTAGAGTTCGTTCTTTCCACTTTGATGAAAGAACCAACTCTTGAAGAGGATATGTTTAACATCCATGACGAAGAGGCATCTAGAGAGGAAGTAAGCATCAATTCTATTCAAAGATCCTTTGCAAAAGGTGATCGCTATGAGCATTATGGACATAGGAGAGGAAGAGGAATGCAATGAGGAAATTGAAGCTTTAGAGGAGCAAAAGGAAGTGCATGAAGAAGAGTTTCAAAAACTCTACGATGGGTCGGAAAACGTGAGGAATCACGGCCAGTCGTGCTATTCCACGGCCGTGGTTCCCACCAACATGACCGTAATTAGTTATTCAGAGGACTAGTAAGTTACACGGCCAAAACCACGTCCGTGGAACTATCAGAGGTGTCGTAATTGACTTTCACGTCCTAAACCACGGCCGTGGAGGAAACAGTGGTGCCGTGATTTTGGGAAAATCTGAGGACAATTACGTTCTTTCTACCACTTCTCTTGATTCTTCTCCAACAACTTCTATACCCTTAGAGACTTCTAAGGAAGCATTGGACACTCCTCAAGAGCCACTAGAGACTCCAATGGTGATGGAATTAAAGCCACTTCCCACACATCTAAGGTACGCATTTCTAGGATCTAATTCTACCTTTTCGGTAATTGTTAGTTCCGATCTAAGTGAAGATGAACATAGTAAGCTTATGTTTGTTCTAAGGAAACACAGGAAAGCCTTAGGTTACACTATAGAGGATCTAGTAGGAATTAAGCCTTCATTATGCATGCATAAGATCCTAATGGAAGAAGACTTTAGGACTTCGCGACAACCTCAAAGGCGGTTAAATCCGACCATGAAGGAGGTTGTCAAGAAGGAGATTCTTAAACTACTCGATGCAGATATCATCTACCCTATCTTTGATAGCAAGTGGGTAAGTCCCGTACAGGTAGTTCCGAAGAAGGGAGGAATGACAGTCATCACCAACAAAAACAATGAACTCATTCCTACACGAACCGTAACAGGATGGCAGATGTGTATAGACTACCGCAAGCTAAACAACGCAACAAGGAAGGACCACTTCCCATTACCATTCATCGATCAAATTCTTGAGAGGTTAGCACAACACTCACATTTTTGTTATCTTGACGGTTATAGTGGTTTCTTTCAGATTCCGATACATCCGGACGATCAAGAGAAGACCACATTCACATGCCCGTGGGGTACGTTTGCTTATAGGAGAATGCCGTTCGGGCTTTGCAACGCCCCAACCACCTTCCAAAGGTGCATGATGGCTATCTTCTCGGAGTACATAGAGGAGATCATGGAGGTTTTCATGGATGATTTTTCTGTATATGGTTCCTCTTTTGATAATTGTCTTTCTAACCTTTCTCTTGTGCTACAAAGGTGTGAAGACACTAACCTAGTTCTTAATTGGGAAAAATGTCAATTTATGGTGAAGGAAGGCATTGTACTCGGACACTTGATCTCTAGTAGAGGGATTGAAGTAGATAAGGCTAAGATAGAAACTATAGAAAAGCTCCCTCCTTCATCTTTGGCGAAGGGGATAAGAAGCTTTCTAGGACATGCTGGATTTTATAAACGTTTTATAAAGGATTTCTCTAAGATATCAAAACCGCTTACTAATCTATTGATGAAGGATGCAGTTTTTGTTTTCTCGCAAGAGTGCTTAGATGTGTTTCATAAGATTCGGGAAGCTCTAATCTCAACCCCGATCATTCAACCTCTGGATTGGAATCTTCCATTCGAGGTCATGTGTGATGCAAGTGACGTAGCTATAGGAGCTGTGCTTGGGCAAAAGAAGGAAGGATGAACCCATGTTATCTACTATGCTAGCAAGACGCTAGACAAACCGCAGCTTAACTACGCCACTACTGAAAAGGAATTTCTAGCTATTGTTTATGCATTTGAAAAGTTTCGTTCTTATCTTGTAGGTGCAAAGGTGATAGTATACACGGATCATGCTGCGATCCGGTATCTATTTGCAAAGAAGGATGCGAAACCAAGGCTGATTAGATGGATTCTTCTCCTACAAGAATTCGATCTAGAGATCCGTGATAAGAAGGGTTCGGAAAATTCTACTGCGGATCATTTGAGTCGTCTACCACATCTAGAGGACGACAATCTACCTATAGATGAATCCTTTCCGGACGAGCATTTACACATCATAGAGGAGTGCATCGACAAGATTACTAAAGGTAACAAACCATGGTTTGCTAATTTTGTTAACTATTTGGTTTGCCAGGAAATACCACCCGGATTATCCTATGCACAAAGGAAGAAGTTCTTTAAGGATGTCCGGGAATACTTTTGGACAAATCTCTCCTCTTTAAGAGAGGTCCTGACGACATCATTCAACGATGTGTGCCGGAAGACGAGATACAAAGTGTCATCCGTCATTGTCATTGACTACCTTGTGGAGGACACGCTAGCTCGAACAGACTAGCGCTAAGGTATTGCAATCTGGATTCTTTTGGCCTACTTTATTTAAAGATGTGCAAACCTTTGTTTCCTACTGCGATGCTTGTCAAAGAACAGGGAACATGTCTAGGAGAAACGAAATGCCTCTTAACAACATTCAGGAGGTAGAGATCTTTGACGTTTTGGGAGTAGACTTCATGGGACCTTTCCCATCATCTTGTGGAAACCAATACATACTTCTAGCTGTAGATTATGTTTCGAGATGGGTTGAAACAATAGCCTCTCCCACTAATGATGCCAGGTTTCTTTGATGTTTTGACGATTTGCGAACTGAATTTGTTCCCCCAAAATCCCTGAGTTCGACACTTTCAAATTCTTGCTTTACTACACCGATCCGTACACTGCGGGTTCGCTTGCTTTGATTCTAGTTTTATAAATTTAAAGCTTATTTGCACACACATTTTAGGGCGAACAACCGTCTTAGGGAGCGGCCATGGTGCAACTGACTCTATCTTCGCCGGGTCCACCTTGACACCCTCATCGGAGACAGTGTGGCCAATGAAGGCAACCTCTGGCATCCAAAACTCACACTTAGAAAGCTTAACGTAAAACTCTCTGTCATGTAAGACCCGCAACACCGTCCTCAAGTGTCCGGCGTGCTCCTCCCTACTCCGGGAGTATACTAAGATGTCGTCGATCAAAACTACCACAAACTGGTCTAAGAAGTCAATGAAGATGCCATTCATCAACTTATAATGACCGTATTTGGTCCGAAATGCCACAAACTTATAATGACCGTATTTGGTCCGAAATGCCGTCTTCGGTACGTCCTCCTCTCTCACTCTCAGCTGATGGTACCCTGACCTCAAGTCAATACGCGAAAGCACGGTAGCGCCCTGCAACTTATCCAACAAATCATCAATACGCAGCAACGGGTACTTGTTCTTGACTGTGACTTTGTTCAACTCTCGATAGTCGATACAAAGCCTCATAGATCCGTCCTTCTTTCTGACGAAGAGGACTGGCGCACCCCAGAGAGACACACTAGGTCGGATGAATCCCCTCTCTACTAAATTCTCGAGTTGCTTCTTGAGCTCAATCATCTCGACCGGTGCCATGCGGTATGGAGCCTTGGAGATCGGCCTCGTGCCAGGCTCCAACTCAATCCCAAAGTCTACACTCCTTTGCAGAGGTAGGCCAGGTGGCTCACCAAAGACATCCTCAAACTCACAAGCTACAGGGGTCTGTGATAAAGATGGCCTCGTCTCCTCCTTCTTGGCTTAACACCAGAAGGCCTCACACCCATTCCCTATGCGTTTTGCGGCTTGGACCGCACTGATGACCTTCCCGATCTTTCCGAGGTCTCACCCTCGAAAGACCTCCTCCTGCCCAGACTCTGTAGTGACCGTCATTATCCTCTTACTGACTTCCAGAATAGCTCTACGGCGGTCCATCCAATCCATCCCTAATATGACCTCTTCATGCACTAAGCGCATGACGTGGAAGTCAACTAGCCAGTCACGGTCTCCCAAGCGGATGAGACAACCGTGAATCTCTCGAGTACCACGAGCCTTACTCCCAATGGGTAACCTTATAAGGAAAGGTTCCCCCTCTACTGTGTTTAAGGTCAACCTATCTATGCAATCATCATATATGAAAAAGTGCGTTGCACCCGTATCAAAAAGTACTCTGACTAGAAATCCATGAATCGTAATAGTATATGTGGTTGCGGGCGCTGCTGGCTCTACGGCGCTTATCAACTCGAAGACCCGAGCCTGAGTACCCCTAGTCTCTGAGGTTCCACCACCATGCCCTCTACCTCTACCTGGAATTTGAGCATAACCTTGAGAATATGCTTGACCAAGGGCTCGTTGCTGCTGACCCCGACCCTGATACTGCCTCTGTCCACCCTCTGAGGTGCCAGCAAGCGAGGACCCCTGCTCTGATGCTACCTTGCCCTGTCGGCAGAAGGTAGCTCTATGGCCCAGCTGGCCGCAAGAAAAACTTTTTATTGGCGGCTTCCTACATTCAGGCTTAATGTGTCCATACTCCACACAGTTGTAGCACTGACGTCCCCTTGAAATAGTCAATGGTATGGCCTGATAACTAAAACGTACTTGAGACTGACCATGTCCATGACCTGAGCCTCCTACTCTTGTGCTGGCTGGCCCGATCCTCTATCTCTTGTCTGAGCCTCCATACGGTGTGTGCAAGCTTAAATTTATAACCCTAGATGTAAGCTTAAAACAAGGATGCGAACCCGCAGTGTACGGGTCAATCGTAGTAAAAAGCAAGAAATTCCAGGGGTCGATCACAGGGACTTAGTGAAACAAAGTAGGTGTAGGTTGTCAATGTAATTACTAACCACAAAAGCGATTAAAGCAATCAAAGATGATAAAAAGTCAATTAAGAAAATATGCAATTCTAGGGATTAAAGCATCTAGTTGTGGTTCAAACTCAAGATCTAAAGATAAGCGGACAAAGCTGAGATTTTGCAAAGGAAAGGTGTTTCTAAAGCGGAATAGATCACCGGGTAAGTCTCACTATTCACAGTCCCAAACCATAACTCCTATTACCGGGTAAGTCTCAAGGAATGAAGGAAAAGAATTATAACCTCAAACTAACACTCCAAGTAAGGGAATAGAATCAACCTTTACCGGGTAAGTCTCAGGCTAACTTACAAAGATGGGATGAAGGCACACTCAAACCCCAATAAAGGATAAACCTTTATTACCTACACTTATGATCTTGGGTAAACAAACAAAGGAATTACCGGGTAAGTCTCATCCTAAGCTTGCATTGAACCAGGAAAGGTGTAATAAGAATAAGATTTGGCAAACTCTAACACTTAACTCTCAGTTTCGGATCAGAAAAGGTCACCTCGGTCAAACAAATTCCACCCCGGCCGAGATGTTCATCGACTGAGCGAGATGTTCTAGGGTTAAGGATAAAGACTCGAACTTTCAGGGTCCTACTGGAATTTAAGATTATTCTATCATTGTTTTTCCCACAACCTTCAACCAATCACCCTAGAATCGGACAAAGAAATTAGCCACTCATCATCATGAAAGCAATAATCAAATATATGGGAAGAAAATGAATATTTGAAGACAAAAACCTTAAGAACAAGGCTTCAATAACTGAATCAATTATCAAACAAATAAGCGTTCCATGGATCACAATCCAATAAGACAATCAACAAGAAGGGAATCTAAGAAAGTCTTACAAAACCCTTCACAAAAGTTATAAAAGCTATCAACTTCCTTCCTTCAATCTTCCTTCAACCTTCAAAAAGGTTCTTCGAATCTCCCAGCTGTAGTGGGTGTTTTCCAGTCGTCAACGAATCAGCGCACGTATGCGGATTCTCAATTTGTGGAAAATCCGACCCTTTTTATAGGAAAATTCCCTCTTAAAGATAAGATATCTTAGAAAGATATTTTCCCATAAAAATAGGTAAAATATATGGGTTGAATTATCTTCTTCCTTCCAGGAATCCAACCTAAAAATATAAGATCCTCTTTCCAAAAATAAAAGATCTCAGCCAAGAATAAAATATCTCTCGCCGCGTCAAAGGTGTTCGCCTCGGTCGAGCAGCTCCTCTGGATCACCTCGGTCGAGATGACACTGTAGCCGACCGAGGTGAATCTCAGCTGAATGTGAAATCTCTCAAATCTAGTCCAAAGTAAATCTTCTTTGTTAATTCCAAGCTTCCTGGATTCTTCCTTAAGCTCCTGAATGTAGCTCCAATGACTCCTTAGCTCCATTTTGATGCAAAACGTGCCATTTTACCTACGATTACAATGAAACTTGGTGTAGACCTCGATTCCCGCAAAGGTAGAAGAAATGGCCATATAATCACATAATATACATCCAAACATGCAGATTATTGAAGATAAAACGTCTAAACAGGTCCCAAAATATAGACAATTCATGCTATCAAAATACCCCATACTTAGCCCTTGCTTGTCCCCAAGCAAGTTCCAAATCTTAGATAGAAGATAGAATGGATTATAGGTCATAAAGATCAATAAAAAAGTCTTTTAAAACATTTTAATGGTGTGCTACAATCATAGATCACTCTAAGAGAATGCTTCATGGAATTTAAAATCAAAACATGCTCAAAACATTTTATAAATATAAGAAAGTCGTTCATCTTTGCATAAAATCATAGAATGCATAATAAATCATAATCATCGAAATTAATCATGTATAATCCAGTTTAAACCACTAAGTCAATCAACAAGCTCGAGGTCTCAAGGGCTTTTCAAGAGAAGGTCAAGAAACGTGTGAGGTGGGATGCATATGGGAAATGTGGTGCTACAATCCGGGAAAATGATCTTCACTTTACTTGCTTTGAACTTCAACATCTTCCACCAATAAGCTTTGCTTATTTTCTTTTTACTTTACTTTTTGGGATGCATGGACAGAGGTGCACAATAACCGAAGCCTAGGAAATCAGCAATCATCAATTTCTCGAGATGCCTCAAACCCTTGATGCACATACCATGACCCGTTAGGAATATCGCTCAATCCGACTTTGGCAAGACACAAACACCCGGCTATGTGAATGGTGCCGAGTTACTCATCATCATGATTGACTTCCCCAAACCTATTTGTTTCTTTCTATCTTTCAGCCAACATCTCAACTTTTCTTTCACTCGCTTTTCATTTGCTTGCTTCAAAATTCCCGGATAGGTAAAGGAAGGCAAATATATATATGAGGGGCTAAAGCATGATGAAGAAGAAGAAGAGAAGAGAATGAATTGCCTTGGTCTTCCCAGGAAGAAAGTGAGAGAACTCATCATGTGGTGTCAACCTTCAAATTCAACATAATTTGGATAAAAACAAAGTATTAAACATGCCAAAATTTCAAACAAAGCATTTAGCAACTTAAACATATTATAAAACCTTTCAAACATATAAAGGTTTTAAAACCAGTCAGCAAACAAAATCATCACTGAGGTCATATCCAGATAAGAAGCACACAAATCGTTTCGAAAAACTGTTCCAGTTAAACCACCTCGGTCGAGATGTTCTAAGTCAACCGAGGTGAATCACCTCGATTGGTCAGAATCACTTCGGTCGAGGTCATAAAATTTTTTTTTTTTCAAATTGGTTTTTGACGTTTTTCTCAATCAAATAACCTGTATGCAAGTAGTCTCATATAAACACATAAAGCCAAGTAAAGCATAATAAGATCCACATACCCCATACTTGGGACACATTGTCCCAATGGGTCAAATAAAAGTCTAAAATCATAAAAAGCACCGAACATAGCTAAGTTGCTGAATAAGAAAATAAGCTCCAGAAATGCATCAATCCTCATCAGATCGGTCGAGGTGTTTCTGGGCGAACCGAGGTGTCAGAGCGGATGTCATACCTAATTGCCTCGGTTGACCAAGAGCATCTCGGTCGAGGTACTGTGATAGCAACCGAGATGTATCTCAGTCAAGCTTCGTCTTCTCAATTTCTCAAACTTCTGTCCTTCCAGTGTTGCTCCTGGGTTGTATTCCTTCCTTAGAAAGTACCTGGTTTCTGTCTAGGACGCCAAAAACAAAGCAAAGCAAAGCAAAAGCAAACTATCTAAAACTCAAACTAGAAAAAGGGAAAAGAAAACAATACCTTGGGTTGCCTCCCAAGAAGCGCTTGGTTTAAGGTCGCTAGCTGGACCATTCTCCATGGAATTACTCAATGTACCTCGAACATCCTGGAGTGCTCATCACATCCATCATAAAACTCTTCAAAAAGGTTCTGGTTCCTAATTTCACCGGAAAATGGTAAGATCTCCCACGTACAAGCTTGTACGGTTTGCTTCTCACCGGAATCCTTCTAGCTTTCCTGAACTTCAATGGGACATAATCTAACCTTGCGTCCCATCCTTTCCTTGATCGAGAAAAAAGCTTCTTGAGAATTATAGTAGCTTCCCCATCTCTAGCTTGGGGATAGTACGAGGTCTTTGTCACGTGAGTGACCCCATACTTGAAAAAATAACACTTTGTTGCCTTAGCATTAAAGCGCTTGCTAGCTCCACTCCTTTTAGTCCAAGGAGCATTTACTTTCAGCAATTTCAAGGGAGGTTTCATCTTAATCTTAGGATGTTCTTTCGGAAGAGACCTCCAACTCTTCGGTGCATCCCTGAAGAAATCTAGAATTTTAGTAGGAATTTCAAAGGGCGTAAGAGAAGGTACCTTATAAAGTTTTCCAAAGCTTGGGACAAGTTTCATGTTAAGTTGATAATCCACACATGAAATCTTTCCCAACTCGGGTGATCTTTCTTCCACCTCGGCCACACTCTCAGTAGTTTGACCAAAGTTCTCTGCATCTTCCACTTCCAGTTCTACAGATTCTTCTTCCATCTCGGCCGATCTCTCTTCCACCTCGGCCGATCTCTCTTTCACCTCGGCCGAAGTCTCAAGAGATGGATCGAGATCTTTCACATCTTCCTCTTCTTCAAAAGCTTCAGAAGAAACTTCTGGTTCGATAGGAGGAATGCTTGAAACTTGCAGCACTACATCATGCTCCTCTTTTGGCTCAACATAGGATAGGGTGCTTTCTTTGAGCTCCTCCAACTTCTTCATTATCTTCTCCAAATTTGATTCAAGTGAATCTTCAAGAGGTTGCTTGTTACGCTAAGATCGGTAGCACAAAAAGCTTTAAATTTATAACTCGAACTAAATCCTAAACTACCTAGCGAAACCCGCAGTGTACGGGACGTTTGTAGTAGGGATAGTATTCCGAGGTCGAACACAAAGACTAAGGTGAAATTGATTCGATTTGTGATTGAGTTTAGTAAAGACCTAGGTTGAAAGAAAAGAAAGAAAGAAAGAAATGAAAATCTCAAATGTTTTTGGTTGGTTTTTGGTTGGTTTTTGGTGATCATTCCAAGATCACAATTCATGCAAAGTAAACAATCAACTAAACTATGAATCAACACAAATAATCAAGCTAAACAAGATATAGATCAAAGAAAGAAAAGACGGATTCTAGGGGTTGGAAGTTCCGGTTATGGCATAGGTCTCAAGCTATCTATTCATTCCTTGGATAAACTATGTTGGGGTTAAGTGTTTCTAGATTGTGATCAATCACCGGGTAGGTCTCATGATCCACTAGTCCATTCCCTAGGTCTCATTACCGGGTAAGTCTCTAAGAACCTAAGGGACGGAATTCTACTCAAACCGGATTGTTATCTAAAGATCCAACCTATCCTCACCGGGTAAGTCTCGGAAGGGTTAGTCTTAAGCTACCATCCAACACACTTAATCCAATGGCGGCTTATTAGGCTCACCACTACCTAAGGTTTGTTATCTTTGGAATCTAAGAGTAAGGATTACCGGGTAAGTCTCTCCTAACACTTAGTTGCTAACACTAGGTCACCCTAGGATAGATTTAACTCAACAAACACTTAGGATTTCAACATTCTATCAGTCCAAGACTAGATCCACCGAACCAGGGAAAATCACGGTTTGTTCTACCCTAACCACGGCCGTGGTTTGCCAAGAACTACCCGTGATTTCTAACAGAGGCTACGTTTATGCACACAAGTCATCCAAAGATAAATCTAAGTCCGTCCTATCATAGCCCTAGCCATAACCATCCTTTCCTTACCCTAGAATCACATCTATTTAGCCTACAACGTTCATAATAGAAATCGAAACAAGCAAACACAAAATCATGACATCCATTTGCAAGATTGTGAAGGAAAAGAGATGAACAAGCGAACTTAAATCAAAACCAAGCTGAAAATAGAATTAGAGCAACTCACAATCCTTCTAAAAGAAGGTTCAAATGGTTCATACAACTCTAAAAATAGAATCCGGAATTCTTCACTACAAAAACTATCAAGGTGTGGCAATGGTGTGTGTTCTTCTTCTCCTCTTCAATGGAGCTCTTCTTCTTCCCTTTTGACACTTTCCTTCCTAGAAAGACTTCTTGTTGAGAGAATATTTTTGTTAGAGGATAATGGATAATGGAGAGCTGCTCCAAGATGCTTCTCACAGCCCATGAAGGACCACTTTTATAACAAACTTGCATGAGCTGGGTATGAGAGTCGTGGCAAAGCTGTCACAAGAATCTGGCAAAATCCACGGGTGATTCCACGGCCGTGGAGTGTCAAAGAACCGTGATTCTGTGCTTCAGCATTGCCTTTGATCATTAAGCCTCGATTTGGTGCATGGCTTGTGTTGGCAAGGTTCCATGAGTCCTTCTTAGCCCATGTTTGCATCCTAATGAGTCCGAGGGTGTGTCATCTTTATGAACGATCCTCAAACGTATCGTTTTAGCTCCTAAACCTCCCAAAATACCTACAAAGCAACGCACAAGCCCGTGTAGACGTCTATCTCGACAAAGTACGTGAATTGAATGCAAACGTCGCGAACTAGTGCTAAACCATGCATGAATGAGTGAGAAATCTACCTAAATGATTGCCTAAAACTAAGTCATAAATCGTGTTATCAAAAGGTCTTGTGACATAAAAGGCCAAGAAACGTTGTGATTAGGTGGGGAATTTTTCTAGGTTATGTGATGCTAATCCGGGAATGGAACTAACTCCACATCCTTGTCCTCGATCAACTTCCCTCAAGTGTATATTTTTCCCTATCTTGCTTCCTTATCTTTTTCTTTGATTTATTTTTGAGACAATGGCATTGGTGTACAATAGCCGAAACCTCGGTGATTAGCCATCCTCGGGCTTTTTCTCTTTTTCGAGGTGCATCCACACCGGGCACACATACCAAAGCTCGTTAGGGCTATTGGTTTATTTGACTTTGGCAAGGTACCAACACCCGATTATGTGAAGTGTACCGAGTTACTTGTCATTTAAACCAACGCCCCCAAACCTATATTTTTGGCTACACTTCCACAATAATTTCAGCATTTCATTCATGACATTCCTTTCATCAACAACTTTGCTCCACACTTGCTTTTCACACACTTCAACACACTAGCATGCTCCTATTCCCGGATGGGTTAAAAGAGGTCAATTTTATATCAATTGAGGTGCTCAAGCAATCATGATCAAGATGAGAAGTAGAGAAAGATGAAACGCCTCATTCATTCCTAGATGGTATGCAAGAACTATCATGTAATTTCGACTTTCAATACTCAATCCATTCTAGGCAAACATCATGATCACAAATCATTCATAGAATTTAAGAGAAGTAGTTCAAGTCCACACATGCATTTATCAATTCAACACATAAGGCCATCCATAGCCAATCCACAAGACAAGATTCATCATTAGGATCATATCCAAGCCTAGCAAGCACAAAAAAATTTTAAATTTTCTAATTTTTATGGTATTTTCGATTTAAGTATGTACAATGCAAGACATGTGAAGATTTTAAACTATCCTAGATGCTCATCATGCAAAGGATCATGCAAACCCCACCCCATACTTAGAAACACATTGTCCCCAATGTGTAAATGAAGTAAAGAGAGTGAAAGAAGGTTCTCACAATGTAAAAGTGGTTTGCTATGGTATTTTGGGATTTCTCAAGTGAATTGATGTTGGATGATCCTATCAACCATGGTAGAGAGCTCTAAGCATCCATCAAAGCTTCGGGACCCACGCTAGGCACCGCTAGCCGTCCAAGTTCCGCGTCCGCTCCACCCATTATTGATGAGGGGTTCATCATCATCATTCACATGCCAAGCAAGGCTTCCAATGCCACTAATGCTCTAGCACACACACGAAGTAGACAAAACACACACAAAGATAGAAAAATCTAAAAACGAAAACAAAACGAAAAAGGAAAAATGTTACCAATGGGTTGCCTCCCACCAAGTGCTTCTTTAAGGTCATTAGCTTGACCAAACTCGGGAGCGTCTATTCAAGGTAAAGTGGGGCAATCATGTCTACCGGAGCTCCCGGAATATACTTCTTCAAACGGTGCCCATTCACTTTGAAATTTCCACAATGCTCCCCTCCTATCTCAATAGCTCCATGGGGAAAGATCTTCTTCACCACATATGGCCCGGTCCATCTTGATTTGAGCTTTCCGGGAAAGAGCCTTAGCCTTGAGTTGAAGAGAAGGACAAGATCTCCTTCACTCAACTCCTTTGGGATGATCCTCTTGTCATGCCATCTTTTGGTTCTCTCCTTGTAGATCCGGGCATTCTCGTAAGCTTCTAACCGGATCTCCTCAAGGGCGTTTATATCAAGCAACCTCTTCTCTCCCGCCTCTTTGAGGTCAAAATTTAGCCACTTAATGGCCCAATAAGCTCTATGCTCCATTTCTACCGGAAGATGGCAAGACTTTCAATAGACCAACTTGTAAGGAGTGGTTCCAATTGGTGTTTTGAAGGCGGTCCTATATGCCCACAAGGCATCATTGAGCTTCATAGCCCAATCCTTTCTAGACCTAGATACCGTCTTCTCAAGGATGGCCTTTATCTCCCGGTTGGAGATCTCTACTTGGCCACTAGTTTGGGGATGGTAAGGTGTTGCCACCTTATGAGTCACCCCATACTTGGCCAAAAGCGCCCCAAATTCCTATTGGTGAAGTGCTTTCCTCCATCACTAATGATCACCCTTGGTGTTCCAAACCTAGGGAAGATCACTCGGTTGAAGAACCGCACCACCACCTTGGCATCATTTGTAGGAGAGGCGATTGCCTCCACCCATCTCGACACATAGTCCACCGCCAATAGGATGTAGAGATTGCCACATGAAGAAGGGAATGGTCCCATGAAGTCCACACCCCACACATCAAATATTTCGACTTCTTGGATGTTGTTCAAGGGCATTTCATTCCTCCTTGAGATGTTGCCCGTCCTTTGGCAAGCATCACATGCCGCTACAAAACTTTGCACATCTCTAAACAAGTTAGGCCAATAAAAACCGGATTGCAATACCTTTGCACACGTCTTGTGTGAGCTAGCATGGCCTCCACATGGTAAGGAGTGACAATGCCGGATCACACTCTCCACTTCATCTTCCGGTATGCATCTTCTAAACATCCCATCCGGCCCTCTCTTGAATAGAAGTGGTTCACTCCAATAGTAGTGCCTCACATCGTTGAAGAACTTCTTTCTTTGTGCATATGTTAATCCGGGAGGCACTTCCTCACACATTAAGTAGTTCGCGATGTCGGCAAACCATGGCTCACTTCCTCTAGACACTTGGAACAAGCATTCCTCCACCATTTGTAATTGCTCATCCCGGAATGAGTCATCAATAGGGATGTCATCTCTTTCAAGCTCTAATGATGGGAGTCTACTAAGGTGATCCGCCACCGAGTTCTCGGATCCCTTCTTGTCCCGTATTTCCAAATCAAATTCTTGTAGAAGAAGGATCCACCGAATCAACCTAGGCTTGGCATCTTTCTTGGTAAGTAGATAACGGATCGCAGCATGATCCGTATAAACTATGACTTTCGCTCCAACAAGATATGAGCGGAACTTCTCAAATGCATACACCACCGCTAACAACTCTTTCTCGGTGGTAGCATAATTGAGCTGGGCATCATCTAGCGTCTTGCTAGCATAATAAATGGCATGAGTGCGCCCTTCTTTCCTTTGCCCCAAAACAGCCCCAACGGCTACATCGCTCGCATCACACATGATCTCAAATGGTAGACTCCAATTCGGAGGTTGCATGATAGGTGCGGAGATCAAGGCATTCTTCAACCTACAAAAGGCTTCAAGACTATCTTTGGAAAAGACAAAATCAACATCCTTCATTAATAGGTTAGTGAGAGGCTTAGAAATTTTAGAGAAGTCTTGAATAAACCTCCGGTAAAAACCGGCATGCCCTAAGAAACTCCTTACCCCCTTCACTGAGGTAGGTTGCGGCAACTTCTCTATCGTTTCAATTTTGGCCCTATCAACCTCAATGCCACGGTTAGACACCAAGTGTCCTAACACAATGCCTTCACTTACCATGAAGTGGCATTTTTCCTAATTCAAGACAAGATTTGTCTCCTTACATCTTTGCAATACTAATGACAAGTTAGCCAAGCAATTATCAAAGGAAGAACCATAAACAGAGAAATCATCCATGAACACTTCCATGATATTTTCTGTGTATTCCGAAAAGATAGCCATCATACACCTTTGGAAGGTGGCGGGTGCATTACACAACCCAAATGGCATTCTCCTATATGCAAAAGTACCCCATGGACATGTAAAGGTTGTTTTCTCTTGGTCATCGGGGTGGATAGGGATTTGGAAGAATCCACTATAGCCATCTAGATAGCAAAAATGAGAGTGTTGAGCTAACCTTTCTAGCATTTGGTCAATGAAGGGGAGAGGGAAGTGATCTTTCCTAGAGGCCATGTTCAATTTCCTATAATCAATGCACATCCTCCACCCCGTAACCGTCCTAGTCGGGATTAGTTCATTGTTCTCATTAGTCACTACAGTCATCCCACCCTTCTTAGGAACTACGTGAACGGGACTAACCCACTTACTATCCGAGATAGGGTAGATAATTCCCGCATCTAGCAACTTAATGATTTCCTTTTTGACTACCTCTTTCATTATAGGATTTAATTTCCTTTGATGTTCAATAGATGGTTTGTGGTTATCTTCCATCATTATCTTATGCATGCACAAAGAAGGTTTTATGCCAACCAAATCATCAATAGTATAGCCTATGGCTTTCCTATGCAATCTTAGTTCATGCAACAACTTAGCAAGTTCATCATCACTCAAACATGCATTTACAATTACCGGATATGTAGAATCAACACCAAGGAAAGCATACTTTAAATGAGAGGGGAGGGGTTTGAGTTCAAGTTTAGGAGGACCTTTATCGGTTGGAGACGATCCAAATAAGGTTGGATGAGACGAATCCAAAACAAATGAAGACTCCCCATGGCTCCTAGAAGCTTGACCATCATCAAGGACTGGTCCAGGGAAAAACACGGCTGGAACCACGGTTTGCTCAACTTCCACGGCCGTGGTTCTTGCCAAGCTTGCTTCCCGGAGTTGTCCAGAAAGTTTGACGGCCGTGGAACATAAATCTCGACCGTGGAACTTGCAGCTGTTCAACACCTCTTCGTGGCCTTCAAATCCAACTCTTGGCTCCTCTTCCAATGCTTCCAAGGCCTTGATCTCTTCATTGCAATCCTTCTCAACACCTTCCTCCATCATGCTTAAGGTAAGAACCTTCTCCAGGGGATCCTTGATCAAGATCGAGCTCACAATTTCTCTAGATTCCTCTTGCTCGACTATGTTGAAGACATCTTCATCAAGGGTCGGCCCTTTCATCATTGTGGACAACTTGAACTTGATGTTCTCCTCTCCAACGTTGAAGGAGAGAGTCCCATTCTTGCAATCCACTAGGCATCCGGAAGTGGCTAATAAAGGTCTTCCTAAGATGATGGGAACCGGATAATCCGCCGGAATGTCCAAGACGACAAAGTCAATTGGCACATAGAATCCTCCTAGTTGCACCGGAATGTCTTCTAAAATCCCAACCGGATGAGTGATAGAACGGTCCGCCATATAGAGGGTCATCTTGACCGCCTTTGGCTCTCCTAGTCCGACCTTGTTGCAAAGTGCAAGCGGTATGATGCTTACACTCGCTCCAAGATCACAAAGGGCCTCGTATTTCACATCTCCCACTCCAATTAGGACACAAAAAGAACCCGGATCTCTTAGCTTGGGAGGCATCTCCTCCTTCATTGTTTGGATCAATTCCGAAGATCTCTTGGTCATTCTTATCTCCCCATACTCCTCCAACTTCCTTTTGTTGGAGAGTATCTCTTTCAAAAACTTGCCATATGCCGGCATTCCTAAAATAGCATCCATGAACGGAATGTTAATATGCAATTTAGACATTAGTTCAAGGAACTTACCAAAGTGATTGTCCAAACGAGCTCTTGCTCTTGATTGTGGGAACGGTAGTGGTGGCTTGTATGGAGGCGGTGCCACATAGGTTGGCTCTACATCCTTGCTCTTGCCTCCATCTTCTTGCAACCTTCCCTCTTCTACCACTACTTGCTTTCCCTTAGCATTGTCCTTGGGCAAAGGATCCTTCATACTCAACCCACTCCTTGTTGTGATAGCCAACACTTGGCCTCTTGGGTTGTCTTCGGTTCTTCCGGGAAGCTTTCCCGGGTCTCTATGGGCTTCACCCGCCTTTTGGAACACTTGTGCTACCAAAACCTTTTGAGCTTTAGAGATTGAAGTCATGGTGCTCTCAAGACCACTCAACCTTCCAAGCAATTGCTCAAACATTATTTCGGTTCTATCCTTTGGGGGTTGAGTAAATCCGGGTGGAGGTTCTTGTGAAGCTCTTGGTGGTGGAGTTGTGCTTGTGGAAGCGGGAGGGTTCAAGGCTCCATCCGGGTTAGAGTAAGAAAATCCGGGATGGTTGTGGTTGGGCCGGTAATTGTTGAATTGCCGGTTGTTGTTGAAACTCCTTGGGCCTTGGTAATTGTTGAAGTTGCCCCTTCCCATATAATTCACATCCTCCTCCTTGGAAGACAAGTTGGCTTGTGGAAGCACTTGAGGAGTTGCTTGGCTCTTCAAAGTTGTAGCACACAACTCCCTCAAGGACTTCAACTCGTTGTTGATGGCGTCAAGCTTGAAATTGCTTATGGTGACTTCACTCACCTCATATGCTCCCGCCTTTCTTCCTTCACTCTTCCTATGGGAGTACTTCTCAATCACTAGAGCTTGCTTCTCCATAAAAGTCCCACCGGAAAGAGATTGGAGCTTGAATTGGCCATCTTCGTCAAGTCCTTTGAAGTAGATCTCCAATAGCTCAATTTTCGGTATGCCATGGTGTGGACAATCAAGGAGAAGATCCTTGAACCTCTCCCAAGACTTGAATAAACTTTCTCTATCCTTCATCACGAAGGCATTGATCTTCCCTCTTAATTCGGTAGTCGTGGAAGGTGAGAAGAACTTAGTCAAAAACTCGGCTGTCATCTCCTCCCAAGTACCAACTCGCCCTTGTGGAATAGATTGATACCAAGCTAAGGCTTTATCCTTAAGAGAGAAGGAAAAAGCCCTAAGCTTATGGTTGTTGCTCTCCAATCTTGGCGGTCTAAGAGTCTCCATCAAGATCTCATAATTCATCAAGTATTGATGAGGAGACTCTCCTTCCATCCCTCCAAATTAATTATGCCGGATCATTTGTAGAACTTGAGGGCGGAGCTCATAGTTGTGGGTCGCGGGATCTCCTAAGTTCACACCCGGTCGGTGTGCTCTTTGTGCCGGATCCATACGTCTCCCTAGGGTTTGTGGCTCCTCAAATGCAATGGGAACAACCCTAACATTAGCCGCCGGCTGCGGTTGTACCACCGGTGGTGGAGGAGGTGGAGGTTGTTGACGATTAAGCTCTCCTTGTACAAGGGCTTGCCTAATCTCGTCAATCTCCCTCCTAGTTGCTTCTTGCCTCTCATTGGCAAGTCTCCTTTCTTCCTCCAAGAGCTCATCTCTTAGCCTTATTTGCTCTAAGTCTTCATCCAACTCAGCTTGGAGATCTCTTCCGGCCATCTATTTTCCCTTTTTAATACTCTTGGATCTAGATCTAAGGGTTTTCTCCGGTTCGGGATCGAATGGAGCTAAATCCTTGCCACGAGAACTTCGCATACACCTAGAGAATAAGAGATGCCCTGAAAAGCAAAAACATACACCAAAGAGAGATCAAAAGCAACAAGAAAGATCTACACTAATAAACAATCACAAAATAAACTCAATCTAGACCTAGTCCCCGGCAACGGCGCCAAAAACTTGTTACGCTAAGATCGGTAGCACAAAAAGCTTTAAATTTATAACTCGAACTAAATCCTAAACTACCTAGCGAAACCCGCAGTGTACGGGACGTTTGTAGTAGGGATAATATTCCGAGGTCGAACACAAAGACTAAGGTGAAACTGATTCGATTTGTGATTGAGTTTAGTAAAGACCTAGGTTGAAAGAAAAGAAAGAAAGAAAGAAATGAAAATCTCAAATGTTTTTGGTTGGTTTTTGGTGATCATTCCAAGATCACAATTCATGCAAAGTAAACAATCAACTAAACTATGAATCAACACAAATAATCAAGCTAAACAAGATATAGATCAAAGAAAGAAAAGACGGATTCTAGGGGTTGGAAGTTCCGGTTATGGCATAGGTCTCAAGTTATCTATTCATTCCTTGGATTAACTATGTTGGGGTTAAGTGTTTCTAGATTAGGATCAATCACCGGGTAGGTCTCATGATCCACTAGTCCATTCCCTAGGTCTCATTACCGGGTAAGTCTCTAAGAACCTAAGGGACGGAATTCTACTCAAACCGGATTGTTATCTAAAGATCCAACCTATCCTCACCGGGTAAGTCTCGGAAGGGTTAGTCTTAAGCTACCATCCAGCACACTTAATCCAATGGCGGCTTATTAGGCTCACCACTACCTAAGGTTTGTTATCTTTGGAATCTAAGAGTAAGGATTACCGGGTAAGTCTCTCCTAACACTTAGTTGCTAACACTAGGTCACCCTAGGATAGATTTAACTCAACAAACACTTAGGATTTCAACATTCTATCAGTCCAAGACTAGATCCACCGAACCAGGGAAAATCACGTTTTGTTCTACCCTAACCACGGCCGTGGTTTGCCAAGAACTACCCGTGATTTCTAACAGAGGCTGTGTTTATGCACACAAGTCATCCAAAGATAAATGTAAGTCCGTCCTATCATAGCCCTAGCCATAACCATCCTTTCCTTACCCTAGAATCACTTCTATTTAGCCTACAACGTTCATAATAGAAATCGAAACAAGCAAACACAAAATCATGACATCCATTTGCAAGATTGTGAAGGAAAAGAGATGAACAAGCAAACTTAAATCAAAACCAAGCTGAAAATAGAATTAGAGCAACTCACAATCCTTCCAAAAGAAGGTTCAAATGGTTCATACAACTCTAGAAATAGAATCCGGAATTCTTCACTACAAAAACTATCAAGGTGTGGCAATGGTGTGTGTTCTTCTTCTCCTCTTCAATGGAGCTCTTCTTCTTCCCTTTTGACACTTTTCTTCCTAGAAAGACATCTTGTTGAGAAAATATTTTTGTTAGAGGATAATGGATAATGGAGAGCTGCTCCAAGATGCTTCTCACAGCCCATGAAGGACCACTTTTATAACAAACTTGCATGAGCTGGCCATGAGAGTCGTGGCACAGCTGTCACAAGAATCTGGCAAAATCCACGGGTGATTCCACGGCCGTGGAGTGTCAAAGAACCGTGATTCTGTGCTTCAGCATTGCCTTTGATCATTAAGCCTCGATTTGGTGCATGGCTTGTGTTGGCAAGGTTCCATGAGTCCTTCTTAGCCCATGTTTGCATCCTAATGAGTCCGAGGGTGTGTCATCTTTATGAACGATCCTCAAACGTATCGTTTTAGCTCCTAAACCTCCCAAAATACCTACAAAGCAACGCACAAGCCCGTGTAGACGTCTATCTCGACAAAGTACGTGAATTGAATGCAAACGTCACGAACTAGTGCTAAACCATGCATGAATGAGTGAGAAATCTACCTAAATGATTGCCTAAAACTAAGTCATAAATTGTGGTATCATTGCTCATAAATCTTTCTAGGGATATTCAGCTCATCCCATATAGCAAGTTACTCCTTAATGGCCTCTTCTCTTTCTTTTTCATTGTTGAACCAATAGAAGGAGTATTTCTCCTCCAAGTATTCATAATGGTCCGCCCTAGCACTTTGTCTTGCTATCCAGGCTGGATCAAATGTAGTCATCGGATATCCTGAAAACTACAAAACTCATAGGAAAATGGTTAATAGCAACAAGGGCAATAGCCCCAAAAGACAACCGCTCAGTCTCGACCAAGTCCCCGGCAACGGCGCCAAAAACTTGTTCGCTCCAAACGGTGTGTGCAAGCTTTAAGTTTATAACCCTAGATGTAAGCTTAAAACAAGGATGTGAACCAGCAGTGTACGGGTCAGTCGTAGTAAAAAGCAAGAAATTCCAAGGGTCGATCACACGGACTTAGTGAAACAAAGCAGGTGTAGGTTGTTAATGTAATTACTAACCACAAAAGCGATTAAAGCAATCAAAGATGATAAAAAGTCAATTAAGGAAATATGCAATTCTAGGGATTAAAGCATCTACTTGTGGTTCCAACTCAAGATCTAAAGATAAGCGGACAAAGCTGAGATTTTGCAAAGGGAAGGTATTTCTAAAGCGGAATAAATCACCGGGTAAGTCTCACTATTCACAATCCCAAACCATAGCTCCTATTACCGGGTAAGTCTCAAGGAATTAAGGAAAAGAACTATAACCTCAAACTAACACTCCAACTAAGGGAATAGAATCAACCTTTACCGGGTAAGTCTCAGGCTAACTCACAAAGATGGGATGAAGGCACACTCAAACCCCAATAAAAGATAAACCTTTATTACCTACACTTATGATCTTGGGTAAACAAACAAAGGAATTACCGGGTAAGTCTCATCCTAGGCTTGCATTGAACCAGGAAAGGTGTATTAAGAATAGGATTTGGCAAACTCTAACACTTAACACTCAGTTTCGGATCAGAGAAGGTCACCTCGGTCAGACGAATTCCACCCCGGCCGAGATGTTCATCGACTGAGCGAGATGTTCTAGGGTTAAGGATAAAGACTCGAACTTTCAGGGTCCTACTGGAATTTAAGATTATTCTATCATTGTTTTTCCCACAACCTTCAGCCAATCACCCTAGAATCGCACAAAGAAATTAGCCACTCATCATCATGAAAGCAATAATCAAATATATGGGAAGAAAATGAATATTTGAACACAAAAACCTTAAGAACAAGGCTTCAATAACTGAATCAATTATCAAACAAACAAGCGTTCCTTGGATCACAATCCAATAAGACAATCAACAAGAAGGGAATCTAAGAAAGTCTTACAAAACCCTTCACAAAAGCTATAAAAGCTATCAACTTCCTTCCTTCAATCTTCCTTCAACCTTCAAAAAGGTTCTTCAAATCTCCCAGCTGTAGTGGGTGTTTTCCAGTCGTCAGCGGATCAGCGCACGTATGCGGATTCTCAATTTGTGGAAAATCCAACCCTTTTTATAGGAAAATTCCCTTTTAAAGATAAGATATCTTAGAAAGATATTTTCCCATAAAAATAGGTAAAATATATGGGCTGAATTATCTTCTTACTTCCAGGAATCCAGCCTAAAAATATAAGATCCTCTTTCCAAAAATAAAAGATCTCAGCCAAGAATAAAATATCTCTCGCCGCGTCCAAGGTGTTTGCCTCGGTCGAGCAGCTCCTCTGGATCACCTCGGTCGAGATGACACTGTAGCTGACCGAGGTGAATCTCAGCTCAATGTAAAATCTCTCAAATCTAGTCCAAAGTAAATCTTCTTTGTTAATTCCAAGCTTCCTGGATTCTTCCTTAAGCTCCTTAATGTAGCTCCAATGACTCCTTAGCTCCTTTAGCTCCATTTTGATGCAAAACGTGCCATTTTACCTACGATTACAAAGAAACTTGGTGTAGACCTCGATTCCCGTAAAGGTAGATGAAATGGCCATATAATCACATAATATACATCCAAACATGCAGATTATTGAAGATAAAACGTCTAAACAGGTCCCAAAATATAGACAACAATTCATGCTATCACTGCCTCTTTCCATCCCCTGAGGTGCCAGCAGGCGAGGACCCCTGCTCTGATGCTACCTTGCCCTGTCAGCAGAAGGTAGCTCTATGGACCAGCTGGCCGCAAGTAAAACATGTCATTGGCGGCTTCCTACATTCAGGCTTAATGTGTCCATACTCCACACAGCTGCAGCACTGACGTCCCCTTGAAACAGTCAACGGTACGGCCTGATAACTAGAACGTACTTGAGACTGACCATGTCCATGATCTGAGCCTCCTACTTCTGTGCTAGCTGGCCCGATCCTCTATCTCTTGTCTGAGCCTCCATACTACATAGCTCTCTTAGGACCCAGTTGGTCCCTCTCGTATGCTGAAGCCCAATCCTGGTAATCGACTAAGGACTCACAGCGGAACCCTGCTAGATAGGAGCATGTAGTCTCCCTCAGTCTCCGGGAGAACAGATACACGTGCTGGTCTACAGGTGGTGCAACAAGACCCAACAGCGACAGCTCCTCCCAGAACCTCCTGACCGTCTCCACTATCGGAACATCCTCAAATCCTGCCTCCAAGAAGTCCTGCACTCGGTCTCTCCTCAACGAGGTAGGACAAAAAGTCTCCCGCACAAGACTCAACAATTGCTCAAATCTGGGCACTCCGCCCCGTAGGGTCCTTCACCAAAACTGTGCCTGGTCTCTAAACAAGGTCTGAACCAGCTCCACCTTACGACCCTCAGGACAACAGATCGCCTCTAGTGCGGACTCCACGTGACTAATTCAATGCTCCACCTCGAGTCCAACGTTTCCGTTTAACGTGGGAACTCGCTCTTGGTTGAAAGTCTTTAACCAACAATCTGGCATCGGTGCCCTCAGCTCGTCTCTCACTCGATCATCCTCAACAACTCTCACTAGTGCAGCTACCACCGGTGGAACTACCACCTGGGTCACTCTTTGAGAGACCTCTGCCGACCTAGCTGGCACCGGAAGTGCTGGAGGTGGTGCCCCGGTCCCGTATGCCTCTTGAACTTGCTGGACATACTCTCGATACTCCGATACTCCAATCGATACACGGCCAAAATCAGCAGGCCCTACACTCCGTACTCCGGACCTAGCAGCAATCTCATCCATAACCTCGGGAACAATACTCTCAGAAACCTCCTCAGCTAGAACATCCGCAGCTGGCGGATCTACCACGGGAGCCCATCTCCGACCTCGGACCCTCAGAACCCTACCCACACATCCCCGTCTCGGAGCTCTTGGAGGAAGGGGAGGTCGGCCCTCTCCTCGTCCAACGTACGTTGTTGCTCTCGTGCGTGCCATCGGGTAGAGATGTGATCGATATAAGATTACTTTATTTGCTAATAAAGACATAACTATCCCCTTACTTCTAGTCACTTCTATAGGTCACATCTTAACTAACAAAACACATGATATAACAAAAATCCAATAAACTATGCTGTCGAGTTCCACGGAGGTAGTGGCGGTCCGTACATTCTATCCCAACCCAATTATGCTCATGGTTTTGAAAACAAAATTCATTTTAAAAGTTCGGAACCCTTGCGGTTTCCGTTTGTTTGTTTATTCGGCCTTTTTGAAGATAGCGAGTGTCGTTGTTGCCAACCTAGGGCTCTGACACCAAATTGTAACACCCCAAATCTTGGAGGACTTGAAATACCACGAGTTGGGACCTCACAATGGGTCCCGGCCCCTAGCCCGACAACAACTTCATCGGACCTTACAACACGGCACAAATAAAAGGCAAAACAACATAGTTTTATTACATGAGCAAAAGTACAAATCTCAAAACAATCTAGCCGAGTCTCAAATCCATAAATATAACATAAGTCTCAAAGACATGAAATAAGATAAACAGTCCCGTCCTATAATGCACGGAACCCCAGCTGCCCACTACCGCCGGATCACTCAACCACGTCTCTAACTTGCAAGGCATCTACAAGGCGGTATTATACCGTTAGCTAACATTCTATACATAAGTATAAAGGTAAAAGCACATACACACACAACATACACAATCAACATGCAACACTCAAGTCCGTTTATTATCTTCAGTTAGGTGATATGCCATTACTAATGATACTTATTTTGTGACATGAGGGATTCCCAAACCTCGCCCCTATCCCCGTTTACCAACGAGGAATGGTACTAATGCATCTGACCGTCTACCTGCCTGGGTTGGTCGCAGGGAACCTCCTAGCTCTCGCAAGAGCTAGGCATTGATGTCACGACCCGTTAACATTCAATTGGGTCAATTACGTAATATAATAAAGTCGGCTTAATCCGGTTCGTTGTTATCCTAACTAGCAAACACCACTCATACACATTACACTCATACAAGAAGCCAGCTAAGTAAGTCCGTGGACTTACCAGTCTCCGAAGCGCAAATGATCACCACACTCTCAAGTTTCCTCGGGAAAACACGCAACGTCTGTGCAAGACAAGACACACGAATCAAACCACACTCTAGTCCACTAGAAGTCTTTAGACTTCTAGGCTCAACCTCCTCACTAAAACCTAGTACAAGAAGGCTACACTCTTAGTCCACAACCTTTCCAACTCTCAACATAAAAACTCACACAAGGGTTGCTCCCTTAAGGCTCTAATCGAACACAACCACATGCCACCAACGAGACGTACACAACTCACACAAGACCTCTAAGGTCCATCCACTATATGGCATTCCTGTTCAATTACTCTAAGCCAGCCTAGCATGCCTCTAAGATATATCAAATCTAAGGAATGTAAGAAGGAGAAGAAGGAACAAGATTTGGGACATACTGGTGCAAAACCGCCCCCGCGCCTAATTGAGCCGCCCCCGCGCCTATCTGGGTCCTCCCCTGCGCCTGACTGGGTCTGCCCCTGCGCCTAACTGTGCAGAACGTCCATCTGTTGAGTTCTTCGATCGTGCAGCCGGTCTCTTCGAGTCTCCTTTGGTGCTATGGATGTCTTCCCACCACTCACACTAGGTCTTAGCCTCCCTCCAGGGTCTAGCTTCATCATTATACAATCAAGACAACGATAAATCGTTGAAAATAGATTCTTGAAGATCTTCTATACAATCCATGAAAGAGGAAGAAAGAAAGAAGAAGGAAAGCAAAAGAGGAAGAAGCCTTACCCTTGTCACGTCACTGCAGTTCTGGCCTCAAGGAAGGTGGATCAAAGCTGGAGTAAGCAAGGAGAAGAATGAAGGAGAAGAATGGAGGAGAAGAACGCAAGAGGGTGATGTTTAGAAGAGGAAAACAGAGTAACATGAATTAAATGAGAGGAAGAGGAGAAGTGGCTACATAAAGGAGAGGAATATCAAAGGACCCTCAGCTAAAAACTCCCCAAGCATTTATAAGATGGGTTATAAAGATAGAAAGGCGAAAGGTTGATCGAAACGCTAACATCCCGCCCTCGCATGTCACCGCCCCTGCGGGAATCCTAGCCGCACCTGCGGCCTACTTGACTGCGCAACCTAAGCCGCAAGGGCGTGCCCTTGTGCACGGCTTCCAATACTCCTCTAACACTATCAAAGCGTAACGAAAAAATCCGGTCGTTACAAATTTTAAGTGCATGTCAAGACCTTGAAATCGATCTCAAGGCTTTGAAATCTATTCTTGGTTTTCTTCATAGAACTTCTTCCTCCACCTTGACTGGGTGGTGCCTTTGCTTCTGTCCCTGACCTCTACTTCTAGTCGTTGTTTCCTCTCTACATTACGATACTCTTTGACAACTGCATACTCCTCTGAAGTCAGAATGAATGGGTTGACATGAGTAGGACGAAGTATAGGTTTATTCTACACAATTTATTGACAATTTAACAGGACATTGGCAGCTTTCTCCTATGTATGTTGGGTTGCATGGGCATAACTTTGCCAGTGGCGGTGAAGGTGATGGCATTTAAGAGAAACATCTGATTTATCTTGGCATGCATCACTTATAGAACCTCATGACTTTCATCCATCTTATTTATCATATTCAGTTGGAAGTCAATCATTTCTTTGTTTAGAGTATCCAATTCTAGTTCTAATCTATCCAACCTTGTTTCTGACACTGAAGGAGCTGTAAATGAAGATGTCACAACCACAACCTTGCCTTTTAACTTCCATTCTCCAGCCAGTGATTTCTCAACCCCTAAACTTTCTAGGCAATGTTCATCAATTTTTCCAGTCGATATCTGCTGGTCCTCAATAAAGGTATCGATGGAAAAATGAGAAAAGTTTTGGGGAGCAGATTTGCATAAGGTAAGGGAATGGCTCTGGTGGAGTTAATGGTGTGAATCATATGATTTAAGATAAGGTTGGGAAAATCAACATCTAGTCCAGACATTATTTGATGGATCAACTCCAGTGTTTGATCCGTCAACAGTTCCCTTGAATTAGCTTGAGGAATCACACATCGAACCAACAGAGTTAAACTAATTTTGGCTTCTAGGGTTAAGGAAGTGTGTGTAAGTTGACGGGATGAGGAGTTGGGGATCAAAAAATGTTCCTTTTCCAACCTAATACTTTCAGATCGAGAAGGATGGTTGTAGGAGGTGGTGATCGAAAGCCCTAAAATTTGACATATAATTGTGGGTGTGAGAACGATAGGCGTACCTTTTACCACTGTTTCTAGGGTTAGGGTTCCCCTATCCCTTTTGACAGTTAGATTCACATAGAATAGTCTTGTGAGTCTTGTAAAGGCGACATCCCATGGGTCAAGAACTTTCCAGACAAAGCAACCTTCCCACATAGCAATGAATGACAACTGAAGAGTCGTCAAGAACTCTAGATCGAAGGAATCACACATGTAGAGAGGTCGATTGTGAAACTCATCTAACCAAGTTCCCGTCGCTTTGAATTTCCAAAACTAATTTGTCGGCATCCCAATGTTAATGGAGATCTCAACATCCTTCTGAGTGGATGGTTCTGTTGATGCTGAGGAGATGTGAGCTACAATATCTTTGTGAGTAGAGGCAAGACGGTTTGATGATTTCTTGGGAGCCATGGATGAGCATTTGTGATGGAGAGAGTTTTCAAAAAATTGAAAGAGTAAAGTGCACTAGGGTTCTGCAAGATTTTGAACGAAGAAAAGAAGATATAAGATAGAAAGGAAGATTGTCTTTTAAAAGGGAATGTCAAAACAAAATTTTGAATTTTGAAAACAGAATCTTGGTGAAAATTTTTGAAATAATTTTAAAAATTCTTGTTCAAAATGATTTAATGGTCAAACATCTAAAAAGATAAAAATCATATATCCGATCCGGGTTTATCACTTTTGTCTTCAGAATCCATTTCAAGACCTTGTATCGCATTTCAAGGCCTTGAAATGGAAAAGTAGACTACATTATAAGGAGAAAATAAAACAATTTACTCCCCCTAAAATACTGCTTCCTTGTTCAACATACCAAGCTCCAATCTAATAAAATTGAATCGATCTTCAGGTAGAGGCTTAGTAAATATATCTACAAGCTACAAGTTAGTCGAAATAAAATATATCAATACATCACCTTTTTCAATATGATCACATATGAAATGATGCCTTACGTCGATATGCTTTGTTCTTGAATACTGCACTTTTGGTTATCGAAATAGCACTAGTATTGTCACATTTAATAAGTATACCTTTGAGATCAAAACCAAGATCACAAAGTTGTTGAGCTTATTCATAGAATTTGTGACAACAAGCTCCAACATCTATGTATTCGGCTTCAACAGTGGATAGGGCGACAACATTTTGCTTCTTGGAGTGCCAACTGATTAGGGTAGACCCTAAGAATTGGCAACATTCAGAAGTGCTTTTTTTATCAACCTAATAGCCTGTAAAGTTTGCATCTGAATAGCCAACGAGGTGAAACGAGTTTTGACGTGGATACCATAACCATAGGTCCTTAGTGCCATTAAGATATCGAAATATCCTTTTCACAACTATCTAGTGTGACTCTTTGAGATCAGCTTGAAATCTAGCACACATGCACACACTAAACATAATGTTAGGTCGACTAGCGGTTAGATATATACAAATTAAAGAACCAAACATACCTCGATACTCCTTTTGTACGATACTCTTACCATTCTGGTCTTGATCTAATGAAAGAGTATAACTCATCGGAGATTTTGCTACCTTGGATTGATTCATTTTATATTTATTGATCAAATCCTTGGTATACTTGCTTTGGTTAAGAAAGATTCATTTCTTAGCTTGAGTAACTTGAAGACCAAGAAAGAAATTTAACTCTCCGATCAAGCTCATTTCAAATTCTCTACACATAATATCTAAAAATTCCTTTCAAAGAGAATCGTTAGTAGCACAAAATAATGTATCATCAACATGGATTTGTACTATTAATAAATCGTTTCCTCTGGTTTTGACAAACAAAGTTTTGTCAATCAAACCTCTTTTGAAATCATTTTTACGGAGATACTTGGACAATCTTTCATACCAACCTCGAGCAGCTTGCTTAAGACCATAAAGAGCTTTGTCCAATTTAAAAACATGATCCGCAAAATCATCATTTTCAAAACTAGGAGGTTGAGCAACGTAGACTTCTTCTTCTAAGAAGCCGTTAAGAAAATCACACTTAGCATCCATTTGAAAAAGCTTTATATTCATGAAGGATGCAAATACAAGTAGCATACGTATGACTTCTAACCTGGTAACCGGAGCAAAATTCTCTGTATAATAAATGCCCTCTTCTTGATTATAGCCTTGAGCTACAAGTCGTGCTTTGTTTCGAATGCAAAACCAACTTGTTTCGTAGCACCCATTTTGTTCCTATGACGGATTGTTGCTTAGATCTAGACGTGAGGGTCTTTTGTTTCTCTCGAACTCATTTAGCTGATTTTGCATAGCAATGATCCAATCTGATTCTTGAAGTGCTTGAACGTAGTTTTTGGGGTCTACAAGAGACACAAATGTAGAACAAATACACAAATTGTTCATTCTAAATCGGGGTTGCACACATGCTTTTTGATCGGAGATCACGTTTGTAACACCCCAAATCCTTGGGACTCGGGGCGCTACTAGGCTAGGATCTCATAGTGGATCTTGACCCTACCCTGACAACAAGTTCACTGGATCTTACAACAAGGCACAAATAGATTAAAACCAAATACATAAAACTATATTAAATATATACATCAAAAGGTTTACAAAACACAGCCGAGTACAAAACAGCAACACCATACACAAATGTATACAAAAGATCCCATAACCCTCGCACAAACTAGTGTATAGAAGCCCTCGGTTGATCACCCATCTGGCTCACTTTGTAGTTTTTCCTATCTTGCAGAAGATCTACAACACGGTATAAACCGTTAGCTAACAGATCATAGATAAGAATGAAGTCGTAGCACAAACATCACATCATCATATCATATCATGCAATGTCACACACACAACCCAAAAGTGTTTGGTTCTTGTTTTTGGCGGAGATACGTTCTTCAAAACCGAAAAGTGTGGTTCTTGTTTTCCCTCTCTCTATTTACAAAGCCAAAATGGCCCATTTCATTGTTCATCTGATTGAGTAAGGATGTGACTCCTAGCAACAAATGAAATTAGTCATCCTTTGTGTCATGTCGTTACAGTTTTTATTATATTTTTCTTTTTTTTCCTGTAAAAACGAGTGGTGGAAACCATGGGGGCCAAAACAAAAAGAGCAACAATTTGGGGTGCTATACCGCCAGTTCTTTCTAACTATAATTATAAATCAATAACTATATATGTTATAGACTTATAACTTCATTTGAACTTTTGGATCAATCAGGCGGGTCAATGAAAATCTTATGATCAATCGGATAATTCGGGTCACTTGGATCATTCGGATAAGTCGGATCACTTAGATCAATGAGAATTTTCGGATCATTCGGGTCGAACGAGTCACTCAAATATCAGTGGATAATGATCCGTTCAGACCCGGCTAAATCAGATCGGATACGAATAATTAAACGGATTGTCCGGATATCCGGTCATTCTGATCGGATCGAATCAGTTTGAAGGCCACCCCTAAAAATAAGGGGTGTTTTACGTAATTTACTCTAATACAAAATATAAAATTTGGCCGAAGATAACAATACTACATGTTTTAATTAAGAAACACGTAAGTGAAAATTATAAATATTCTTCAATAAATTAAAATATTCAAATGTGTTTGTTTAATGCATGTGAGAGTGACGCAACGTGATTTTAGCATTATTACCCAGTAGATTAGTGATAGACTTGGTGCAATGGCTTTCTAAAAGTCAAAGTGAAAGTGGAAGACCGAAGACGTTCATATATAGCAAGCAGAGGCCAAAACTTGTATTGTTATAAAGGTGTTGACGTATTCACACTTGCCAACACCCGAAATCCAGCTTCTCACCCTACACGTTCATATATACCAAATACTCACATTTACATACTTTAACTAAAACACAACTTTTAGGTTGCTCACTTGACTGCTCTTATCAACGATGCACTTGACTATACGAACAATCACCATCAACACTAAATCACCCTTAGAATGCTCTAACCCCAAGCAACAGCCTAATAGCCCTCAAACTAACACACTCAACATTCACACCAAAATCAATTGCCATGCTCTTCCAAAGATCCCTTTCACACTTAATATCGCAAGTAATTCATTTTTAAAAAAATCCTTATATTCTTAAAAACATTTTATGAAACGAGTCCGCATAACACGTTGTGTGTGCGATATAAAAAAAGAAAAATGAGACGCAAATTTACATTAATTCACTCAATATTGATTACGTTCACTTGGAGAGATTTTATTGAGGAGTTTCAGGTTGTATATGAAATAATAACCCCAAGGCATGGCTAACGGTACAATATATAGGGTATCAAAAGTTAAAAATAATATTTTAATTTAACCATAAATTAATATAAAATAATTTACATTGAGATAGAAGGAAGATGTGCAACAAGCTGTGCCGCCAACCCTTTATGAATAGTGAATTCGATCCTCCAAAAAACAACATCAGAAGACCTAGGAGACATGGCGTTGCCATGCAAGACCAGTTGCACCCACTTGAGAATTACAATAGCATCAGGTGCAAGAAAACCAAAAGTGTCAAAAGTGAATGGAAGAAACACATGTTGGTTTTCAATACAAGCTCTCTCATGTTTGGTCACCATAGCAGAAGCCGCATTAAGCAGGTCCACTACCCAAACAAACTAGTGGGAAAACCCTAGTCAGATCGATGCAAGCATGTTTCCTACTCACTCATCCAAACACCAAGACATCCGCCGGCCTCAATGTGGACCTTCCCTCACGTGGGTCAGTCAAGAAGGACACAAACGTCTCCTTCCTAACCGAGACCCCCGCTCTCCTAAACACATCACACAAAACATCACGAACCAGGTCATGCCTATACTTGAACCCAGGGAGCTCTTTACAATGAACTGCATGCTCAACAAAAGCATCCCATACTCTTCGACAATTGGGCATAGGACAAATCTCATCAACCGGGTATGGAGGAATCATAAGGCGATACTTAAGTACCGAACGATACTCAACTAGGGACATACATTGCCCAAATCCATCAATGGGTATGGCAAGAAGGAAATCTTGGCCATGTGCGGAATGTAGACACTTGAAAACAACTTTTTGTCTAAGTGTCAAATCAAAGGCAACTTCCATCTTCTGCACAGTCTTTTTGAAAAGAGCACTCCCCAAAGCGTTTTGGGCTTTAGGGGGGATGGTGTTCTTGACAGTAAAGATAGAAAGATCAAAACCAGGAATAAAATCATGAAAATTGCCCAAAGCTCCATAAAACTCGGAGACCAAATCTACTACTCCACTGTCCCGCAAAAAGTGGTCTTGAAGCACCCAAGAGTGAGCCCTAGAGGCAACAAAAGCAAAGGAAGATGTCTTCCTCGAAAAGTATAATCCAAGCCCCCAAATCGAATAGGCATAGAAGCAAGCTGTCACTGAAGATCTCCAAAAAAAAAAAGGCCCCCCACAAACCACAATATCCTCGATTGGTCTACGAAGCCCAACATCAAAATAGGTTGTTGCAATATTCTAATCCTCCGGATGACAAGTCCTTAGACCAAAATACATCTTAGCAACACCCATACAAGAACGAAGCAAGAGAAGCTCACTCTGTGGGTCCCTCAAATGAGGAAGAAGATGCATCAACTCAACCGCCTTAACAACTTTCTTCATGACAAGCTCTCTAACAAACCCCTCATCTCTACTCATTAACCCACCTAGCAACTTAATACCCAACGCGGGTCTAGCAATGTCGTGTGGAAATCGTCCATCTCTAAGTTTTGACGCATCACATGAAGGCCAAAAGAGCTCAGTTTTGCGAACATTCAACCTGAGGCCTAAACCCGGACCAAACTCTCCAATGATATCAAGTGCTCTAGCCACCTCCTCAGACCGACCAATAAATGTACCATCATTAAGATACTAAGGATGTAGAATAGACTTGTAAGTGTCTCTAATCCTATGCAGAAGCGGGTGCAAGACAAGAGAGAAGGGGAGTGGCCCCAAAGCGTCCCCTTGTTTCACACTAGTATCCAACCAAATAAGTCTATCTCCAATGTATAACCGGGCGGTCTAACCATACAAGAAATCAACCCATAAGGAGATAGAGGGATATCTCTCTCTAACCTCCCTAAGCAAAATATTCATGTCAACCAGGTTGAAGGCATTGGAAAAATCCACTTTCAACATGGCCACAAAACCATTGACATAATGATCATTATGCAGAATAGCCTCTATACCACCTGAAACACCAGCTCCAAACTAGAGATCTCCTAGATATTCTCCCATATCCTTACACACTCCCTTCATAGCAGCTTTAGACACCAACCTCTCAATATAGGATCAACTACCATGGGTTGAACCCTATTTTCAAGCTTCAGAAGCGGCATAAGAGGAGCCGAAGCCATAAACAATAGTTTAAAAGAGAAACCAATTTATTTGCACTGAATACACATGCATGAAATCTAACAACAAAATGAGCACCATTTTCGCCATGTTCTTCCCCCACATAAGAAAGAACTAAAAATCTCTTATGACAGAAGATGACCTCCTTCATGTAAGGTGTAATTCCTGTAATTGAAGATGGCGAGTCTCGAAGTTGTGATTAGCCGAAACTTGTGAGGTATTTGGGCTTATTCAAGAACGGTTGTTGGCAGCTTGAGCTAATTGAGCTCGCATAAGCCATATGGCCTAAGGATCCCAACCTGTGTTTTATGTAGGAACCAAATGATTTGAATCGAGTATTTTGTTTTAACCGGATTTTGTGACACACTTACTTCTGTATTGGGTTTGTGTTATGTCTGATGGTTTATTAAACCAAATGAGGTAGTTTGTGAATGAATAGAGTTATATATTACCGCTAAGTGTTTCTCTCAAAATCTAATTTGATTCTCTACTCCTCGTGTCTCTTTGTTTCTCCCAGTGGAGTGTTCTTGAACGAAGATATGGCTTCTCCTTCTGAGAGCTGCTTTCTTTGAGTGTTAGCTTCCACAACATAAAGAAAGATCGCTTGTCGGAGTCTTTGACGACTTCTGGCTGGAACAAGAACCTTGAACCACATCTTTGTGGACCACGAAGAAGATCTTAGGATCTTCATACTCATGTGTTTTTAGTGTTCATTTAGTTTTTATATTCTACTCTTGCTTCTTCTTTTTTTGTTTTGGTTTTAGGCTTACGCTTTCTACTATGTAATTTCTTGATTGTTTTGGTTTTAAAACTATAGTAGATTGGATCTGATTGAGATTCCGGGAAGTAAGACTTTGATCTGAACCTCGTAAACAAATCAATTGTGTTCTTGATACTCTTAGAGTCGATCACTCTAGATTGATTATTGTATGAGTTCTTTTGTTAGATTTGTTATATTACATTTACAAATTGGTATCAAAGCTTGTATTATTGAGATATGTCTAATATTTGAGTAATTTGTTATTTTGAACATAAATTGACGTTAACCGCGTGTACATTGACCAAAAGATCGAATCATTGGCGATTTTCTAAGTTTCAAAGTGAATATGCTTAGATCTGATAGTTTCTCTTTCAAAAACTGTGTTTTGATCCTTAAAACTACGTTGTATTTTTCACATCTTCCTTTCGGTACCCTTACTTTATGTTTAGGTTCTTTGTTAGACAAAATTTTATTAAAGAAAACGTTTCTTTACTTCGTAAAGGGTTCTTTTTGTTGACAAATTTTCATCAAAAACCTTGATTTGAGTTCCAATTGGTATTCTTTACTAACCTTGAGTTCATCATTAAAAGATCTTTACCCGAAGCTTACAAATCTTAGAGTAGCTAAGCTTTCTTAAGTTATTTGTCTAGATCTAGCTAACATACCACATAACTAGGTTTCTTGACTCTTCTCAATCTAAACCTACATCAGACAATCTATCTCTTATTCTCATATCTTTCCACTTCACTTCCTATGGAGATCACTAATATGAGCTTTAGATCTAAGGAAGTTTGAGTTTCCAGGAGTGTTGCAAGACTTAAATCTTGCCACTCTTCCGGAGACACTTTTCTTTCTAGAACTAGAATCGGTATATGGCGTTTTCAAGATAGTCGTTGTAATATTATTGGTGTTGTGACGAAGGATAAATAGACACAAGACTTTCTTCGATACTTTCTCTCTATCTCAATACTTAGTATTTGCATTATAATACTTGAAGTCATAATCTTCTTCTTCCCCAATCCCGGAGATGGGAGTCACTGCTAAAATTAAACCCTTCGATGTCAACGTAGACTTTGCTATGTGGCAAGCCAAGAAGAAGGTCGTACTAATAAGGCAGAAATGTTTGAAGACGGACTTAAACCTACCTTGAGACGACAAAGGAGGTGGAGGAGAAGGTAGAGCTTGACCAAATAGCTCACTCTAAAATAATGTTACGCTTTACTGATGAGGTAGGACATCAAGTCCTAAACCAAGTTACCTTTTTAACTCTCTAGGATACTCTTGAATCTCTTTTTTGTTAGAAACATGCCTAGTCGTATAAGCCTTCGCCTTCCTTTGTTTCATTTTTAAAATGGATACTTCTTTGTCCTTGAATGATAATCTTTATGCTTTCTTATGCATGACTCTTGACCTGAAACGTTGTAAAGATAAGATTGATGACACTCACCAAGCTGTTATTATTTTGAATTCTCTATCACCTCAGTTTAATACATTTAAAGATGCTATGCAACATGAACATGAAGAATTGAGTAAGAAGAAATTGTTAGATGTTATATTATAGAATATGAAGAGACGAAAGTGTTTAAGACCAAACCTATAAAGAACTTAAGAATGAGCTCATGTATGCTAAAGAAAAGAAGGATAAGAACAAGTCTAATCATAAGTCTGACAAGAATAAACAAGTAATAATAACTCTAATGGTAAGTATAACAATGATAATAAAGAAAAGGATATAATTGTTACCTGCTATTATTGTGGTAAGAAAATACATAAGTCATGTGATTGTGGAAAGAAGAAGCATGATGGAGCTGAGAAATCGATCAATTATAATAATAGGAATTTTTCTCTATGTGAATATGTGTCTTGCCATGATAATGAGTGATTATATGTTCAGACATGCGTACTATTTCATTTGATTTTGATATTAATACTTGAATTCCTGACTTTGGATGTACAATGCACGTTAAACCTCATGAATGTCGCTTTGATTATTTGGCTAGAAATCAAAGAAGTCCCTTTTGATAGTTGAAATGAAAAATCTCTTGACCAGATGAGATGCCTACTAATGTTTACCAAAAATAGCAAAATATCGTTGGTCTCCATGTCACAAAAGTACTCAAAATTTTCTTCAAAACGGTTGCCTACTCAAACAAATTAACAACATTTTCATTACCTTAATCCCAAAATATGACAACCCTAATCATATATATAATAATAAACCATGAGGTTTTGCTCTACAATTTATAAAAATCGGCATTGAGATAATTCATAAAGAATGGGAAAAAAACATAATCAACAAGCTTATCCACCCTTTACAAAGAGCATTTATTTCAAATCGATCAATTCATGATAATATTTAAATTGTGTATGAAAATTTTCACACCTTTAAAACAAAAGAAGAAGAAAAGAAGGTTGGATGACCACCAAACTAGACATGGAGAAAGCTTGATAGAGTTGACTAGGATTTTACCCTTACAATTTTGGAAATTTTCGATTTATGTAATAAAATTGTTAGTTGGATTTGAGAGTGCATTTCAACGATCTCATTTTTAGTCTTGTTTAACAACAATACAACCAAAAAATTCTTCCTTGAAAAGATTAGAAGGCATGGCATGGTGACTCCCCATACCTCTTATCCTTGGAGAAGCAATCCTAACACGTATGCTACAACATAAATGCAACAAAAGCACTAACTAACTGTTATAATTGGAAAAAAAATGATAAAACTATTATTTTTCTATCATTTGTTGACGACACAATATTTTTTTCTAAAACTAACATAATATAAGCTGAAAAGGTTGAGAAAACTCTTTAAATATATGGTGCTCTGATGTAAAAAGTACGAACATTGTAAATCAGCTCTAAGTATGGATCATAATAACTAACTAAAAAAGGATTCTAAATATGGACTACTCTTAAAGCATGTTTGGTATTGTATGAAGATTTTCATTTAGATTAACCTAGATGAAGATTGTTGGAGATTAATCTCCAATGATCTTGGAGAAGAAGATTATTTTTGTAATTATTTTCACTCATATAAGCTATTTTAATAATCTAATCGATATTTTTCACCTAATATCAAACACCTCACCATAAATAATCCCCTCCATATAATCTAAATGGATCCCCGATAATCTATGACCAAACAATCCCTTAATATCTAGACATATATCTAGACTGTCCAATTATTAATAAGAGAGTTAACAAACATACCTTCAAGTATCTAACAAACAAAATAGCAAACAACTTAATGGAAAGACAATCTTCTATATATGAAAGGTATAAGCATGTTGGATAAAACTATCTTAGCTGCTAAAATAATGTATACAATGCAAAATTTCATGCTCCCAAACTATGCCCATGATCGACTAGACAAAATCTACATGATTTTTTTTAGAACCGAAAAGAAAAACATAGACCGTTGATAACTTGAATAAAGCGTGCAGATCAAAGACCCAAGCTAGGGGCAAGACAACGAAAATCTAAAGACACAAATAAAGTCATAATGTACTAACTTTGAAACTTTTAGGTAGAACCCAACATATTTTGGACTAAAATAGTGAAAATATTTTAAAAGACACCAATCTATTAAAACATGGAAAAAGAGCAACATGCTATTATGACAATGGAACAACTTATCAAAGCTTTTTAAGGAAGTTAAATAACAAGAATAACATAAATACTACAAACATTGTAAATCAGATTATCGATAAAAAAAAAAAATCATTTCCACCCGTGACTTTCTTATAGTTGGATTTAGAAACTAGATACTTAACAAAAATATAAATTTTCTATGGAGAATTGCCATGAATTGACTTCCAATAAAAGAAGAATGGTTACTTTGCTCAACGAGTTTTACAATCACCACAGAGAAGACTTGCATCACATTCTTCTAAATGTCTTTTTGTGAAACAAGTCGCTAACAATATTGATCCAAAGATTCCAAACACTGTCAATAAATAAAACAAGGAAAACATAATATCAAATACTTTTCTACAAGATTTAAAAGTTAAAATGGGTATCGTGGATCTAACAAAAGTGGCAACCATCCGGTTGGGTATTTGGTATACAAGAGACATAATCATCTTCTAGAATGAGCTTGAACGAACTACACAAAGCAATACTGAAAGTCATTAAATATTAGGTGAGGACCTGGAATAATATTTATAATCCGGGTAGTGACCTTGAAGAAGTAAACAAGAAAATGTAAATCAAATGAGGAAAAATGATATCAAATGGAAAAAACCAGATGTTCGTTTTGTCAAACTAAATTTTAACGGTTCAAAACTTGATTTTAAAAAGACATTAATTGACTTTGTTTAAAAACCACATTGGTGATGCCATTATACTAAGAGCGCAAAAAAAAACAAATCTATTACTTGGTCTCCACTAGGGATTATAATAAAAAGCTATCAATTTTAAAATTGACAACATCATGGATATGGGCGGCAATTTACCCATCATTAATGTGATCCTAAGACTATGAAAATATCATTTGGAGATTCATATTCTTATAGCATATCTCTTCGTTGAATACACAAAATTCAAATTAATTCCTTCAAGAACATCTTTGTAGAAAACAACGAGATTGTTGACAAGTATAGCTTTATAGAAATCAATGAAATTACTAACATACAAGCCTAATTGAGACATTTTTCTTCACCGATTGACATCTATGTAAATTACGAACTTAATGTTTTTGCTACAAGGATGTGATGAATCACTTCACGCAAATGATCCTTCTAAATCCTTTTATTTCTAAAAAAGAGAAAGAAGTCTTTAAACATATGTATTAAACGAGGGTCTTAAATAATAAAATTGATTCAATAAAGTAATTTTTCTATTTAGTAAGTTTTTAAGTTACTAACAAAATTTATCTTCGGTAATAATTTTAAAAGCACGATAAAAATTGATTCATTAAAGTATTTTTTTTATTTAGTAAGTTTTTAAGTGACTAACAAAATTTGTCTTCGGTAATAATTCTAAAACCATGATATTTGGACCCAAACCGTTATCCGTGCAGCTCGGTTCCTATATTTCTAATCATAATTCTTAGGGACCGTTTGAAACCGAACTAATTTGAAAACCTAAGAGGAACCGAACTGCAGTGAAAGCATCCAGAACCGAGCTGTATAGAGACAGTTCAGAATTGAAACCTTCTCTGAACAAAGTAAAATTGGGGATATGTGCGCAGCCACCTTCATTTCAGGCTCAGGTTTCATGTCTGTCTATCATATATATACCAATTCAATTCACCAACACTACACAAACAGAAATTAATATTCAAAAGCAGTTTCTGTTCAGAGTTGGAACAAAGTAAACATACATTTGAAATTTATCTCTTTGATACAAGATACAAGACACTGAACAACAAGCAATCGAAATCATCCTTCAATTTGAATGTAATCCAAAAACCCAACCCTTGTTAGCGGATCTATAAGGGGGTCGATCCAGATGAATTCAAATGAGTGTCAACAGATCATATCAATTTCCTCTAAATCTAACAAAGAACCCTAATTCTGCCTGTAAGCTATGTAATCAGCCAATGCAATCAAAGGTGCAGCTTTCACCTCATCAAACACCTCCATTTGAAGCTTCGCCTCCCTGTTCAATTCCTCAGCCAACTCTCTAGACTTTTCAATCCCCATTAGCTTCGGGTATGTCATCTTATCGGCTAACAGATCCTTTCCGGCCGTCTTTCCCAGCTCCTCTGAAGATTTCGTTACATCCAGTATATCATCCACCACTTGGAAAAGCAATCCGATGCATCTCGCAAACTTTCGCAATCGCTCCACCTCATCTTCCGTTCCGCCTCCCATGATTGCCCCCAAAACCACCGAAGCTTCCAGAAGCTTAGCCGTTTTGTGGACATGGATGAACTCTAATGTGTCCAATCCAACATTTTCAGCCCCTTCACAATGAAGATCCACAACTTGACCAGCAACAAGGCCCTCTGCGCCGATTGCTCGGGCGAGTTCTCCGACTGCTCGGATTACTCTGGTGGGGGAGACTTCCGGGGTCGAGGTGGCGATGTGCTCGAAAGCGAAAGCCAGAAGAGCGTCTCCGGCGAGAAGAGCAACGTCCTCACCGAAGACTTTATGGTTAGTTGGCTTACCCCGGCGGAGGTCGTCGTTGTCCATACACGGAAGGTCGTCGTGGATGAGGGACATGGTGTGGATCATCTCAACGGCGCAGGCGGCTGCCATGGCGGAGGATTGCTGGCCGCCGACGAGCTCGCAAGCGGCGATGCAGAGGACTGGCCGTACACGCTTGCCGCCGGCGAGCAGAGAATATCGCATGGCTTCATGGATCTTCGGTGGGTGTTTGAGAGAAACTGCAGAATCTAGGGATTGATTGACCGAATTGGCTCGTTCTAACATGTAGGATTTGAAATTGAATGGGGTGGGAGGGGAATCTGAAGGAATATTGTCTCCTGGAGTTTTGACCTTCTCTTGCTTTGTCAAAATCGCAGAGATTGCTGGCATGGGAGAAGAGGAGGATGAGGAGGAAGGGGGCATGGCGGAAAATTGGGGCTTGGGAAATGAAGAAAGAGAAAAAAGCGAAGATGTAGATCTGCCGCCACCATGATTAATGGTCATCGAACGTGTCTGAACCCACGAACCCAGATTCACGCAACTCATTTTCTTTTACTCTTTTGTCCCTTTTTCGAATTTTCAATTACCTAGAATTCCAAGTCTCACACACAATTGATAGCAGAAAAATAAATCTTCAATCAAAAATGAGGCAAAAACAAAAATTGGGATTACGAAGAAGACAATCAGAAGATTCAGAACATGAAACTGATCGGATAGGATTCTTATGAACTAAATGTCGATGATCATTTCAAGAGGATTCTTGAGCTATGGGAATTATATTAGGAACTTCGCAGAGAGAGAGAGGAGAGAATGCAAATGAAGATTACAAAACAACTGGAATGGTGGAGAGGGAGGAAGAAGATAGGGTTTTGGATTGGACGACCCGCTTTCCCAATTTCATCACTTCCCACCACCGAGTGGTCTTTTCTTTCTCGTCAGGATTTTATAGAAAAATATAACTTATAATATTTATTTTTAAATTATAATTTATAAATTTTATTTATCATAATAATATTATTAAATAATTAACATGACATTAATTATACACTATTACTCATTTACTTTGTAAAATAAATATTATAAAACTTTATATTAGTATCACACAAAAAACTAAAAAAATAATTCCGTCACAAATCTCAACAGGTTATATACAATTTTAGATCATCCATAACACAATTATCTAACCTACAATATATAATAATATTTCAAAGAAAAGTAAAGTTTTCTGAACAAAACTTTTCAGACATTTGGAAGATACATATCCCCTTCAAAACAACGAAAGAGGTGATTGCACAAGGCTTTGTTTGGATTTAGTTTTTTTTTAATCCAAGTCTCTTTTTTTAGGTGAGAAATATGTGATCTCATCTAACAAACCTTTTCTCACGTGGAAGATTGTAATTTATGTTCTCCTCCAAATCCTTACTAAATCAAAGGTTTTTATTTTATTGGGTAAAGAAGGTATTAATTTTTATAAAATGATTAATTTGATCTCTTGATTACTTAGACTTTTGTGGAATGTGTTCAAAAACACTTCAAATAAAGCTATAACAGAAGAGTGAACAAAAAGAGTAGATTTCTTAGTTGCTCTTGGTAGATCTTGTTACAATGAGAATGACCTTTATTTATAGGCCAAAATTTGAAGGATTTTCTCATAAAATAAACTAGGATGTAAGAAGGTGAATAATTCACCTTGTGCAATTTACTTCACTTCTCGATCAAGCCACACTAGGAACACATGCATGCGATATATATGTACAAAACATTATGTACAAATGTCTTATACATATTTTTCATAACACTCCCCTTTGAATATTCACCTTATTCCATTATCAAACTTGAGTGTTTGTTGCTGACTTCATACTTATTATACGCTTGGGCTGAAGCTGTCTCATTAAAAACCTTGTTTGGACAAACCCAGTGGGATAAAACCCCGATCAAAGGGAAAAAAGTGCATCGCGTATAATGCCCCCTTATTTAAACATATGTCCCGAAGTCTACACATTCTAATCTTGCGCACAAGCTCTTCAAGCTTCTTTGGATTCAATGATTTTGTGAACAAGTCAGCAAGATTGTTACTGGAACGGATTTGTTGAACATCAACTTCCCCGGTTTCCTCTAGCTTAATGGTGGAGAAGAACTTTGGCAATATGTTCTTTGTACGATCTCCCTTGATATGTCCTTTCTTCATCAATGCATGTTGAATTATCTTCGTATAAGATGGTTGGTTCTTTAGTGGTAAGTTTCACCCACACTCCTTTTGTATGAACTTGATCATTGATCGTAGGGACACATGTTCTCTTCCAGCTTCATATAGAGCGATCAACTCTGCGTGATTTGAGGTGTATTTGTTTATTTTGTTGTCCTCCAGGAAATTGTCGGGCCTCCATATGTCAACACATATCCGTTTTGGGACTTGGCCTTGTGTGGGGCGGACAAATATTCTTCATCTACATATCTAACCAAAGTGGCATCGCCTTTGTCTTGATAAAATAGACCAAGGTCATGCATACCTCAAAGGTAGCTGAATATACGTTTGATGTCACTCCAATGTCTTCTGTAGGTGCACAATTGTACCTAGACAACAAATTTACAACAAAAACAATATATGGTCTTGTATTGTTAGTCAAATACATTAAAGCACCAATTGCACTTAAATATGACACTTTTGGGCCAAGGATTTCTTCATCCTTTTCTTGAGGATGAGACTCATCATTTTCGACATTGAAGGACCGAACAAAAATGGATGAGATTAAAGGGTGTGCTTTGTGCATGTAGAATCTCTTTAGTATTTTCTATGTGTAATTCGATTGATGGATAAAGATTTCATCGCCAAGAAAAATTTTGGTCCTTCTTAGATCTTTCATCTCAAATTCTTTCATCATATACTATGTAGTTTCTTCAAGCTCGTTAGAAGTTCCGACGATATTCAAATCGTCAGCAAAAGCTCGTTAGAACTCCATAGTGATCTCCTCATAAGTATCCCCCCTAATACCCACAAATGTAGTAAGTCCAGCCCTATAAAGCATCCACCTAAGATCATCCACCACATGTAACTCCTCACACTCTTCAAGAACAATATATCTAGGAGCTATAACCTTGCGCTCATGGATTTTTCGGTAAGCTTTCTTGTTGTCCTCATGGATTGTAGGGAGTATAGGGGTAGGTTGAGGAGCGGGAGGAGGTTGGGAAGAGGAGCCTTCGCCTCCTTTGTTTTTTGTTTCGGTTGGATTTACGAGTCCCAAACATTTTTCTAGAAACCACGGCATGTTCTTGAGGAAACCACGCCCGTGGTTTTGTATGGAAACTCGTGGAAATGCATGATCTCTCACAAATCACTAGAAATTTCACAACAAACTCAACAACAACAACAATCCTAGGCTAATTCTAAGTTCAATTCCGTTAAGTTCTCCTACAAATATTTGAAGAAAACGAAGGAAATCAACCAAAGAAAGAATTGAGAGAAAACCTAGGTTTTGGAATTGAAGAAATCCAAAATCTCGCTCGATTGCTGTTTGTTTGTGCCGTTTGTTGTCACAATCAGCAATAGGACGGAGTTTGCTTCAATTTGGAACGAAGAATCGTGCAAAACGATCACCGAATGAAGGATTTGGGTTTGAGGGGTTAGAGCGTGGAAGGAGGCGTGGAGAAGAGGATAAAAGCTTGTGGGTTTGTGAAGAAGAAGACTTTATATAGCCACGTCAAAATTTCAAAAACCACGGCCCTTTGTTATTTCCATGGCCGACAACTCTCGACTTGATTCTCCACGGTCTTAATTAAAGAAACCACGGATGTGGTTTTGTATTTAAACCCGTGGAAATCCCTATTTCTGCCAAAAATCCAAATTCGTTGATCCTTTGACTTTCTTCACTTCTTTTGGTTTTTCTTCAAGCCTGACATCCAAAGACACAAGACCTATCGGAAAGACACCAATAAAAAAACAAACAAAAACAACCTACACTAATCTAATCTAAGAAAAAGAAAAAGAAAAAGAAGAATGAATTACCTTGGGTTGCCTTCCAAGTAGCGCTTTGTTTTAGGTCCGTAGCTAGACCAATCCTTTGTACTTAAGTGAGGAGAATCGGTGTCATTTCCTTAGTTTGGAGTTCCGGAGAGTATTCCTTGAGTCGTTGACCATTCACTTTGAAACTTCCTCACTTCTCACCCATACTTCAACTGCGCCATGGGGAAAAACATTTTTAATAACATAAGGTCCTGTCCAACGAGATTTGAGCTTACTTGGAAAGAGTCGAAGTCTAGAATTGAAGAGAAGAACAAGGTCTCCTTCTTTGAAGTCTTTCAGAATGATGTGCTTATCATGCCAACGCTTCGCTCTCTCTTTGTAAATCTTGGCGTTTTCATAGGCGTTTAAGCGGAGTTCTTCTAGCTCATTGAGATCCAAGAGACGTTTCTCTCCCGCTTCCTTTATGACAAAGTTCACCCACTTGACAACCCAATACGCCTTGTGCTCCAACTCCACCGAAAGATGACAAGACTTCCCATACACAAGAGTGTATGGTGTTGTGCCAATGGGAGTCTTGTATGCCGTTCTATACGCCCATAGTGCGTCATCTAGCTTCAACGCCCAATCGTTCCTTGTCCTAGACACCGTTTTCTCCAGAATTCCTTTGATCATTCTATTTGAAATCTCCACTTTCCCACTTGTTTGTGAATGGTAAGGTGTAGCGATCTTGTGAGTCACCCCATACTTAGCTAGTAGAGCCTCACATTGACGGGCAATGAAATGTGATCCTCCGTCACTAATGATGGTTCGGGGTGTCCCAAACCTTGGGAAAATAGTTCGATTAAAGAACTTGACAACCACCACCGCATCATTAGTTGGAGAAGCAATAGCTTCAACCTATCTTGAAACATAGCTAGATGTATATATTGGTTACCACAAGATAATGGGAATGGTCCCATGAAGTCAACTCTCCAAACGTCAAAGATCTCCACTTCTTGGATGTTGTTTAGAGGCATTTAATTCCTCATAGATATGTTCCCTGTTCTTTGACAAGCATCGCAACAAGCAAAAAAGGTTTGCACATCTTTAAATAACGTAGGCCAAAAGAATCCGGATTAAAATACCTCAGCGCTAGTCTTGTGAGAACTAGCGTGTCGTCCACAAGAAAGAGAATGACAATGACGAATGCCACTTTGTATTTCGTCTTCAGGTACACATCTTCTAATGATGCCATATGGACCTCTCTTGAAGAGTAGATGTTCATTCCAATAGTATTGGCGGACATCCTTAAAGAACTTCTTTATTTGAGCGTAGGATAGTCCGGGAGGTATTTCCTGACAAACCAAATAATTCACAAAATCAGTAAACCAAGGTTCGTTACCTCTAGAAATATGATCAATACACTCTTCCATTAGATGCAATTGTTCGTCCGGGAATGAGTCATCAATAGGAAGTTCATCATTGGTGACATGTGGTTGACGGATCAAGTGATCCGCAACAGAATTTTTGGATCCTTTCTTGTCACGAATCTCAAGATCGAGCTCTTGAAAAACAAGAATCCATCTAATCAGCCTTGGTTTCACATCTTTCTTGGCAAGCAAATACCGAATGGCTGAATGATCCGTGTATACAATCACCTTCGCTCCTACAAGATAAGAACGAAACTTTTCAAATGCATATACAATAGCAAGAAATTCCTTCTCCGTTGTGACGTAGTTGAGCTGAGCTTCATCTAGTGTCTTGCTAGCATAATAGATGGCATGAATGCGTCCATCTGTATTTTGTCCAAGTACCGCTCCCACCGCTACGTCACTTGGATCGCACATGACCTCAAATGGAAGACTCCAATCAGGAGGCTGAATTATTGGGGCTGAGATTAAGGCTTCTCGAATCCTATAGAAAGCAACTAAACATTCTTTCAAAAATTCAAAAACAATATCTTCATCAATAGGTTAGTCAACGGTTTGGAGATTTTCGAAAAGTCCTTAATGAATCTCCTATAGAAGCCATCATCTTCTAGAAAACTTATAATCCTCTTCACCGAAGATGGAGGAGAAAGCTTTTCTATTATTTCAATCTTAGCCTTGTCAACTTCAATCCCTCTATTAGAGTTCAAGTGTCCTAATGCCTTTCCTAACCATAAAATGACAATTCTCCCAATTTAGAACTAGGTTAGTGTCTTCACATCTTTGTAGAACAAGAGATAGGTTAGCAAGACAATTATCAAATGAGGAACCATAAACAGAAAAATCATCCGCAAAAACCTCCATGATTTCCTCAATGTACTCCAAGAAGATGGCCATCATACACCTTTGAAAGGTGGCTGGAGTGTTGCACAACCCGAATGGCATCCTTCTATAAGAGAACGTACCCCACGGGCACGTAAATGTGGTCTTTTCTTGATCGTCCGGATGAATCGGAATCTGAAAGAAACAACTATAACCATAAAGATAACAAAAATAAGAATGTTGCGCTAACCTCTCAAGCATTTGATCAATGAAGGACAGCGAGAAGTGATCCTTCCTCGTCGCATTATTCTGCTTGTGATAGTCTATACACATCCTCCATCCCGTCACCTTTCTTGTTGGAATGAGTTCGTTGTTCTTGTTAGCAACAACGGTCATCTCTCCCTTCTTTGGGACTTCTTGAACTGGGCTCACCCACTTGCTATCGGAAATCGGGAATATGATACCTCCATCAAGCAATTTAAGGATCTCCATCTTCATGACCTCTTTCATGATCGGGTTTTACCGTCGTTGAGATTGACGTGAAGGCTTATAATCCTCTTCCATTAGTATCTTGTGCATACATAATGATGGTTTAATTCCTACAAGATCCTCTATGGTGTAGCCTAAGGCTTTCCTATGTTTTTTCAAAACAATCATAAGCCTATCATGTTCATCTTCACTTAAACTAGAACTAACTATAATGGGAAACGTAGAGCTAGATCCAAGAAAAGCATACCTTTGATGTGCTGGAAGTGGCTTCAATTCTAAAGTTATAGATGCCTTTGGTGTGTTGTGAGGGCTGTCCGGAGTCTCCTTGGCTGTCTCAAAGGTTTTGGAAGTGGTGGAAGAAGGAGCAAGAACGTTTGTAGAAAGAACGGAACCTTCCTCAGAATTTTCAAGAACCACGGCACCACTGTTACTTCCACGGATGTGGAAAGTTGTACTTTGGCCATGATTCTTTGTGTCATTCGAATGGTTTCTCTCGACATATATTTCCACGGGTGAAATTAGTGAAACCACGCCCGTGGAAAACAGCGATGACCCGTGGTTTCTTGTGTTTTCCGAACCATCGTGCAATTCTTCAAATTCTAACTCTTCCAAAGCCTCAATCTCAACGTTAAAGTCCTTTTCTGCTCCCTTTTCCATGATGCACATGGTTATAACCTTTTGTAACGGATCTTTGAAAAAGATCGAACTCACTTCCTCTCTAGAATCCTCTTCATCATATATGTTGAACATATCTTCTTTAAGTGCTGGTTCTTTTGTCAAAGTTGAGAGTACAAATTCAACTTTCTCTATTCCAATGTCAAAGGCTAATCTAGCGTTCTTGCAATCAACCATACAGCCGGAAGTTGCAAGAAAAGGTCTCCCAAGTATGATTAGGATTGGACAATCTACAGGAATGTCAAGCACAACAAAGTCTATAGGAATATAGAATTTACCAAGCTTAACTAGGACGTTTTCAATGATGCCAACGGGTCGAGTAATGGATCGATCCGCCATATACAACGTCATCTTCACCGGTTTAGGTTCACCTAAACCAACCTTCTCACACAAAGCAAGTGGAATGATGCTCACACTTGCTCCCAAGTCACAAAGTGCATTATATGTGACTTCTTCCACTCCTATTGGTATGCAAAATGACTCCGGATCTCGCAGCTTTGGGGGCATCTTTTCCGTCATTGTTTTAATGAGTTCCGAAGACTCCGAACTCATCTTAAATTCACCAAAATATTCAAGCTTCCTCTTGTTGGAGATGATCTCTTTCAAGAACTTCCCATAATCGGGCATACCTAAAATCGCATCAAGAAAAGGTATGTTAATGTGCTGTTTACTCATGAGATCAACAAACTTACCAAAGTGCTTGCCTAGACGCGCTCTCGCTCTAGATTGCGGGAATGGCAAAGGAGGATTATAGGCTGGAGAAGGAATATAAACATCTTCCTTCTCCTTCTATTTCTCCTTCTCAACGGGAACCTCAACGAATGTGGGCTGCGGGTCGGTGGTTTTTACACCACTTCTTGTAGTAATTGCCATTACTCTCCCCTTCGGATTGTCCTCCGTTTTTCCGGGAAGCTTCCCTTGATCTCTAGGAACTTCTCCGGCCTTGCTAAACACTTGATTTTCCAAAACTTTTTGTGCTTTAGAAATTGAAGTAATGGAACTCTCCATTCCTTGCATCTTCCCCAAGATTGACTTCATCGGTTTGAACTAGATGAAGCTTGTCCCTGACTTTTGAAAGGTGTAGAAGAAGAATAAGGAGGTGTTAGTGAATTTTCAGTATGAGAATAAGGATTACCGGGATTTTGTTGGTTGAATCTCCAATTGTTGTTGAAGTTCCTGCTGTTGTTGTTATTGTTCCAATGGTTGTTCCGGTTGTTATTCCTATTCTCTTGATTGTTTTCCCTTCCTAGATAGCCAACATCCTGCTCCTTTTTCGATCGAATGTTAGACTCAAAAATTCTTTCAGCTCCTTAAACTCATTGTTGTGGGAGAAAATTTGAGCTTGGGCTGCTGGATTCAACCTTGCTCCCGGTTCTCAGGAATCTCGATTCCTACTCTCAATCTTCCTATGGGAATACTTCTCAATCACAAGAGCCTGCTTATCAATAAAATCCCAAGCATCATCTTCTCTCATATCCATAATAGTTCCGCAAGAAAGAGATTGAAGTTTGAATTGAGTTTCCACATCCAATCCCTTGTAGTAAATCTCCAATAACTCCAGCTATGAATGCCATGGTGAGGGCAATCAAATAGAAGGTCTTGAAACCTTTCCCAAGATTTAAACAAACTTTCATTAGGTTTCATAGAAAGGGCATTGATTTTACCTCTCAATTCCGCCGTTTTGGATAGCGGAAAGAACTTGGTAAGGAATTCCGAAGTCATCTCATCCCATGTTTTAACTCTTCCAGCTAGAAGAGCTTAATACCAAGCTAAGGCTTTGTCATTCAAAGAGAAAAAGAACGGTCTCAACTTATAATTATTTTTGATTGCTCTTGGAGGCTTCAAAGTCTCCATAAGAATCTCATAATTCTACAAATGTTGATGCGGAGATCCAGCTTCCATTCCACCAAACTGACTTTGGCGGATCATAGTAATGACTTGAGGGCGAAACCCATAGTCATGCTCATCTGGATTTTTAAGATTCACACCCAAACGGCGCGGTAGCTGATTTGGATCCATACGTTGCCCAAGAGTTCGTGGTTCAGCCACGACATTAACAACTCTCACATCTCTAACATGAACACTAGGATCAACATGGACACGAGGATAAAGTGGTGGATTAGGTGGTATATCTTCCAGCTCAAGCATATCATCATCGGATAATTCATCTCTCTTATCCTTGGCGCCTTTCTCCAAGTTTGATTGTAATACCATCGCCTGGATTTCATCCATTTAAATTTGCATTCGCTCCCTATCAACACGAGCTGTTACGCTAGAAATGTATAACACAAAAGTTTTAAATTTATAACTCGATATATTTTCCTAACTCCTAGCGAACCCACAGTGTATGGGTCGTTTTGTAGCAAGGATAGTATTTCGAGGTCGAACACAAAGACTAAGGTGAAATCAAACCAAACGAGTGATCATAGATAGTGCGAATCTAGTCTAAGAAAAGAGAAAGAAATAAAGAAATGAAAATCATGATATTTTTGGTTGGGTTTTTGTGGTGATCAAGCAAAGATCACAAATCAAGCAAGATAATAAATCAAACTAACAACTCAAGCTAGCAAAACAAACAAGCAACACAAACACAAGATATGTGATCAAAGAGAGAAAAGTGGATTCTAGAGGTCAAGATTTCCGGTTATGGCATTGAACTCAAGCTTCTAAAGATTCTAAGGACAAGGTTGCGGTGTTGGGAAAGGGTGTTTCTCCAATGGAAGAAATTACCGGGTAAGTCTCATGCTTTACTAGTCCCGCTCCAAACTCCTATTACCGGGAGGTCTCAAAGGATTAAAGTTGGGAATTCTACACAAACCGGACTCTACTTAAGGGGTAAACCTCTCCTTACCGGGTAAGTCTCAGAAAAGGCAAGTCTCAAGCAACAATCCTAGCACACTCAATCCAATAACGGCTTATGAGGCTCACTACTACCTAGAGTTCATCATCTTAGGTATCTAAGATCGGAAATCACCGGGTAGGTCTCTTCCCTCACTTAGTTTGCTAGCATTAGGTCACCCTAAGCTATATTATGCTTAACAAACACTAGGATTTCAACAACCTAACATACTAACATACAGATTCATCAATTATAGAGCAACAGCGAGAAAAATCGGGTGGATCATAGCAAAAATCGGATGATCTGTCTGAAGAACAATTCGATTTTTCTTTATGGGTTAGGTTTTGTGCATACGAATCATCTTAAACTAACATATAAGTCCATTCCATCGTCACCCAAGCCATAACCATCAATCTATCACCCCAGAATCACAATAAACTAGCCAATAACATACATTTCAAGATCTAAAATCATCACACAAGCATACATGGTTTTCATAGGTAGATGATGAAAGATAAGCAAGTAAAAACAAAAAATTTCAATTGAATATAAGTTTAAGCAAGACTTACAACCCTTCAAAAGAAGTTCCAAAACGTTTCTAACAATCCTTCCAAGAGTTCTTTAACCAAAATCTCTTAAAATCACTCAAAAGCTCTCAAAAACTCACTTTCACTCTAAGTTTTGGTGTTATTCTTCTTCTCCCAAATGAGAGAGTTTTTCTTCTTCTCCAAGTCTATCCTCCAATGGAATGAGGTATGTGTGAGAGAATGTGGGAGGTGTCCTTTAGCCACAGCCTGCAGTACCACTTATATTCTCCATCAAGAGCAAGGGCCGGACAAAGAGATCGTGGGACACGTGGCACAAGCTGTCAAAAGCCAGAAAATCAACCCAGATAGAAAAATCGTCCGATTTTCCTGAGTGTTGGGTTGATTTTCTTCAACAGGGGCTTGTTATGATCGTCTAGCCATTAGTTGCTCCATTGCTTGCACCAATAAGGGTCCTTGTGTCCTTCATTGCTCCAATTATGTTCCTTCAAAGCCTTGGATGTGTACCACCATGAGGATTGAGCCTCGAATGTATCGATTAATGTCCAAAAGATCCCCGAAATACCTACAAAACCGACAAAAGCTCGTGTAGATGCTTTTTCTAGAAATATGCATGAATTAAGCGTAACGTCATGAACTAATGTCAAACTGTGAATGAATAACGGGAAAAACTATCTAAATGAATGCCTAAACTAACGTCATAAATCACATTATCACGAGCTATAGCTTTCTCTTCAAGAAGTCTTCTTTCACTTTCATTAAGAAGAGCCCGAGTTTCATCCAACTCCTCTTGAAGACTCTTTTCATTGTGTTCAGCCATCTTTTTCTCCCTTAACCGTTTCTTGAGAGTCTTCTCTGGTCCAGGGTCAAAAGGAATGAGGCCTTTTTTAGATCGAGACCATCACATATACCTGAAGAGAAATTTGCAAATTCACTAAAGTAGATAGATCAAATAAGAAGAGCAAAAGCTCCCAAGCCAGATTACCAAAAACCAAATTTGGCCTAAACCAAACCCCGATAATGGCGCCAAAAACCTCTTTGCTCAAAAGTGTGCGTGCAGAGTCTTAAATTTATAAAATCTTAAATCAAGCAAAAGCGAATCCGCAGTGTACGGATCGGTATAGTAAAGCAAGAATTCCAGAGTCAAACTCAGGGATTTGGGGGACCAAATTCAGTTTGTAAAATCGTTTGGCAAGTAAATAAGCTTTTGTAAAGATTAATGGGAAAACAACGATTCTAATGATTAAGGTATCCAATTGTGGCAATCGATTCAAGATGCTCTAAAGATATAAGGATAGAGTTAGAATTGCAAAGGTATAGATCAAAGGTAGGGTGTTGTACGGTGTAGTTCCAAACCCATATGTCTTACCCAAAGGCTCTCTCAATAAAGGATGTTGAGTGTCGTTATAAAGAGGATCTATGGACAAGATTAAACTCTCAAATACCCATGCCCAAACTTAAGGGGATCAAAGATAAGCCAAACAGGTTAAGGTTGTGACACTCGTAACCTAAGTAGAGGGTGTTGAGTCTCACTACTACCTAGAAAAGGTGAGCCAAGGCTAATTCGGGGTCAATCTTTAACTTTGGATCAAAGCAAAAGCAAAGCACGTCAAACAGGAAAAACAACGGTCAGTTCTTGAGGAACCACGGCCGTGGAACTCAAGAACAGGCCGTGAAAAGGTACAACGGCGAGGTTTTTCGCAACTCTCAGGGTCCAATCTGTTTTGGTTCAATATATCATCATCTACGCCAAAACTATCAACCCCTTCACCTTAGAATCGCTTAATGGTTTTAGCCAATAATCATCATAATAAAATCAATAATCAAGATTAAAAGAAAGAAAAGATAGAACCTTGAAAACTCAATAATGAATGCAAAACCAACCTCAATAAAACTCAAAACCGTACTTGTGTTCAATGAATATCGAATAGAGTAAGAAATCTCTCACAATCTTAAAGAACAAGAAGAACGGGATGTCAATCCGCCTTCAAAGTGAAACCCTAAGATCTTCCAACTCCGAATGGGAAATGTGCGTTCTTCTCCAAATCTTCCTTCCAAAATCTTCTCACAATGTAATCTTTCAAATGATCTCAACTTCTCTCTTCCGAAAGCGTATGCAACCAATGTGTAGCGAGAGATCCGTTTTCTCTCCTTCTCCAGCCTTCTTATAGGAAATGCTAGGGTTACAAAAGCCAGTAAGGGATGATGACGTGGCAAATATGACACGTGACATTCGTTAACAGAATCACGGCCATGACCAACTTTCCACGCCCGTTGAAACCACCGTGGGAGCCTATGACATGTTCCTCCACAACCTTAATTAAATTAAATACCAAAACCACGGCCGTGGTTCCTTGTACTTGACCGTGGAATCCCTAAAACGTGCGTACAATCTCTTGTTTTCCAAAGCTTTCTACTCATACACCTTGCTTATCTATTCCAATGCATCCCCTTGATGCCTAGCATGATCAAATACTCTCACATGCTCCATTTATGCTCCAATCCAAGCCTTTATTCACCTTAAAACAAAACAAAGCAAGTAAATAAGCTTTTGTAAAGATTAATGGGAAAACAACGATTCTAATGATTAAGGTATCCAATTGTGGCAATCGATTCAAGATGCTCTAAAGTTATAAGGACAGAGTTAGGATTGCAAAGGTATAGATCAAAGGTAGGGTGTTGTACGGTGAATTTCCAAACCCATATGTCTTACCCAAAGGCTCTCTCAATAAAGGATGTTGAGTGTCGTTATAAAGAGGATCTAAGGACAAGATTAAACTCTCAAATACCCATGCCTAAACCCAAGGGGATCAAAGATAAGCCAAACAGGTTAAGGTTGTGACACTCGTAACCTAAGTAGAGGGTGTTGAGTCTCACTACTACCTAGAAAAGGTGAGCCAAGGCTAGTTTGTGGTCAATCTTTAACTTTGGATCAAAGCAAAAGCAAAGCACGCCAAACAGGAAAAACAACGGTCAGTTCTTGAGGAACCATGGCCGTGGAACTCAAGAACAGGCCGTGGAAAGGTACGACGGCGAGGTTTTTCGCAACTCTCAGGGTCCAATCTGTTTTGGTTCAATCTATCATCACCTACGCCAAAACTATAAACCCCTTCACCTTAGAATCGCTTAATGGTTTTAGCCAATAATCATCATAATGAAATCAATAATCAAGATTAAAAGAAAGAAAGATAGAACCTTGAAAACTCAATAATGAATGCAAAACCAATCTTGTAACGACCAGTTTTTTTTCGTTATGCTTTGATAGGGTTAGAGAAGTTTAGGAAACGAATAAAAATTTAGTGAGACTAGGACATACCAGCTTATTTATGGAAGTCGTTTAATTAACTACCTTGTTCTAAGTTTCGGGACGAAACTTATTTTAAGGGGGTACTGATGTAATATCCGGAATTTTTATTCCGTTTAATTCCGAATCAATTCGGACTTCGAGCCATTGACGGTTTCCCATTCTATCTAGTATTTCTTTCTTCACAAATTTTATCATTTTATGTAGAACTTAATTCACATAAAATGATAGAATTATATCAAACCCTAATTCTTATAATTATTTATCATTTTATGTGGAATTTAATTCACGTAAAATGATAGAATTATATCAAACCCTAATTCTTATAATTATTTATCATTTTATGTGGAATTTAATTCACATAAAATGATAGAATTATATCAAACCCTAATTCTTATAATTAATTCTTAACGACGACTTTAGACGAGATCATGACAAGGCTGGGACGAGACTATGACAAAGTTGTGACGAGAACATGACAGAGGTGAGACGAGGTCATGACAAAGCCCGACAACTCTGTGACGAGGTCATGCATGGGCCTGACAAAGCCATGACGAGTTTTTGACAAGGCTTGACAAACTTTCAGCCCACTTCCTTCTCTTGTTTCAGCCCATTTCCTTCCTTCCTTCCTAGTGCTGAAACTCTTATATCCCTTGCTTTACACCAGCCCAAGCAGCATCTCAGCCCAACCCATGTATTGTGCAGCCAGAAGACACATTGCTGACTCACCATGCTTCAGCCCACCTCGGATCTACTGCTGCCCAAACCGCCATGCCTTCAGTCAGCCCAACAAGAAGAAGCACTGCAAAAACCCTTAGGAATTATTCCTCACGTACGTGGAGCTGAGTTGGAGTTACGGAATGAAGAGTCCCTGAGATCACGCTGCAACAAATCTCCTTCCAAGAGTCCGTCCCGATTCAGCAACTATCAGCCCTTGTTTTCCTCCTTCGTACAGAATCACACATCCCTCTCTCTCACTCAATGCGGTAGCACTAACGATTTGTTTCGTCTCCTCCCTCGATTGTCTCTTGAGTAGAGCCTACCAGCAACCACCGCCACAAACCAGACGACATAGGACTACAGGTGCCAGACTTCTCCCTTGCTTCCAGTCCAGGCGTGAAGATTTGCATCCAGATTTCGGGGAACTGTTGTCTAGTCTCGATCTATACCCCCCTCTCATGCAGGCTGAAACCAGACAAGATCAACCCTTTGTCGAGCCATCGCTGGAGTCGTGCACAAGAAGCACCTAGGCGTCCTTCTGCGCATAGGAGCCGGCAAGACCAACAGTCAGCAGCAGCACGACTTCCTCTCCAGGCTGCGCATGGCTGCCCTCCTCTACTCTTGGTTGCAACCTCGTGAGCCTCTTGGGCGAGTTTTATAGTTGAGTGTAACCATACTCTTTCAACCTTGCTTTCCTTCAATCATATGTGTACTTATAGCTGATGCTAAACCATCTTGGAACCATGTATTTCAGTCAAGAAAACAACCGTAGAGAGCTGTTACGTTTTTCTCAGTTTCCGGAAGTGACGAGCAGTAAACTTCGGGTCCAGATTTGGGTAAGTTAGACTTCTTCTTTTTGGCTGAATTTTGGATATGTTGTATTCAGTAGTACATAGTAGATCATACTAAAATTTGGGAAGAATCGGAGTTACGGTTTGAGAGTTATGATGTTGCAAAGTGACTCCTCATGCAGTTTTTTTTTTATAAATGTGCTGAGTTGAGAAAAACAGCATGGGATGCTGTTTTGGGAGATAGTTTTGAATAGGATTTTGATCTCTGTTGGACTTGAATTTTGGATATGATTTAGTTGACATATTATAGTAGAACATATCAAAATTTGGGATAAATCTAGCGAGTGGTTTAGGAGTTATGATTTTTCAAAGTGTACTCACATTTTGGTTAAGTATAGAAAACTTCAAGTGTTGTAACTAAATTTGGATTTTTTTGTAGAAGTGAAGGGTGAACAGTTTTAAGAAATTCTTGCTCCTAGGAGTAGATGAGATATCATAGATTATCTAGAGAATTATTTCGTAATTTTTATTAGTTTATTCGAATTTTATATTTGAAGCCGAAGTTGGACCTTAACGATCTTTCCGAAAATAGAAAAATGGGTAAATTACCAGTTTGTAACCAAACACATCTTTAAGAGTTAGAATATGACTCTTTTGTCTTAAATAAGAGTTTAGACATAAATTATGGAATTTTTGGAAGTTTCGGGACCAAGGGTAAAATAGTCATTTTACCATAAATTGGTACTGTATTAAATTCTGTTCTAATAGGATCTATTACCTTATAAGTCTTAGACTTCTAATTACCTAGAAAGTGTGCTGACACACTTGCCTCCTTTGATAGGCAACCGAGTTATACGGTTACAGATTGAGTTGTGATTAAGAGAGTCGAGATCTGATTCAGGTAAGTCCACGGACTTACTTAGCTGGCTTCTTGTATGAGTGTAATATGTATGAGTGGTGTTTGTTAGTTATAATAAATAATGAAACCGGATTAGGCCGACTTTATTATTTACGTAATTGACCCAAGTGTATGATAACGGGTCGTGACATCATCTGCCTAGCTCTTGCGAGAGTCTAGGAGGTTCCCTGTGACCAGCCCAGTCAGGTAGACGGTCAGATGCATTAGTACCATTCCGCGTTGGTAAACGGGGACAGGGGCGAGGTTTGGGAATCTCTCGTGTCACAAAACAAGTATCATTAGTAATAACCTATCACCTAATTAAAGATAATAAAAGGATTGAGTGTTGCATGTTGATTGTGTATGTTGTGTGTTTGTGCTTTTACCTTTATACTTATGCATAGAATGTTAGCTAACGGTTTTATCCGTGTTGTAGATTTTTAGAGATAGACAGTTGCAAAGAGATCCGGAACGGATGGTCAGCCGGGTCCACGTATTCATTAGATGGGACAGGGGAGTCTCCCATACAACATGCATGTTATGTATCTATATATATGTTTTGTAAGGCTGTCACATGTGTACATTCATACATTAAAAATAATATGTTTTGAAATTGTTTTAAATACATTTGTGCCTTGTTGTAAGATCCTAGTAAAATTGTTGTCAAACTAAGGTCGGGACCCATTGTGAGGTCCTAACCAGTAGCTCCTCGAGTTCCCAAAATTTGGGGTGTTACAAATCTCAATAAAACTCAAAACCGTACTTGTGTTCAATGAATATCGAATAGAGTCAGAAATCTCTCACAATCTTAAAGAACAAGAAGAACGGGATGCCAATATGCCTTCAAAGTGAAACCCTAAGATCTTTCAACTCCGAATTAGAAAAGTGCGTTCTTCTCCAAATCTTCCTTCCAAAATCTTCTCACAATGTAATATTTCAAATGATCTCAACTTCTCTCTTCCGAAAGCGTATGTATCCAATGTGTAGCGAGGGATCCGTTTTCTGCCCTTCTTCAGCCTTCTTATAGGAAATGCTAGGGTTACAAAATCCCGTAAGGGATGATGACGTGGCAAATATGACACGTGGCATTCGTTAATAGAATCACGGCCATGACCAACTTTCCACGCCCGTTGAAACCACCGTGGGAGCCTATGACATGTTCCTCCACGGCCTTAATTAAATTAAATAACAAAACCACGGCCGTGGTTCCTTATACTTGACCGTGGAATCCCTAAAACGTCCGTACAATCTCTTGTTTTCCAAAGCTTTCTACTCATACTCCTTGCTTAGCTATTCCAATGCATCCCCTTGATGCCTAACATGATCAAATACTCTCACATGCTCCATTTATGCTCCAATCTAAGCCTTTATTCACCTTAAAACACAACAAAGCTTGTGTAGCTCTATACCAACATAATATGTAAATGTGCTCATAAATGCTTCAAACTCATATCCATGTACAAAAAGAAGGGGAAAAACTACCAAAACATGTGCCTAAAATAACGTCATATTTCATGCTATCATATACCGCCACCTGTGAATTTTACCGTCAATGGACATTCATATACCATGAGTTATTATCTAACCGACGATATCTATCGATTGTGGGCAACATTTATACCATCAATAAGACTTGCACGAGGTGAAAAAGATGCATTGTTTGCTAAACTACAATAGTCGTGTCGAAAGGATGTGGAAATAACCTTTGGAGTTCTACAAGCAGCATTTGCTATTGTGAAGAACCGATCACATGAGACGGATCCCATTACCATGTGTATGGGATACAAAATTCATCTTTCTCACCTCGTGCTAGTCTCAATTTGAGCAATCAAACGAGGTGAGAAAGATGCTATTGTGGAAGATGAACGAGACACATACACATGATATTGGGATCCGTCACAATTTGAGCAATCATACGATATTGACAATACGTATGCTTATGTGATACCAAATTCTATCGTGGATTACATAACCGATCGTGTCCAACTTTGGAGTAGCACTACACATGAACAATTGAAGTATGATTTGGTTCAACACGTATGGGAAAAGTTTGGCAAAACTCATGTTGGAAATTAGTAGTTTTATGTATTATTTCATATGAATTGGTGTATTTGTATTTTTACGTGTAACTATTCATGAGGAAATAAGATCTAGACCACTAAGTCAAACACATGCACATAGGTCTTAAAGACTTAACAAAAAGAAATGCCAAGAAACGTGAAAGAGGTAGGATGATTTTAGGTAATGTGGTGTAAATCCGGTAATAGGAAAACTCCACATTTGAACTTCCACTCCTCATCCACCTTTAGCTCATTTTTCTTCTATAGATTTTCTTTTTTTTTTTTTTAATTTTAAGGGAGAGGCATTGGTGAAAAAAAGTTGAAATCTTGGTGATTAGCAAGCCTTAAAATTTTTCTAAGGGGCCTCAAACCCGATGCACATACCAAACCTCGTTCGCACACTAGCTAATCCGACTTTGTCAAGATTATAAACACCTAATTATGTGAAAGCACCGAGTTACTCATCTTCATAAACAATGTCTCCAAACACTATTTTTTTCCAACATTTTCATCACATTTCTTCAACATGCAATGCAAGGAAACTTTTTTTTTATTTTATAATTTTAGAGGCAAACTTTTTTTTATGTTATAATTTTTTTTGATGATATATGCAAAACTAATGTAAATACGTGACAAAAAATGAAACTAACATCTAAATGCAATGCAATGAAAAGGAAACATGAAATGTAATGCATATACCCCCATACTTAAAAATTACATTGTCCCCAATGTGAAAAATAGATAGAGTAGTGAAAAAGGATACTCACATTGTAAGAGATGCTCCAGGTTATAACGGCCATCAAATAAGTGGTGGTACATGTCTCCCATCATGCCCTCATAAATGGAGTAGTGTGCCGTTCTACTCCGTTGAGCATCCTCAATGTCGTTTAGCCTACTTGACATCTCCTCAAACCTCTCACAATGTATGCTCAAGCTTAGGAAGCGTGGTATTCCCATCAGGTGTTCTTGTGATCGAACTGGGTAAGGAGCTCTTGATAGTCATTCCGGCGCCGGGACCCATGTCGAGGTGCAATGAGGTGGATGCTCCCGCACCCATCAATGGCACCTCAAAACGTCCAAGTCCCACGTCCGCTCTATGCGCGGTCAAATCATCATCGCCATCATCTCCTTGATCATACTCGGGACCTCCATGATCGGTCCCGGTATCCATAGCTTGTGCATCTTCATCTTCCTCATCCTCATCCTCATCCTCATCCTCACTAGAAAGCTCTTCAAAGACCAAATTCTAGTTTCTCTTGTTAGTTATAGTATATTCACTCTTCCAAGGTTTGTCTCGATCATTGTATCAAGGCATGGACACATTGAAGACGTCGTTTCCCCTTGTAATTAGCATCCCCCGAGAGACAAAATGTGAAACTCCAAGCGGTCGGGGGCTAGGGAAAGAGTGCACCCCGAGAGATCAACATCCAATGCCTTAACAAGGGGGATGATCAGCCCATCAACACAAATAGCTTCTTTATCTTTATTCCCAATTTTTTTCAAGTTATCAACTAAAAGGGAAGATGTGTCGGGGCAAGGACTAGAGGCCATACACCACAAAAGAAAAGCTCGGCGCCCTTGACTTTTTGGGTACTCTTGGGTCGGGCAAACAAGATCTCACTCATGACCCTATGTATCACCCGGAAGGATAGGTTGTAAATGGGTTTGTCTTTGGAATCTCCCGTAACCCACCTATCTTCGCTACATTCTAACTTGGCTATCTCTTCCCAAAAATAACTTGGTTTGATGCTATTCTTAGGGAAGTTATTGATCTTACTTTCCAGGAAGCCAAAAATGGTCCCGAATCTGCTCACCGTCATGTCATAGTCCTTATTCATCAACCTAAATTTAATAGTTTTCTTCTTTGATGAATAGTCATAAGAAGTCAAAGCTTCTCGGGTTATCTCACCACAGGTCAATTCCCTAAGGATAATGAATAATTCTCAACAACATCGACCAAGCATCAGTTCAACATCACTTCTAATCATGAATGAATCACAATTATCAGTTCTAAGTACCTAGGAGCGGATATTTAAAGATTCTTAATGCGGTTATATTTCACCACGTGCTTGGATTGGATGATTGGAACATTCCTTGGAATTGATGGTAGTGGTGGTTTATGTGGAGCTCGGAAGGATCCGAGGTGGCTAATGGCTGCCTTAGTATGCTTCAATCTATCCATTTGAGGCAACAAGCGAAAATCTCGGGTAGACAGAGGAAAATATCGGGCTAGATTTCTGAAGAACAAGCCAAGATATTCAGCAAACTGCAACAAGCAAGATTTGTGATTCTCCTCGCATCTAAGCTTCGTTTGAAATGTTGGACAACCTTCTTTTACCCTTGATTGAGTCTTCTCTTTGCAAATTTGAAGCTTTTTTTAGTTTTTGAGAAGTTGGGGGTTTTAGGATAGGGTTTGAGTTGGAATAGGAACTTTCTTGTAGAAATTGGACAAATTGTTGGTGAAAAGAGGTTAGGAATCTAATTTGTGAAATTTCGGGACAAGAATGGAGAGATTTGGTAAAGAGTTGATGGATAACGGGTAAGGGGTGAAATTTAGGCGCTAGGTTTTGAGCTTGAGAAGAAATGGCAAGATTTTTGGGAAAGAGAAGGCAAGTTGTGTTTTTTATCAATAAATCTGAAATCTCGTCCATTGTTCTATCAATCCTTACCATATGGAAGAATTAGCACTTGAGAGGAGATGACTACTTAATTACTTACAAAATTCTTTCCACCATCGAAGACAACAGAGATTAGAGGTAAATTTAATGCTTTTGTGATGAAGGGCAAGGAAAGGTTGTTGAAGCCATGGGAAAGGTTCAAGGACCTTCTACTAGATTGTCCTCATCATGGTATTCCGGAGTTTATGAGATTAGTACCAATACTACCAATAATGCTCAATTTAATATTATTAACTATGAGATTAAAGCTTTGAAGGAGCTTTTGAGAGCTCAAACTCAAGCACCGACACAAGCTAAGTTGTCATCCAAAGAGCAAGATTCGAACTACATGGGTAGAGGAAATTACCAAGGACCACGGAATCACAACAGGAATTTCCATGGAGGAAAAAATTATCTCCCTAACCATAACAATCTAGGTTTCTCTTACTCAAATCCGGATGGTGCATTGATCCTCCAGCTTCCTCGATCCAAGCACCACCTATGGATCTAGCCCAAACTTCACAAGAATCTCTACTAAGATTCACTCAACCTCCCAAGGACTTAATAGAGGTGATATTTGAATAATTGATGGGGAGATTGAGAAGATTGGAGAGCACCGTTACTTCTATTTCTAAAGCTCAAAAGGCTTGAGAAAACTAGGTGTTCCACAAAGCAAGAGAAGCTCCAAGAGATCTGGGAAAGCTACCCGGAAAGACTGAAGATGATCCTAGAGGGCAAGTTATGGTTATAACTACTAGAATCGGATTGAAGACTGATGATCCATTTCCCAAGGTAGTAGATAAGGGAAAACAAGTGATGGTTGAGGAAGATCAAAAACCAGTTGAGGAGGATAAAGGAAAAGAGAAGGTACCAGCTTATGTACCTCCTCCATCATACAAGCCACCACTTACAATTCCACAATTCCGCGCTATAGCATTTCTAGACAAGCACTTTGGTAAGTTCCTTGAACTGATCAGTGCACATTAATATTCCGTTCATGTATGCTATTGTTCGCTCCAAACGGTGTGTGCAAGCTTTAAATTTATACCCTAGACGTAAGCTTAAAACAAGGATGCGAACCCCCAGTGTACGGGTCAATCGTAGTAAAAAGCTGAGGTTTTTTGCATGGGGAAGGCGTTAATAAAGTGGAATAGATCACCGGGTAAGTCTCACTACTCACTAATCCTAAACCGTAACTCCTATTACCGGGTAAGTCTCAAGGAATCAAGATAAAGAACTATATCCTCTAACTAACACACCATCTAAGGGAATAGAATCGACCTTTACCGGGTAAGTCTCAGGCTAACTCACAAAGATGGGATGCAAGCACACTCAAACCCCAATAAAGGATAAACCTTTATTACCTACACTTATGATCGTTGGTACACAAACTAAGGAATTACCGGGTAAGTCTCATCCTAAGCTTGCATTGAACCAGGAAAGGTGTAATAAGAATAGGATTTGGCAAACTCTAACACTTAACTCTCAGTTTAGGATCAGATAAGTCACCTCGGTCAGCCAAATTCCACCCCGGCCGAGATGTTCATCGACTGAACGAGATGCTTAGGGTTAAGGTTAAAGATTCGAACTTTCAGGGTCCTACTGGAATCTAAGATTATTCTATCATTTTTTTCCCACAACCTTCAGCCAATCACCCTAGAATCACACAAAGAAATTAGCCACTCATCATCATGAAAGTATTAATCAAGTATATGGGAAGAAGATGAATATTTGAACAAGAAGAATTTAATGAAAAGACTTCAATAACTGAATCAAATATCACAACAAAAGCGTTCCTTGGATAGAAATCCAACAAGCAAGACAACAAGGAAGAGAATCTAAGGTGATCTTACAAGAAAACCTTCAAAAAGCTATAAAAGCTACAATCTTCCTTCTTCAACCTTCAAAAAGGTTCTTCAAATCTCCCAACTGGAGTATGACTGCTGCTTGCAATAGGTGTAAATGAGATTTCCAACTGTATGCGGATGTCGGATTTGTGGGAAATCCAACCCTTTTTATAGGAAAATAACCCTCCAAAGATAAAATATCTTAGAAGAGATCTCTTCCCATAAAAATAGGTAAAATATAAGATCTATATTATCTTCTTCCTTCCAGAAGCCGAGCCCAAAAATATAAGATCACTTTCCAAATATAAAAGATCTCAGCCAAGAATAAAATATTCTCGCCGCGTCCTAGTTATTCGCCTCGGTCGAGTCGACTTCCCTGGATCACCTCGGTCGAGGTGAATCTGTGGTCAACCGAGGTGAATCACAAGTGAATGTGAAATCTTTCAAAACTGGTCCAAAGTGAATCTGCAATCCATGGCTATGCTTCATGGATGGTTCCTTATGTTCCTGAATGTAGCTCCAATGACTCCATAGCTTCTTTTGCTCCTTTTTGATGCAAAACGTGCCATTTTACCTACGATTACAACAAAACTAGGTGTAGACCTCGATTCTCGCAAAGGTAGATGAAATGGTAATATAATCACATAATATACATACAAACATGCAGATTATGAAAGATAAAACGTCCAAACAAACCCCAAAATATAGACTATATTTCATGCTATCAAAATACCCCATACTTAGCCCTTGCTTGTCCCCAAGCAAGTTCCGCATATAAGAGACAAGATAGAATGGATTATAAGTCAAGAAAATCAATGAAAAGTCTTTCAAAAAACATTTTTATGGTGTGCAACAAACATAGATCACTCTAAGAGAATACTTCATGGAATTTAAAATCCAAATATGATCAAAACATTTTATAAATATAAGAAAGTTGTTCATCTTTGCATAAAATCGTAGAATGCATAATAAGTCATAATTATCAAAATTAATCATGTATAATCCAGTTTAAACCACTAAGTCAATCAACAAGCTCAAGGTCTCAAGGGCTTCCCAAAAGAAAAGTCAAGAAACGTGTAGGGTAGGGATGTATGTAAGGTAATGTGGTGCTAGAATCCGGGAAAAGGATGAACTTCACTTTCACTTTGACTTGCAACATCTACCACCAATAAGCTTTGCTTATTTCGCACTTTTCTTTTTACTTTACGTTTTGGGATGCATGGACAGAGGTGCACAATAACCGAAGCCTAGGAAATCAGCAATCATCAATTTCTTGAGATGCATCAAACCCTTGATGCATATACCATGACCCGTTAGGAATATCGCCCAATCCGACTTTGGCAAGACACAAACACCCGGCTATGTGAATGGTGCCGAGTTACTCATCTTCATGATTGACTTCCCCAAACCTAAGATTACTTTCTAACACTTTCACTTCCAGCCAACTTCTCAACTTTACTTCACTTGCTTTCACCACTTGCTTGCTTCCGAATTCCCGGATAGGTAAAGGGAGGCAAAATGTATATGAGGGGCTAAGCATGATCAAGAAGAAGTAGAAAGAAGAATGAATTGCCTTGGTCTTTCCAGGAAGAAAGTGAGAGAACTCATAATGTGGTGTCAACCTTCAAATTCAACATAATTTAGATAAAAATAAAGTATTAAACATGCCAATAAATTCAAACAAAGCATTTAGCAACTTAAACATATTATAAAACCTTTCAAACACATAAAGAATTTAAAACCAGTCAGTAAACAAGATCTTCACTGAGATCATATCCAGATAAGTAACACAAAAAATCGTTTTCGAAAACTCTCAGTTAACCCTCCTCGGTCGAGGTGTTCTTGGGTCATCCGAGGTGAAACACCTCGTTCGGCCAGAACTGCCCCGGTCGAGGTCCAAAAAATATTATTATTTTTTTTAAAACCATTTTTTTTCAGTTTCGACGTTTTTCTCAATCAAATAACCTGTAAGTATGCATGCAATCTTAGATAAACATATAGATGCAAAAGTGAAGCATAAATATCAAATATCCGATTAAGTGAGTCATACATCAAAGTCAAATAATACATCTAATACCCCATACTTGGGACACACTGTCCCAGTGGGTCAAAATAAGTCTAAAGGATAAAAGTACTCACCGGATAATAAGCTGAACTGCATAAAAATAATAAAGAAAATCCTGCAGCTCTCAGTAGTCACGATCCGGTGGTGGTGGTGGTGGCACGTACGGATACTGGGTCGGGTCGAACGGATAGCCCATGATGTGCTCGAACTGAATCTGGGCCATCATGTGCTGGTAGTGCTGCCGCTCCTGCATCTCGCGGATATCCAGTGACAAAGCAACATATGAATCAGAAACCTGATCCGTCAGGTCATCGATCCGTCTGTGAGCATCTGGATCCCTGTGTCGGCGTGTCCTACGCCTAGCGGGTCTCACTGGAGAAGTAGCAGGTGCAGGCTCAATGTCCTCTTCATCCAGATCTATGACTGGAGGTGCGCTCGTCCTTGTAGTATCTGTCCCTGTATCCATCGGGACTCCACCCTCTCTCTCATCAACTATCTCCTCATCATCAACCTCCTCCTCCTTAGCTGGGGCAGCTGCTGCCTCTCTATAATCCTCCATCAGTGGAGCCCAAGCGGTCTGTCAATAGTGAGGGTCGTAAACAGAAAACTGGGCAGACCACCTGATCCCTTGTGGCGCAGTCAGCTCCCACGGCATAGCCACGTACAGAGTAGTCAGACCTCGGGGAACTAGAATCCGCCGAGTGATCATCTCCTGCAATCCAAGCGGCTTCGGAGCCGCCACCATCGTACAAGCACTGAGATCCATGTCCTGATAGCTAGCTATATGGGTGACAAGCCCTCCGCAGCAGATGTCTCCCTTCGCCTTGGCCTTGATCCTGTGCAGATCCTCTGCCAGCATCAAGCCAAAGTCCGGGATACCCCCAGTAACCATGCAGTATAAACTGAAAAGCTCTCCCTGTCGGATCTTCTGGGGCGTCTCAGTACGAGCCAGAAGTGTCTCGCTAAAGATCCGGTGGGCTAACCTAAAGGCTAGGTGGAAGATGACCTTCTCCCTGGAATCTCCAAGGAGCCATCTATCTGCGTGCTCAACAATATGGACAATCTGCCCCCAGAACTCCCTAGCTACTGATCGGGATGGGAAGTCAACAGCGGTAGGCTTTGGAAAGCCAAAAATATCTCTCCAGTACTCGAGTGGCACTAAGAAGTTCCGGTTCATCAACCGGTACTTCACAAACTGCTCTGTGGGAAGGTAGGTGAAGGAGCTAACGAAATCTAGGGTCGGCTCCAAATAGGCTAGGGCTCGGATCTCAGTAAACTGATCCAGCCCAACTGTAGAAATCATCCTCCTAAGGTCTCCGTCTACCTGGAGGCAATCAAAAGTAGACACGTCCAAGAAGCGTGGTGCAATCACTGGACGGCCAGAAATACGCTCATAATCTACCCGGTGTCGCTCATGGATCACCGGGCGGTAAGGTCGGGAAGAAGAGGAAGAAGGGGAAGGTGAGGATCTATCCCTAAGGGCGAGGCGTCGCTCAGAACTCATTTTCAACTCAGCTACTGTCAGGTCACCTCGGTCGACTGACAACACTCAAGAACACCTCGGCCGAGGCACAGCTCGACTGGACCGAGGCGAAAAACTGGATCTCAATTTCATCAGAAAATTCAGTTCTTTTCCCCCAAAATCACTACAACTGCTTCCTATGGGGTACTTAAGCTTTTCCTCAACAAATGCAGGGGCAACCAAAGCCCAAATCGAAGCGAAACGGAGAGGTTAGGGTTTCGGTTCGTTTTACCTCGTTTCGGCCGAATCGGTTCAATTTTCTGCAGATTTTTACTTGCAACACGATCCTCTATCCTTCAATCGTAGTTTGGAGACAGAAATCTTCGAAAACGAGCAAGAAACGAAGGAGGCGAGGTGAACTGTCGCCGCGGTCGAGGAGGGATGAAAGTGAAGAGAGAGAAAATAAATCCCCCTTTTATACCCTTTTCTGAAGCTGCTGTCACCTCGGTCGAGATGGTCTCGACTGGACCGAGGTGGTACGGACCGAGGTGGCTCTTCAGAAAACCCTAGTCGCCTCGGTTGCTCAAGAATCATCTCGGTCGAGGTGCTCTGATAGCAACCGAGATGCCTCAGTCAAACTCCGTCTTCTCAAATTCTCGAACTTTTGTCCTTCCAGTTATGCTCCTTCCTTAGATGTCTCCTTTTATCTGTCTAGAACACAAAAAACAAAACAAAGCAAAGCAAAAGCAAAAACTATCTAAGCTAGACTAGAAAAAGGGAAAAGAAAGCAATACCTTGGGTTGCCTCCCAAGAAGCGCTTGGTTTAAGGTCGCTAGCTGGACCATAATGCGTCTCAAACGAGGTATATTGGTGCAACCTCCTCAACCGGAGTTTCCGGTTGGTATTTCTTAAGTCTATGACCGTTGACCTTGAAGCTTCCGCTAGTTTCGCCTCATATCTCAACTGTACCATGAGGAAAACATGTTTTACAACATAAGGTCCGGTTCATCTTGATTTTAACTTACCTGGAAAAAGGCGGAGGCGGGAGTTGAAGAGTAGAACTAGGTCTCCTTCGTTAAGCTCCTTTGGGACGATACGCTTGTCATGCCATCTCTTCGTCCTTTCCTTATAGATTTTGGCATTCTCATAAGCGTTCAAACGCAGCTCCTCCAGCTCGTTGAGTTCCAATAGTCGCTTCTCGCCGGCCTCCTTAATGTCGAAGTTCAACCATTTGATCGCCCAATATGCTTTGTGTTCCAATTCAACGGGCAAATGGCAAGACTTCCCATATACCAAATTATAAGGGGTGGTACCTATGGGAGTCTTAAATGCGGTCCTATACGCCCAAAGAGCATCGTCCAATTTCATGGACCAATCCTTCCTCGTCCTAGAGACGGTCTTCTCCAAAATTGCCTTGATTTCTCTATTCGAGATCTCGACCTGTCCACTAGTTTGAGGGTGATAAGGAGTTGATACCTTGTGGGTTACCCCATACTTCGATAGAAGTGCCTTGAACTTCCGGTTGATGAAATGCGTTCCTCCATCGCTGATGATGATGCGTGGAGTCCCAAACCGTAGAAAGATGGTTCTATTTAGGAACTTCACAACCACCTTGGCGTCATTAGTGGGAGAAGCAATGGCTTCAACCCATCTAGAGACGTAATCAACTGCAAGAAGAATATAGAGGTTTCCTCCGGAGGATGGGAAAGGTCCCATGAAGTCAATCCCCCATACATCAAAGATTTCCACCTCTTGGATGTTGTTAAGTGGCATCTCGTTCCTCCTTGATAAATTTCCTGTTCTTTGGCATGCATCACAAGAGACAACAAACGATTGTACATCCTTAAATAATGTAGGCCAAAAGAAACCGGAACGCAATACCTTAGCGCATGTTTTATCGGTGCTAGCATGTCCTCCACAAGGAAGTGAATGGCAATGCCGTATAACGCTATTAACTTCATCTTCCGGAATGCATCTTCGAAGCATCCCATCCGGTCCGCGCTTGAATAGCAGCGGCTCGTCCCAGTAGTAATGTCGTACTTCTTTGAAGAATCTCTTCTTTTGAGAGTACGTCAATCCGAGCGGTATTTCCTGGCAAACAAGATAATTCACAATATCAGCATACCAAGGTCCGTTATTATCAAAGAGTTGATGGATAGAATGTTCCACCAACTGAGGATGAATGTCAAAGAAGGGAGTAAGAAGTTTATTATTCTCAGTAGTCTCAGTTGACATCATCTCGCCGTCGACCTCGGTCGAGGCGCAGAGGCGTTGACCGAGATGTTCTTCAGTCGCCTCGCTCAGTCCAGGAAGTACCTCGGTCGAGGTACTTGAACTGGAACCGAAACTGGAGATCTTCGTCTCCTGGATTAGCTTCTCAATTTTAGCTCCTGGATCTTCTTCCAGTGCTTTTAAGCTCCGTATATCTGCATCACAAGAAGCATCTATACCTTCCTCCATTAAACTGAAGCTAATAACTCTTTCGAGTGGATCGTTAGTAAAGATAGAGCTCACCAATTCTCTTGATTCTTCTTCATCATAGATGTTGAAGATATCATCGCTTAGCTGCTCCCCTTTCATGGCTGCAAGTAGTGCGAACTCCACCTCATCGCCACCAATGTTGAATTTCAACTTGGCGTTCTTGCAATCCACGTTGCAACCCGAGGTTGCTAGAAATTGTCTCCCGAGAAAAATAGGGACAGGATAATCTGCGGGAATGTCAAGTACAACAAAATCTATAGGTAGATAGAAGTTACCTAACTTGACCGGAACGTCCTCTAAGATGCCTACGGGATGAGTGATGGAGCGATCCGCCATATAAAGTCGAATCTTGACCGGCTTGGGCTCTCCAAGTCCGATCTTCACACATAGCTCCAGCGGGATGATGCTCACGCTGGCTCCTAGATCACATAGGGCTTCACAAGTGACATCCCCAAATTGAATGGGAATGCAAAATGAGCCGGGATCTCTCAATTTAGGTGGCATCTTCTCCTTCATGATTTGTATGAGCTCCGAGGATTTAGATGTCATCCTAACTTCACCAAAGTCTTCCAGTTTCCTTTTCCTTGATAGGATCTCCTTCAAGAATTTCCCATAGGCGGGCATTCCTAGAATAGCATCAAGGAAAGGAATGTTAATATGCAGCTTATTCATCAAGTCAAGGAACTTACCAAAGTGCTTGTCTAGATGTGCTCTAGCCCTTGACTGGGGGAATGGAAGTGGTGGTTTGTATGCAGGAGGTGGAACATAAACTTCGGTTTTCCCCTCCGCTTTTTGTGGCTCCACCTCGGTTGGCATCTCGGTCGAAGTGTTCTTCGACTACACCTAGACCGAGGTGGTCTTCGTCGGTACTGGCACTGACCGAGGCGCTGGATCTGCAGTTTTCAGTCCACTCCTCGTAGTTATGGCCATGATCTGGCCCTTAGGGTTGCTTTCCGTCTTTGCTGGAAGCTTCCCTGGATCTCTTGGCGCTTCATTCGCCCTACTTGCAAGTTGTTGTTCAAAGGCCTTTTGGGCCCTCGAAAATGAAGTCATAGAAGTCTCCATAGCACTAAGCTTGATCAAGATAGCCTCCAGAACTGCGTCTTTCTTTTCCGGCTGAGACGAACTTGATCCTTGCCCCTGGCTCTTTAATGGAGTAGAAGAAGAAGAAGGGGAAGAGAGGAAAGGGTTAGAGGAATCGTTAGAGTTGGAGTTTGAATGATTGTTACCAGAATTTTGGTTGTTCGCCCTCCAGTTGTTGCTATTGGATCCTCTATTGTTGTTGTTGTAGTTGTTGTTCCGGGAACCGTTGTTGTTGTTACGGTACCCGTTGTTGTTGTTCCTTTGCCCTTGCTCTTCCTTCTTGGTTTGTGCAACCAAGAGTTCCTTCAATTGCTTCACGTCATTCTTCAAAGACGTGAGTTGATTGTTGTTGGGCTGAGTTTCTTGGAAGTTAACTCTTTTAACTCCACCTTCAGCTCCTTGGTGGGTGTACTTCTCCATATGCAAGGCTTGCTTCTCGATGAAGTCCCAAGCCTCGTCAATCGCCATGTCCATGAAGGTACCGGCGGAGAGTAGTTGGAGATTGAACTAGGTGCTTCCGTCCAGTCCTTTGAAGTATACTTCCAATAACTCTAACTTTGGAATCCCATGATGTGGGCAATCCGAAAGAATGTCCTTGAACCGCTCCCATGACTTGGACAAGCTCTCCTTGTCCTTCATAATGAAAGCGTTGATCTTTCCTCTCATTTCAGCTGTCTTTGAGGGGGGAAAGAATTTGGTCAAGAACTCTGTTGTCATCTCCTCCCATGTACTGATTTTTCTTGGAGGAAGAGATTGATACCAAGTAAGAGCTCTATCTTTTAAAGAAAAGTAAAAAGGTCTTAGCTTGTAGTTGTTATTTTCAATCCTTGAAGGTCTCAAGGTTTCCATCAAGATCTCATAGTTTTGAAGATGTTGATGTGGTGATTCTTTCTCCATCCCTCCGAATTGGCATTGGCGAATCATGGATAGAACTTGCGGTCGAAGTTCGTAGTCATGGTCCGCTGGATGTGCTAGGTTGACTCCTGGACGCCTCAGTTGTTGATTAGGGTCCATCCTTTGACCTAGGGTTCGTGGGATTCCTGCAGGAAGAATATCTCGGACTGGCATCCGAGGTGGAAGTATCTCGGCCGGGGCGTCAGGTACCGGGACCTGCCTCGGTCGAGGGTCAGCAACTGGGACCTGCCTCGGTCCAGCATCTGGAATTGGGTCTTCCCTCGGCCGAAGTAGAATCTGGTCTCGTATGACGGCCATCTTTGCTTCGATTGCTTCAGTTTTGGTGCGAGTTTCTTCCTTCTCTCGCCTTAGTTCTTCCCTGCTGAGGCGTAGCAGCTCTAACGCCTCTTTCAATTCGGCCTCAAGATCGCGGTTGTCTTGTTGGGCCATCTTCGCTTCTCTTAAGCGTCGCTTGTATGTCTTTTCTGGTTCGGGATCGTAAGGAACGATTTCCTTCCCAGTGCGGGTTCTTCGCATATACCTAAGAAAGAACCTACAAAAGTCACTCAAGTAGAGTGGTTAATAGACACGGGGGCAAATGCCCCAAGAGCAAACCGTATCCGGCTCGGTCTAGACCAAGTCCCCGGCAACGGCGCCAAAAACTTGTTCGCTCCAAACGGTGTGTGCAAGCTTTAAATTTATACCCTAGACGTAAGCTTAAAACAAGGATGCGAACCCGCAGTGTACGGGTCAATCGTAGTAAAAAGCAAGGAATTCCAGGGGTCGATCACAGGGACTTAGTGAAACAAAGTCCAATTACGGTATGCTTATGTAAATACTAACCACAAGAGCAATTAACACAATCAAAGATGAATAAGAAGTTAATAAAGGAAACATGCAATTCTAGGGATTAAAACATCTAGTTGTGGTTCCAACTCAAGATCTAAAGATAAGCGGACAAAGCTGAGGTTTTTTTGCATGGGGAAGGCGTTACTAAAGTGGAATAGATCACCGGGTAAGTCTCACTACTCACTAATCCTAAACCGTAACTCCTATTACCGGGTAAGTCTCAAGGAATCAAGATAAAGAACTATATCCTCTAACTAACACACCATCTAAGGGAATAGAATCGACCTTTACCAGGTAAGTCTCAGGCTAACTCACAAAGATGGGATGCAAGCACACTCAAACCCCAATAAAGGATAAACCTTTATTACCTACACTTATGATCGTTGGTACACAAACTAAGGAATTACCGGGTAAGTCTCATCCTAAGCTTGCATTGAACCAGGAAAGGTGTAATAAGAATAGGATTTGGCAAACTTTAACACTTAACTCTCAGTTTAGGATCAGATAAGTCACCTCGGTCAGCCAAATTCCACCCCGGCCGAGATGTTCATCGACTGAACGAGATGCTTAGGGTTAAGGTTAAAGACTCGAACTTTCAGGGTCCTACTGGAATCTAAGATTATTCTATCATTTTTTTTCCCACAACCTTCAGCCAATCACCCTAGAATCACACAAAGAAATTAGCCACTCATCATCATGAAAGTATTAATCAAGTATATGGGAAGAAGATCAATATTTGAACAAGAAGAATTTAATGAAAAGACTTCAATAACTGAATCAAATATCACAACAAAAGCGTTCCTTGGATAGAAATCCAACAAGCAAGACAACAAGGAAGAGAATCTAAGGTGATCTTACAAGAAAACCTTCAAAAAGCTATAAAAGCTACAATCTTCCTTCTTCAACCTTCAAAAAGGTTCTTCAAATCTCCCAACTGGAGTATGGCTGCTGCTTGCAATAGGTGTAAACGAGATTTCCAACTGTATGCGGATGTCGGATTTGTGGGAAATCCGACCCTTTTTATAGGAAAATAACCCTCCAAAGATAAAATATCTTAGAAGAGATCTCTTCCCATAAAAATAGGTAAAATATAAGATATATTATCTTCTTCCTTCCAGGAGCCAAGCCCAAAAATATAAGATCACTTTCCAAATATAAAAGATCTCAGCCAAGAATAAAATATTCTCGCCGCGTCCTAGGTATTCGCCTCGGTCGAGTCGACTTCCCTGGATCACCTCGGTCGAGGTGAATATGTGGTCAACCGAGGTGAATCACAACTGAATGTGAAATCTCTCAAAACTGGTCCAAAGTGAATCTCCAATCCATGGCAATGCTTCCTGGATGGTTCCTTATGTTCCTGAATGTAGCTCCAATGACTCCATAGCTTCTTTTGCTCCTTTTTGATGCAAAACGTGCCATTTTACCTACGATTACAACAAAACTAGGTGTAGACCTCGATTCTTGCAAAGGTAGATGAAATGGTAATATAATCACATAATATACATACAAACATGCAGATTATGAAAGATAAAACGTCCAAACAAACCCCAAAATATAGACTATAATTCATGCTATCAGCTATTGTAGGTATGCCTGCTTGTGGAAAATTCATTAAGGAAATACTCTCTAACAAGACGAAATTAGAGGATTTTGGGGAAGTGAGGATGACTAAAAGGTCTTCCGAACTCTTCTAAATTATGAGAGAAGAGATGCCGCCAAAGCTATAGGATCCAAGATCCTTTTGTATTCCTATTAAAGTCGGAGAGGTGACTTACGAGGCCTTGTGCGAACTTGGAGCGAGTGTAAGCATAATACCGCTTGAATTATGCAAAAAGGTTGGAATTGAAAAGCCAAAACTGATCAAGATGACACATTACATGGCAGATAGGTCAATAACACATCCAGTGGAAATCTTAGAAGATATTCCCGTACAGCTAGGTAAGTTCTATGTTGCTATTGATTTTGTGGTGATAGACATTCTTTCAGATTATCCGGTTCCAATCATTTTTGGAACACCATTCCTTGCAACCTCCAGTTGTATGGTGGACTACAAGAATGCCACACTCTCCTTCAAATTTGTGAGGAGAATATTGAATTCAATCTGTCTGCTATGGTTAATGGGACAACTCTTGGAGAAGATATATTTAACATCTATGATGAAAAATAATCAAGGGAAGTAGTAAGCTCGATTTCGCTCAAGGATCCGCTTGAAAAGGTCATAAGTATTAGCATTACGAAAGAAGGAATCGAGGAGGACTGCAATACTGAAGTCCGAGCTTTAGAAGCCTTAGAAGAAGAACCCAAGTCTGAAATTGAAGTGCTAAATGAAGGCACGAGTGGTGTTAAAAATCTCGGTCAAGTACAAAAAATCTCAGCCGACATTTTATTTAATTCACCCGAGGTTTCCCAAGTTGATTGCAACATCGACCTAGACTTTAACAGGAGGGTCGAGATTTCTGAAACTCCGGAATCTTTTCCGAAGTTACTAAGAAGTGTTCCAAGACGCCATCCCACTTCTTCCACAACTATGGAAGCATCCTGAGATGCTTCGGAAGGTCAGATTCCCTCATTGAAAGATCCTCTTACATTGGAGTTGAAGCCTATTCCTTCCTATCTAAGGTACACTTTTCTTGGACCTAAACCTACATACCTTGTCATTGTGAATGCCAACCTTAATAATACCGAACTTGGCAAGCTAATGGACGAGCTGAGATTACAGAAGAAAGCTCTTGGTTATATTATTGATGATTTAATTGGAATCAAGCCTTCTTTATATATGCATAAGATTCTTATGGAAGATGATCACAAGCATTCACATGAACCTTAATGACGGTTAAATCCGATCATGAAAGATGTTGTGAAGAAGGAATTTCTTAAGTTACTTGATGCAGGTATCATCTTTCCTATTTTTGATAGTAAGTGGGTAAGTCTTGTCTAAGTTGTTCCTAAAATGGGTGGAATGATTGTTGTCACCAACAACAAAAACGAGTTGATTCCCACAAGAACAGTCACAGGATGGAGGATGTGCATAGATTACATGAAACTAGACCTGTACAAATCCGGGCTGGCCCATCAAGCCCGCCCCCAAAAAACGGGTATGGGCAGCGTATATGGCCCGTTCGGGCCGGGCGAGGCCAGGACCGGATTTATGCGGGCCGGATATGGTTATCCATTTTAGCCCGCGGGCTGGCCCATACCGGCCCGTATATATATATATGTATATATATCAAACCCTAACTTCTTCAGCTCTTCGTCCGCCGCTTCCTCACTTCTACGACTTCTATAAAACTTCAAACCCTAAGCAACGAGATGACTACTCTCCTAGCTCTCTCAGTCTCTGGCTCATCCCGCTCCGACGCTTCTCTCTAGCTCATCCCGCTCCGGTGAGCCTATCTAGCTCATCCCGCTCCGGCGCTCCTCTGTGGCTCATCCCGCTCCAGCACTCCTCTCCCGCTCCGGCGCTCCTCTCTGGCTCGTCTCACTCCTCTTTGGCTCTCGCTTGTCACTGTCTTCTCTGACTCTGAGTCAATCTCGAATCCACCATTGATAGACCAGGTTAGTCTCTTATCGTCCCGCTCCTCTCTGGCTCTCGCTCGTCACTATCCTGTTTGGCTCCAGTCTCTTATCGTACTCTATCTTTCTTTAGTCTCTCAGTCTCTCAGGTCTCCACTCTCCAGTTTATCGATCTCGAATCCTCTTTGGCTCTCGATTGACATACCAGGTTTTTTGTAATTCTCTCTTATCTCTGATTGATTGATTCTCTATTTTTATGTGTTGTTTGCATTGCTCCAATCTCTAATCGATCTCTATCTTGGTACAGTGAATCCAGTGTCGATTGGAAATATTGAAGGTTCTTCTCTCCCGGACTGCAACTCGACTATACTGCTCCAGTCTCTCAGGTTTGCTCCTCTTCTCTCTTCTTTCTGATTCTCTATTTTGTAAACAAACAATGATTTGCTGCTCATCTATGTGTGGTTTGCTACTCTGTCTTTGTGTGGTTTGCTACTCTGTCTGTGTGCGGTTTGTTGCTTATACAAGGATTATGTTTGGAACAAATTGAACCTCCTACAGTCAAAATTTGTGTATAACTGTATATTTCTTCATGTTTATAAACCTCCTGTAGTGAAAATTTGTGCATATTTCTTCATGTTTATAAACCTCCTGAAGTGGAAATTTGGGTTGTAAATGAAGCATTCCCTCTAAATATATGGACTACGATATTATATGGAATTGCAACTGTATGTAATAGCTGCAATTTGGTAGATTTCTTATCACTTGTCAACCTATGTTATTGCATCTATATGAACTGTAAACTGTTGCTACTACTTCATAAGTTTCTTCTCTCTTTTTTTCCTGATTCTACTGTTGTTTTTAAATATGATATTATTCTTATTGTGATACTTTTTAGAATGACGGAACCACGAACACAAAAATCTTCTACTGCTGATAATGAAGAAGATAACGAGACAAATTCTCTTAGTGACACTCATACTGTTAATGATACAACCTCAGCTCAATGCACTACTAAGGGGAAAAAACTGAAGTCAAATGTATGGAAAAATATGACTCGGGAAGTTATACCGGATAAATCAGTTAAGACTATTTGTAATCATTGCAAGAGTATCTTCACCGGCACTGTTGCGAATGGTACGTCTCATTTGAAAAGACATTTAGCTAGTTGTGCTCGTCGTAAGTATCATGATATGAGAAATTACTGCATTACTCATCTCCTAGCTAGCTTATCAGTTTCATCTGAATCTAGAAATATTGTTGTTAATCCAATAACATTAAGTAGTCTGATACCCTCACCAGAAGCAATTCGTGAGGCTTTGGGTGTCTTCTTCATATCTACAAACCAGTCATACCTTCTAACTGAGTCACCGGGATTTAGGAATTTGATCAGCGTTATGACACTTCATTTTAGTCAATTGAGTAGGGTTACTGTGTAGAGAGATAAAATGAGTAGTTATAAGGCCAAAAAAGTTATTGTTGCTCAAGAATTACATGATGCACCCGGACGTATTTGCTTGACAACTGATAATTGGAGGAGTGAACACCAAACTGATGAATTTATGTGTATAACTTCCCATTGGATTAATAAAAACTGGAAGCTTCAAAAGAGAATTATTACGTTTGCTGCTTTGTTACCTCCTCTAGATGGTGCTTCTCTTGCTGATGAGATTTCTTTGTGTTTGGGAGGATGGATAATCAGGTGAAAAGGTCCTTTGCACCACTCTTGATAATGCATCATATAATGATACGATGGTTGCTGCTCTTAGGGGTCATCTAGTTAGAAAAAATTCATTGGTGTTGAATGGAGAATTCTTTCATCTACGTTGTGCTTGTCATATCATTAATTTGATTGTGCATGCTGGTTTGAAGGCCATAGATGAAGTTGTTCTTAAGATAAGAAGGGTTATCAATCATATGAAGCACTCTATGCCAAAAAATAAGAAATTCTATGAAATTGCTTCAACTAGTTTTGGTTTGGACATTAAGAACAAACTGTGTTTATACACACCTACTAGGTGGAACTCTACTTTCATTATGCTTGATCATTATGTTTATTTTCGAGATCCCATTGACAATTTTGTTGGTAAGGATTCAGATTTGAGAAGTTGTCGCCTTGGTACGGTGGAATGGGAAAAGGTGCAACAAGTAAGAAAGTTATTGCAAGTATTTTAGGATGTGACAAATGAGTTTTCAGCTTCTAAAACTCCTACATCTAATCTGCATTTTCACGGTGTCTGGAAAATTCACAAGTTGTTGACAAAGACTTCAAAGGGGCCTACTACTATTATATCTCTGATGGTAATAGAAATGCATGCAAAGTTTGAAAAATATTGGGATGCATATAGTATAATTTTATCTTGTGCTGTAGTCTTAGATCCTAGGACAAAGTTGGTGGGTGTTGAATTTTGTACAAGAAGTTAATTGGGGAAGTTTATGCACATGAAATGGCTGATAAGATTAAATCTGCTTTGGTTGATCTATTGGATGAGTATAAGCTTGCACATGGTGAGCATGGTAGTTATGTTGGAGAGAAACATGTGGGGATCAATCAATAGTAGATTAACTGGTGAGTATGATAGTGGATCAGATGGTGAGACTCTTGATGACTTCATGAGTAAGAAGTTGAAACCAGAAATTAGCTCGGAGTTGGATTAGTATTTGAATGAAAAGCTTTCTCATTTGTCTAAATTTGATTTCAACATTCTACGATATTTAGTATGGGGAAAAAATTATATCTTGTACTAGAAGTTCACTTGCATCCTCAATAGTTGAAGCACTTGCATGCTTAGAAGATTGGTAACGTGCAAGAGGATACGAACCCGGTAACAAAGTTGTTCTTATTACAATTTATACCAATTGTTTCTATAGTTATTTACTAATGTAATTATGTTTTTTGGTTTATAATTTGGTAGGTCCTTCAAGTGCTTTCAAGATTGGTAAGGCACCTCGAATTGAAGTGCACGATGAAGAATAAGAGAGGATCTTCCACGAAATTGGCATTGTCCATTGATTTCGTTTTGTTTGTTTTGAATGAGTATTTTCCACGAATTGTGTGACTTATGTTTACTCTTTACCGGAATCGGTAATACGGTATGCAAGACTTGGTAGTTGTGTTTGTTTTTTAGCTTGCAAATTGTAATGGAATATGCAGGATTGCACTTTGCAGGATTGTGTCACTTGTGTGGTAGTTCTATTGGTTTTTTAGCTTATAAATTGTAATGCAAAATTTTAGCTTATGCAGGACTAAACTATACAAGGTTTTTACCTTATAAATTGTACTGCAAAATTTCAACTTATACAGGACTGCACTATACACGGTTTTTTAGCTTATAAATTGTAATGCAAATTTTCAACTTATGCACGATTGTAGAAGAAATGTAACATTTTGCTGTCCAGTTAAAAATAAGCGGCTGGGCCGGCCCGTCAGCCCGCCCGAGTTTTTATATGGGTGGTCACGGACAAAATAGTGGCCCGAACAAGACGGGCCAGGACGGGCCGTTCATTTTTGGCATATTTTTTTTATTTTGGCCCAGCCCGAACCCGATCCCGGATTTTTATAGGTCTACATGAAACTGAACGGAGCTAGGAGGAAGGACCACTTCGCTCTCCCTTTCATTGATCAAATGTTAGGGAGATTGGCACAACTCTCCCATATCTTCTATTTAGATGGGTATAGTGGATTCTTCCAAATCCCATCCACCTTGATCATCAAGAGAAAACTACTTTCACATGCCCTTGGGGTAAGTTTGCGTATAGAGGAATGCCTTTCGGAATGTGCAACACACCATCTACCTTCAATGGTGCATGGTGGCAATATTCTCCGAATACATTGAGAACATCATGGAGGTTTTATGGATGATTTTTCTGTCTATGGTTCTTCATTTGATGTTTGCTTAGCTAACCTTTCTCTAGTTTTACAAAGATGTAAAGACACTAACCTTGTCCTGAATCGGGAGAAGTGCCATTTTATGGTTAGTTAGGGTATTGTTCTAGGTCACCTGATCTCCAATCGCGGAATTGAAGTGGATAGAACACAAATAGAGACCATTGAGAAGTTGCCTCCACCTTCATCAATAAATGGGATAAGAAGCTTCTTGGGTTTTGCAAGATTTTATAGAAGGTTCAATAAAGACTTTTCTAAGATTTCTAAACCAGTGCCTAATCTACTAATGAAAGATGTGGTTTTTGAGTTTTTGAAGGAATGTCTAGATGCTTTTCACAAGTTGAAGGAAGCCTTAATATCCGCACCTATTATTCCACCTCCGGATTGGAACCTCACCTTTGAGGCCATGTGTGATGCTAGTGGCGTAGCCGTAGGACCCGTACTTGGTCAAAAGAAGGATGTACGCACTCATGTCATATATTATGCTAGCAAGACACTAGATGAAGCTCAACTAAACTACGCCACAACGGAAAAGGAGTTACTAGCGGTGGTCTACGCTTTTGAGAAGTTCCGTTCCTACCTTGTGGGAGCAAAAGTCATTGTCTACACCGACCACGCAACAATCCGACACTTTCTCACCAAGAAGGATGCAAAACCATGGCTCATTAGATGAATCCTTCTTCTACAAGATTTCAATTTAGAGATCCGGGAAAAGAAAGGATCCAATAGCTTGGTGGGGGATCATCTTAGCCGGTTGCCTCCTATTACAATTGAGAAGGATGATATACCTATCGATGACTCCTTTCGGATGAGTAGCTTCACGAAATTGAGGATTGCCTTCTCCAAATCTCAAAAGGTAATGAACCATAGTTTGCAGATACTGTTAACTATTTAGTGTGTCAAGAAATACCTCCAAGTCTATCTTATGCTTAAAAGAAGAAATTCTTCAAAGATGTGCAACACTATAATTGGAATGAGCGTCTTCTATTTAAGAGAGGTCGGGATAGGGTGTTTAGAAGAGTCATTCCGGAAGATGAAATGGAGAGCGTCATTTGCCATTGTCATTCATTGCCTTGTGGTGAACATGCTAGTTCCCACAAGACATGTGCTAAGGTACTTCAAGCTGGTTTCTTTTGACCTAACTTATTCAAAGATGTGCAAAACTTTGTTGTCTCTTGTGATGCTTGTCAAAGAACAGGAAATATATCTAGGAGGATTGAGATGCCTCTAAACAACATCCAAGAAGTTGAGATCTTTGACGTATGGGGGGTGGGTTTCTCGGGACCATTCTCATCTTCTTGTGGGAACCTTTACATACTACTGGCGGTAGATTACGTTTCTAAATGGGTGGAAGTTACTGCTTCTCCTACTAATGGCACCAAGGTGGTCGTTAAGTTCTTCAAAAGAATAATTTTCCCAAGATTTTCGACACACCGAGTCATCATTAGTGATGGAGTAACACACTTCACCGCCCGGAAGTTTTTTGCACTTCTATCCAAGTACAGGGTAAGTTATAGGGTAGCCATACCATATCATCCTCAAACTAGTGGCCAAGTAGAGATATCAAATAGAGAGATCAAAGACATTCTAGAGAAACTTACCTCTAGAACGAGGAAAGATTGGTCAATGAAGATAGATGATGCACTATGGGCCTAGAAAACATCTTTCAAGACTCCCATAGGAACCACACCGTATAATCTAGTGTATGGAAAATCTTGTCATCTTTCGGTGGAACTAGAGCATAGAACATACTGGTCCATCAAATGGCTTAACTTTGACATGAGGAAGTTGGAGAGAAACACTTCTTGGACATTAATGAGCTAGAGGAGATCTGTCTTAATCGCTTCTTGGGAGGCAACCCAAGTTAATTCTTGTCTTTTTCTTTTTAGTTAGATGCTGAAAGATCTATTTTTTGATGGAAAAGCGACACGGAAACCATTAGCAAGAGAAGTGAGGGATGAAATCCAAAAATCTAGACTAACAAGGGAAAGTCTATGTCTATATTTTCATTAAAAGAATAATTCAAGTCGATATTCCCAAGGTCGATTGCAACTTCGACTCAAAACATCGACCCCTTGGAAAATCTCAGCCGAGATTTATTCAAATTTGAGGAGGGGTATATAAGCGCCAACACATTTCATCTTCTTCACCAAAACCCTCTAACCCTAAACCATGGCCGGCGATTTCCCTTAACTCTCAAATCTCCATTTTCTAACCATTTCCGTACGTTCTTGCTCCTAAACTCAAGCCCTTCCAACCACAAACAAGATTTTGTGCTCAAACAACACCACAATCGCCGAGTCGGTCCAGATTTCGATTTCCCCGATTCTAAACCCCCAAAAATCACCCCTCTTTAAATCTTTGATTAAGGCTTGTTTGGATTAAAGTGAAGGATCAATCAGGCTAGGAACAAGCAAATGAAGCAAGAGTAAGCCTTAATTTGAGAAGAACTTCACAAATTTGCAACTTTCGGCAAATATGTAATACCACGGGTGATTGGAGATGATTCTCGGCCGAGATTTTGCCAAAAACAGCCCGAGATTTCCTCATCTAATGGATTTTCTACAAAGATCTTCAAGAGATATAGTTCCTAAGAGGGGAGCATCCTTTTCTCAGTAAGCACCACCACCTCCACCTCCTTCGATACTACCGGTCATAAAATACAAACGCTCGACGAGGTACGAACGAATCCAAGAACATCCAATATTCTCACCTCGTTTTCTAGTGTTAGAAGAACTTGATTGTATGAACATTAGACAAGACTTGAACTGGATGATTGAGAAAGTTGGCTTGGTTGTGTTTGTCGGCATTAGATAGCCGGCGTATGAGGAAATTACGTTGGAATTTTTTGAGTTCCTTAGAACATGATCCTAAGAGTAGGAGCTTCAAGTGTAGATTGATGAATGGGAACCATATCATGCCCATTGAGATGTTTGGGCATATGTTTGGATTTTCGGAGGCTAGTGTTGGGACCTTCCCTTGAAATGTTACACCAAGGGATTTTTGGGATAGTATTTCTTTGGTCGAAGGAAGAGATGATCGTTAGGTTGTTGGAGACTTGAAAGCTGAACACATATCCAATTTGTCTTTTCTGGTTGACCATATGATCTTGAGTGAAACCATGTTTACTAGGAATGAGACCCCGCAGAAATTGAGGGCGGGAGAGTTGTTCATTCCGTGGTGTATGGCTACGGGTACTCTGCCGGATACTACTATGTTACTTGCTGACAGCTTAGAGAAGATTGCAAACAAGTCTAGAGGAGATATTTGTGTAGGAGGCTTAGTGACTAATGTCGCTAAGGCCTTAGACTTGGACTTTTCTGCCTGCACATTGATTGTAGTGGCTCGCCCTTTAAGATTGCAACAGTTTATTTCCCGGGTCATTCTTATCCCCTGAGGTTGTGGTGCTCCTTATGTTGTCATACCTTGAGAGGAAAAGAACCCAAGGGGGTGGAAGAGCTCTTACACTATCCAGTATCAAAACAACTGGATGTACAGATTTGAGCTGATGCGGAATAGTTCTGATGATGAGGATGTTGAGACAGTTGTACTAGAGGTTGATTCTGATGATGATGTTGATGGAGGGGAGGCCATGGATACCGGGACCGATGTTGTTGGCCCTGATAATGATGATGATGGGGAGATTGAGGATGATGACCCCAATATTAAGGGAGTTGACATGGAACTTGGATGGCAGGAGGTGCCAGTGAGGAGAGCAAGACATTCGATCTCCCATCCACCTCGGTACAGGTCCCGATACAGATATGATTTTGATGAGCTCCTAGATATGATGAGGAGGTTAGGTACGAGGATGGAGACTATGGACACATCAGGCACAACCATTCAGGGAGATATTATGCGCATCGACCAACACCTCGAGACTTTTGAGACGCACATTAGCAGGCATAACCGGATGATGGAGGATCTTTACCGCCAACAATTGGGAGTAGATTTCGATCCAACCTATAATCCGTTCCAGCAGCCACCACCACCACCACCGGACATATGATCGCCATTGCTTCCACGATTTCTTTTAAATTCCTTTTGTTAGACATTGTGATTTTTCATCCTTTTTCTTTTTAATCACATTGGGAACAATGTATATTTTAAGTATAGGGTGGACATTTTGATTTTTCTTCCTTCTCTTTTTATTCATAACCATTCAGAGAGATATGAGGACAAATCCTTAAGGTGGATTACATTGGAGCATGGTGGAGCATAAAAGGAAGCTAGAACATTATCAAAGGATGGGAGAAAAGAGCTAAGAAAACACATTACAAAAGGGAAATCTCGGCCCGATTTCTGAAGAATCTCGGCCGAGATCATTAACGTGTTCATCCAAGATTTTGTGTATTTTTTGCCCATGGCCCAAGTTTCAAAACCCTAGATTTTTTTATAAGATACGAGGGTTGCAACAAGTTAGAGAGCCCGCTTTTCACAACAATTTACAGAGGAAGATATAGGAGATTAATCATCAACATTGATAGCAACAACACTTGAGAGATTTGTGAACATTCTTGGCGAGAAAGACTTTTTAGGTGGTGTATTCAATTAATATTTTACAGGAATTTTTTTGAGTTTAAAAGTCTATGGGTGTTTAATATAGATTTTTAAAATTCCATATAAATTTTTTGGTATTCAATTAGGATTTAAAAATTTCCATTAAATTCCTATGATATTTAAAAGTTTGTTGATTGTAAAAGAATCTATTATTTCATTGATTTTGTAGGATTCTTTATTACTTATATTCATACCTAAACTCTATAGAAGTCTTCCCCCAACACAAAAGATTTCCACATAATCTGTATTGACTCTATATAGAATTAAAATATCCCACAAAATCAGCAAATTCTAAGGATATTAAAAATCAGTCAAAATCTTTAGAAGTGTGGATTGAATACACCCCCTTAGTTATAGATTTCATAGCTTTTGGACACAAGATTGGATCTATGTTATTGCATTTGCTACAATTTTGGATATTGAAGACATCTAGCTGAGTTATTCAATCTTTTCTTATAGTTTTATTTGGTTTATGAGTTTCTTGATTTCATATATCTTTCTTGATTTGAATATGTGTGTGGATGGCTAAAACCTCTGCGATTCTAGGGTGATTGGTTGATGGTTGTGGTTTAGATGATGATAGACTAAGCCTTTAAGTTTGATTGGACCTTGAAGAGTTGGTTTAACCTTCGAGTAGTCGAATTTTGGTTTGTTCTTCCGATATCTTGGCCGAGATTTCACCTAGAACAACCCGAGATTTCTTCTGTTGATCCGTTTTTGTTATATCTTTATGCTTAGGTTATAGATTGCGAAAATCCTAGCCTTGTTGACCCTTTCAAGCTTACATCTAAGCTTGAGAAGAGACTTACCCGGTGATTCCCTTTCTTGGTTACCAAAGATGACGATTTCTAGGTAATAAAAGATTTAAAACCCTTTATTAGGTTTAAGTGTGCCTTCTTCTTGCCTGAGTGAACTTTACTTGAGACTTACTCGGTAAAGGTTAGTTCTTGATCCTTAGGTTGAGTTGTTGGTTTGAGTTTATAGTTCCTTTCCTTAGCCTTGAGACTTAACCGGTGATAGGATCTTTGGTTTAGGATAGTGGATAGTGAGATTTTAATACCCTTAGTCTTTATAGGGACCATGCCCCTGCGGTTTTGCATGGCCCCATGTGTGGTGCACCACCCTAGCGGCACTAAGGACCCGCCCCTGCGGCTGAGGCGGCTGCAACCGTTTTTTTTTTACTCTTTGACCCATTCTGTTGGCCGTGGCTTCCTTCATAAGTCTTCTTCTTCCTTCCTGGTGAGGGTTTCCATCTTTTCTTCCAAGCTTCATGTCTTCCCCCTCATTTAGCTTCTTCTCTTCTCTTTCTTGAGTTTTTTTTGGGATTTCTTTAAGAGTGAGCCTTGTGGAGCTTTGGCTGTGTGGTGTTGATGGTTTGAGGTTATGTTGATGATGATTTTAGTGTTGTATGTTGTGGCTTGAGGAGCTCAGCCTGTGGAAGACGTCCTGTGTGGTTGAGGTAGGTTTCTCCCTTTCTTCCTTCTTTTTTTCTTTCTTTCTCGTTTGTCTTTAACTTAGGATCCCACAAGCTATGCTTGTGTTTGATCTTCTTGGACAATTGTTGACATATATGTATGTATGTATGTATGTATGTATGTATGTATGTATGTATGTATGTATGTATGTATGTATGTATGTATGTATGTATGTATGTATGTATGTATGTATGTATGTATGTATGTATGTATGTATGTATGTATGTATGTATGTATGTATGTATGTATGTATGTATGTATGTATGTATGTATGTAGGTATGTATGTATGTATGTATGTATGTATGTATGTATGTATGTATGTATGTATGTATGTATGTATGTATGTATGTATGTATGTATGTATGTATGTATGTATGTATGTATGTATGTATGTATGTATGTATGTATGTATGTATGTATGTATGTATGTATGTATGATGTTGATTGTCTTTGGACAATGGAAAAGTGAAGAGATTGAGCGAGAGACGCCAAGAGAAGAAGATAATTGCTCTCTGCACAGTTAGCCACCCCCAGGGATTGGAGCCACAACCCCTACGGTTGAGCCAGTGTCGTTGCCCCTGTGGCTGAGTGTCACCGCCCCTACGGTGTGTCATCGCCCCTACGCATTCTTGCTTCCAAAGGTGCATTTGTCAAGGACATACCAAGTGTTGTATATTTCCTTCCTTTCCTTTAGCCTTGACTTGAGAGTGTAGCTAGGCTAGTTAGGTGTTTGATGAACTTGGTGATGTATATGTGAAGAATATGCCTTAGGCATTTGTGAGTTATGTTGAGGTATCAAGGTTTAGATTCGAGTTATGGTTTGGTTTTGTTTTTGAGGTGTAGGAGGTTGATCTCCTAATCTTGGATGATGTTGATTTTGTGTGTGCCTTACTGATGCAGGCGCTAATCATTTCCTAGAGGGAAACTGTGACGTGGAACACGTTTACGTGTGTATCAGGTAAGTCAATTGGACTTACTTAGCAAGTAGTTGTGGATTTGAGTGATTGTGATAGTATGCATGTGCATATGATTGTTGCATTTATAAACTAAACCTGACTAGGACGACCACATATGTATATTAAAAGGCCCAAGTGTATTATATTAGGTCGTGACCACTTGTCTAAGCTCGCCGAGAGTGAAGAAGGTGCTCTGAAACAGGTACTCCAGGGGGGAGGTAGATCCCCATGCAAAACCTGTGTGAAAGGGGACAAATGCGAGGTTTTAAAGGCTCCTCGTGCCACAAAAGAATTTGAATTAGTAATGGTATAACGTAATTGAAGATAATAAACGGTTGTATGTGTGACATTGCATATTGTATTGAGTTGATGTGTTTGAATGTGCTATTACTTTAGTTCTTATTCATTATTTGTTAGCTAACGGTTTTATACCGTGTTGTAGATATTTTGCAGGATAGGAAGACTTCAAAGTGAGCCAGATGGTTAATAAACTGAGGGCTTCCGTACACTAGGTTGTGCGAGGGTTTTGGGATATTTTGTACACGTTTGTACATGATGTTGCATTTTTGTACTCGTCTGTGTTTTGTAAACCTTTGATGTATATTTATATAGTTTATGTATTTGGTTTTATATCTATTTGTGCCTTGTTTTAAGATCCAGTGAACTTGTTGTCAAGCTAGGGTCGGATCCACTATGAGATCCTATCCCAGTAGCGCCCCAAGTCTTACGGATTTGGGGTGTTACAATGTTGTTATCAGAGCCCTAAGTTGACAACAATGACACTTGCAATTTGCGATAAAGGTCGAATAGATAAATAAACAGAACCCGAAAGGTGTATGACTTTTCAAAGAAGTTTTGGTTTTGAAAAGTGTACATCTGTTTTGGGATAGAGTATACGGGAAGCCATCAGCCTTTTAGAGGATCTCGACAATATAGATATAGATAGATATGTATTATGTGTTGCTATGTTTGCATGTTGGCCTTAAGTATTATATATATCTATACATATGGCATATATATAGCCTTATAAGTGAAGTGTGCATACCCTGCAGATGGATCGGACTAGAGCGACATCTACAGTAGGACAAGGTAGGGGTAGATCCTCTCTTCCTCCAGTCTAGGCCAGATACATGTTACCATTGTTGATCCGCCTACAACGGAGGACGTACACGAGGAGGTTGCTGAGAGCATCGTTCCTGAGACTAGGAGCGGTGTGGTTGCAAGATAGAGTTCTCAGTGAGTCCAGTCAGATGAGTCGGATCATGTCTCTATAAGGGGACCAGAGTTTCGCGCTTACATCCGTAGAGTCGAGGAGGCTACTAGGGAAGATAGGCGTGCCCCGGATTTCCCAAGACAGGTAGGATCATCAAAGATGTCCCAAGGAGCTACTTAGGTGCCGATCACACCGGCACGCGCTGTTGAGGTTGTTAGAGATCTAGAGGAGTCGAGAGGGCCTCGACCAGACACTTGGTTGAAGGCATTTCCCCTGATGAGAGTACCCCCTTTCTTTGGAAAGGTGGAGTTAGAGGTTGAGGTATGAATTGGGCATATAGACTCGGCCCTTGAATCTATCAAATGTCCAGAGGACAGACGGATAGAGTTAGTACAAACTCTATTACGTGACCTAGCCCAATAGTGGTGGAGGGCCATGCGGATCTGAACCACTAACTATGATCAGATGCGGAGTATGATTAGAGAGCGTTTCTACCCTGCCTCTCTGAGGAGGAAGAAACTGCAAGACTTTGTCGAGGCTAGCTTCGAGGACATGCCAAAAGCAGAGGCGATTAGCAGATTTCAGGAGGAGCTGGCACAGCAGGCCCAACTGCACCTCCAAAGAACAAACATGTGTATTTGTTCTCCTATCGATTAAGGGAGAGTACACGTTCCTACATGGTGGGTATTCATTGCGAGTCTTTGACAGACTACCAGGACAAAGCCTCAACTTATGAGCGTGAGCTGGCTAGCTAGAGGAGGACTTCTCAAACTGGACGGTCTGAGAAGAGACAACGTACTAGACAGTCAGGTGAAGGAGCTTCAGGGTACGGGAAAGGCCAGACTCAGGGCCCGTCGAGTTACCCATTTTCTGCACAAACTTCTGATAGAGGCCGGAAGTGTTACAACAGCGGAGGGTCAGGGCATTTATGAGCTGATTGCCCGAGAGCACCAGTGACTTGCTTCTATTGTGAGAGGCTAGGACATCGGGCTACGTTTTGCCGTCAGGGCAAGGCACCCAGCAGGGATCTTCCCCTGTTGGTGCTGCAGGAGGTGGGCAGAGGCCGCCTCAACATCAGTGCAGGGACAATAGAGAGTCCCGAACCATCCTCCTACTTAGGGTTCCACTCCAGAACCGAGTAGAGGCAAAGGTCGAGATGGAGGTACTAGTGATACTAGAGGAGCTAGAGGTAAAGTTTTTGAGTTGTGGAAAGCTGAGGAGCAACCAGCGCCAACTACTACAAGTACCATTCCGATTAATGATTTACCTGTTAGAGTTTTGTTTGATACAAGTGTCACGCACTATTTCATTTTTGATGCATGTGTTGATAGACTGACCTTAGATATGGTAGAGGGGTTGAACTTTCTTGATAGGGTTACCCGATGGGTGTCAGATGAGAGGTACCCGAGAGGTACATGGTTGTCCTATAGATTTAGGAAACTGTGAGTTGGTTGTAGACTTCTTTGTCATGCCACTAGTGCTTGAGGAAGTCATTTTGAGTATGGATTGGATGAATAGACATCGTGTTGTGTTAGATGTATGTAGGAGGACCGTGACAGTCTCTACTGAGTGGGGTTAGATAGAGGTTTTCTGAGGTTGGGACCTTGGAAAGACAGTGATAGGTGATGGAATCACTATCATTTAGGGTACGTTTTTAGAGTCTTTTTATTACATTTGTGTCGGTTTATGCTACTAACTCCTTGGTCCAGAAGAAGAAGACTAGAAGAAGCTAAGGAAGGAGTTATAAGCAGTTAGGAGTGAAGATCGTTCACGAAGCAAAGCTTCTGTTGCCTCACCGCCCCAGCGGAGCCTTGTCACCGCCCTTGCGGGTGACGCCTTACACTGGAGCGTTCCCTGCGCCTTCGCCAGCGCCGGCTATGAAGTGTGTCACCGCCCCTGTGCCTCTCCTTGGCGCCCCTGCGGTGACTTGCTCTGAAGAAACGAAGACCAGATCCCCTACGCCTTCCACTGCGCCCCTGCCTGCGCCTCAACCTGAGAGTTGGAAGACGAAGAGGTTGTGTCACCGTCCCTGCGTTGACATAGGGACGCCCCGGCGGCTTGGCATCAAAAACGTCAAGAAGTCGAAGGGTCAGACGGTTGAAGAGCATTAAAGATCCGCCCCTGCGGAATTGCCCAGCCGCCCCAGCGGATATGAAGAAGATCAAGTGTTTTTGCCTTCACCCCCCGCGGAACAGAATGCCGCCCCTGCGGTTTAACGTCAAAAGCTTTACTCCGGCTGTTTACACCACCTTTGTAGCATTAAAGGTGGCTGTTTTAGGCCGGCCATTTACTCCTATTTAGTGTCTTTTGTAGTATAAATAGTCCTTGGTTGATTGCTAGAATCATCCATCTTGTTATCCAATAAATTATCCACTTAGATTTTCTTGCTACCTTTGTAATGAGTTGCTAACTTCCTTGCTACATTGGGTTGGTTTGAAGCTGCGTTGTTACTTTGGTTGTAAGTTTTCTTTAATATAAGTTTTTATTCAGTAACGCTTTGTGTTTCCTTGATCTCCATTGTCTAAGTGCATGTTTACTATTGCTTGAGATTGATCACCTTAGGTTCAAAAGTGCATGCAAATAACTAGGGTTAATAGGTTCCGGGTTCGGGTCTTTAATCTAGTAGTAACTTTAAGTAATAACGGGTTGTAATTACTTAAAGAAAAGGAACACAAATATAAAGATAAGTTTAACAGTTTTAATCTTCTCTTTATATCTCTTAGTCTTTGTTTGAAAGCTAACTTGTTATTTGTTCTTGTAGGTTTACGGAACACTAACCTATTAAGTTGTGTTGATGCCGGTTGACTCAACACATATATATGATCGAGACGGGAGGTTACTTGAAAACTTGTAAAAGGAACTCACCAAAGTAGCAATTGCATGCTTAGAATCAACCTAGTGTAGATTCACCCATCATTGTCTTACTTGTCGCATTAATCGGTTTCATAAGTTTTTGTGTGCATCAATTCAACCAAACCCCCCCCTTTTGTTACTTGTTACTATAATCGATAATTGCATCTAATAAAACACCTTAACTCTCTTGGATTCGACCCTTACTTAACCACTATACTTGTTTAAGTGCTAAGTCGGGATTTACTTTTGATTGGGTATAGACGACCATAGAAATACCTTCAGTCAAATTTTGGCGCCGTTGCCGGGGAGTTTTAGTGTTTTATTGTTATTATTGATTATTGGTTTGAACCATTTTTATGGTTCAAACCCGTGCTACTAACTCCGGCTTTGCTTCTTTTGATCCAGAAATTGAGAGGACGCACATCCGGCAACGAAGACAACAACAACTTCAACAAGAGATGGCTGATCGTACACTTCGTCAACTCACGCAGCCCACCTTGGCTCAAAACCCCCTTGCGGTTACTATACCGGCATTAGGGGAAGGAATAAATTTTGAGCTCAAGCCGGGTCTCATTCACTTGCTTCCATTCTTCCATGGGCTAAGTGGTGAAGACCCCATCAAACACCTTGGGAAGTTCCATACCGTATGTATGAGCATGAGGCCGGCCAACATTACCGAAGAACAAATCAAGATGAGGGCATTCGGCTTCACACTCAAAGATTCCTTGGATGATTGGTATTACCACCTTCCATCCCGGAGTATGGACACTTGGGAGAACCTTCACAAGGCGTTTTTGGAGAAATACTTCCCAGCCAAGAAGGCAAACAACTTGAAGAAAGCTATAAGCAACATCGAGCAAGAGGCGAACGAAACTCTTTATTAGTACTTCGAAAGGTTTGCACGCCTCCGATCCAGCTGTCCTTTTCACGGATATTCAACTCAAGATCTAGTCTTGTACTTGTACAATGGTTGCTAGACAATGAAAGGAGGATCGCCGATGCGGCTTGCGGAGGTAATATTCTGAACTCTACTCCTGACCTTGCTTTGGAAAAGATACAGGAACTAGCGGAAGGAACTTGGAATGTTGGAAGGACCCCGTCTAAGAAAGGAGTTCATGCTGTGAGTTCTGGGAAGAGCGAGATTTCCACAAAGCTCGCAGAACTGAAGGAAATGGTGAAGAGACTAACACTTATGGGAACCCCACAGCAGCTCAGGCTTGTGGAGTTTGTGCTGACCCATACCATCCAACGGACATGTGCCCACAAGTCCAGGATGACGATGCTGAGGTGAACGCAATGGGTTATGGACAACCACAACATCAAAAGGCTTAGGAACGATCCCTATGCACAAAATTTCATGCCAAACTGGCGTGACCATCAGAACTTTCGTTGGAGGGATCAACAAAACCAAAAACAACAGCCCCGTCAAGGTAAGTATCAATCAATTGAAGATATGTTGCAGGTTTTGACTAAACACTTTGCTACTCATGTCCAAACAACAAAATCTAGCATCAAGAACCTTGAAAAACAGGTTGGTCAAATGGCGGAAGCCATCACAAGAATTGAAACTAGGTCCTCCGGAGGATTACCTTCACAGACGGTTATAAACCCAAAGGTGATGCTGGAGGAGGCTCAATCATAGAGGTATAGTCCTTACGTCGAGCCAACGACGTAAAAAAAGGCGTTGATTTGGGAGGCAACCCGAAGGAATAAAGAAGAGGAGCTTCTGTCAAGAAAACCGCCCCTACGGCTGGGTGACCCCGCCCCCGCGGTGACACCCTTGCCCAGCACCACCCCGGCGCTGGGACAACGTTTGCAACA